>QEPC01007340.1:542670-567214 GCA_003113815.1 Sphenodon punctatus
GCCTGAATGTTTGTTTGTCTTCTCCCATGTCTCTCCCGCTGTCCCCTCTCCTTGTCTCCCCCTCCTTGTCTTTTAGATTGTAAGCCACAGGTAGGGACCGCAGCTGATTATATGTTCTGTACAGCGCCAGGTCATTACTGGCGCTTTATAAATGTTTAATAATAATAATAATAATAGTCTTTAAATGAAACCCCTGGTTGGACGCAGAAACAGAGGAGAAGGATTGTTCCCTTGGGGACTTAGTATTGGTCCATTTAAGTTCAGCTAGTATTTATTTATTACAATTACTTATTCCCTGCACACTCGTGCACATCACCAGCTCGGGGCGACGAACAACACACATTTACACAACATCAATAAAATCCATAAAACTAAAAACATTCAAATATTTTAAAAATGTATTTAAATATTTAAAATACTAAAAGGCAAGAATACTAAAAGTCAGAAGAACATTTCCCCCCAGCAACCCCCCTCCCTCCCCCCTTCCTGAATGCCAGGCAGAACAACCAGGTCTTACAAGATCTTCGGAATTAGGGGAGGTAGAGAGATAAATGGGTCTTCCTTGGGAGGGATGTCCACAGTCTAGGTGCATCCACCAAGAACACCCTCCCTGCCATCACCACTCAGGATACCCAGGGGATCTCGAGTCAGGCACCCCCGACCAACCGCATGGGTTGTGAAATGACCTGGGGTCTGAGGCGGTCTCGCAGATACGGAGGACCCAAGCCATTTTGGGCTTTAGACGTCATCACCAATACCTTTAATTGGACCCAGAAGACAAAAGGCAGTCAGTGCAGAGAACGGAGCAGAGGTGTAATGTGCTCACAATGGCCCGTCTCTGTTAGGAAATGGGCCGTCACATTCTGCACCAACTGCAGCCTCCGGACTGTCTTCAAGAGTAGCCCCACGTAGAGTGCGTTACAGTAGTCCAATAGAGAGGTAATGAAAGCATGGATGTTGGTTTCCAGGGCCGAGTCTGAGACGTACGGCCACAGCCCTACCCACCAACATCACCTCCATCTTGTCGGGATTCAGCCTCCAACAATTCGTCCTCATCCAGTCCCCCACAGCTGCCAAGCTGTAAGCACCAAGACTGCTGGGCCTGGATCTCCAGAAAATGAGAGGTAAAGTTGTTTATCATTGGCGTACTGATAACCGCATGCCGAACCCTCTCATGACCTCACCCAAAGGCTGCATATACACGTTGAACTAGAGAGGGGACAGAATAGAACCCTGTGAGACTCCACATGTGAGGTCCTGGGGAGATGACGGACATTCCCCAAGGACCACTCGCTGAGTTCTCCCTGCCAGGAATGAGCAGAACCATTCAAGAACAATCCAACTCACCCCGGCCCGGTCCCTCAACCTTGTCACCAACATCTCATGATCAACAGTATAAAATGCCACCGACAGATCCAATAAGATCAAAATAGATGATCTGCCCTGGTCTAATTCATGGCGTAGGTCATCAATCAAGGCCACCAGTGCAGTCTCTGTGCCAAACCCCGGATAAAAACCAGAATGCAAGGGATCAAGAAAACCAACCCAGTCTAGATGCCCCTGTAACTGTCGGGCCACCACCTGAGACAGGTTAGAGACTGGCTGATAGCTAGTCAATGCTCGAAGATGGCTTCTTGAGCACAGGCCGCACCACCGCATCCTTGAGGCGGCTCAGCACTCTACCCTCCCTAAAGGAGGCGTTGACCACCCCCCACCAGCAATGGCTCTAACGTCTCCCAGCTGGCCTTCACCAGCCAGGACAGGCATAGATATAACAGGTGGCCTGCACTGTCCCAAGGACCTCTGCTGCGTCAGCGAGCGACACTCAATGAAACTGATCCCACAAAAACTGACATGACAGGGCTTCCTCTAACTCTAGTTCACTCCCTGTCACAAGTGCAGCATCAAGGTCCTGATGAATCGGAGCGATTTTATCTGCAAAAAAAAGTCAGCAAACATGTCACAGCGGGCACTGGAGAATTCCAGTTCCAGGTGGAGAACCCTAGTGAATTATTCAGATCAAACTATTTGTGCATGCAAAAAACGGCCACTTCCCTGTACCAAAATGGTGGCTATTGCTACAGTGTAGGGCAGCACATTTTTTTCCACATGTCCAGATCACCAAAATTCATTTTAATCATCCTGATCAAAATTCCAATTGGAATTCTTTCTGATCTAAATTCCAGTGGGAAAGATCGAACTGGCCAGTTCCATCAAAATCAGAGCTGGGGCAGAAGTTTGGCTTCTTTTGTACATTGGTGCTATTGTTCATGCAGAGTAGACCCATCCCGCGGATTCCCACCAGAGCTATCCCCATTTCTTCATCTGCCTTAATGCACATGGCATTAGTTCTTAACGCCTTCTCCAAACCTTCAAATATCTGAATGAATGACAATTTCCTTGAAAAGCTGGAAGCAGTTAACACAATTTGAAATACTTGAAATAGAAACACAAATTAAATGTAGTGCTTAAAGGATTTGCCAATCGCTTGGCTGTATAAACAGAATAAATAAGAAAATAGCATTAGCCCCTTAATGTAATTAGTTGAACACAAGAGTTTGTGGATAAAACCTTTCCTTACTGGAAAACAGGGCAATCTTAGGAGGACTTAATACTCAGCCATTTGCATGGATGTCTAATGAAAAAAAAAGAATAATTAATTTGACAGATGCATCCTCTTAACAAATTCATACAATTGGCAAGTAAGGAAATAGTCTTCAGCACTGCTTGATGCAAGAGTGGAGAGAACTGTCACAATACATTGACTCCTAACCACACCTTGACCTCAGGACCCTCTTGTTCCCAGTTGCTTAATGCATGGAATTGAATTACCTTCTACTTTTCCCAGGGCAGCACAACCTTGGGAACATTACTAAGTAACCACTAGAAGTTCACATCAGACCAGATCCAAAACAAATTGCAGTCATCTCCTTTTAAGGCAAACAATCCAGGTATCCTAGAACTCTGCTTGAGCCAGACATTTGAGCCTGAGCTCAGCTGCATCAGGCCCATTATGAGCATGGTCCAAATGCAACTGGGCTCTTTGAAATCCATGCCAAATGTGTTTGAGTGGCCTGGTTCATCAAAGAGCTCTATGATTTTGCAATGATCCATAAGGGGTGGGAATAAGGGATTCTCCTATCCCTTTTGAACATCGCCCCTGCTAGAGCTGAAACAACAGGTACTTATTTAAGCACCTGTGAGTAATACCTGCACTTTGGGTACCACATCAGCTAACCAACAGGTAACACAGGTACTGATTAGGTACCCAGAAATATGAAAAGTGCGTAACTTCTGGTACAATTCTTTTTCAAGCCAAAAAATCAGGACCAGAAGTTGACTTTCTGGGACAGGAAAATCAATAAATAGGTGTCAGAAGTAGAAATATTGGTATGGAAGTCGTAAAATCGGCACCAGAAGTCAATTTCTATCCCACCCTTTCTTAGGCTAGGTAGCTCACATTTCAGCTTATTAACTTTAACAATTAACATTTAACCATTAACTAGGACTGCAGCTCGGTGCTCAGATTACCTGGGTTTTCCCCAAGTACCCTCATCTTTAGTTTGGGTTTGCTGAGTTTTGAGTAACCGAGGAATTTAACCTGGTACTCAAAAAACTCAGCAAACTCCTCGGAAAGGGAGGCAAAGAGCAGCATTGGCCAGGGAAGATAACGTGGGACGGGTAAGGGGCAGGCAAGGGGGCCCGAGCAAACTCACCAGGAAGTGGCTCGGGAGTGCCTCTGCTATGTGGGACTTTCCTGTATGGGAAACCAGACTACATCTCCCAGCACGTTCCTAGACAGCATGCGCAGAGGTGTTCCACAGCTCCTTCCCAGGCAGGGCAGGGAAGTCCCGTACAGCAGAGGCATGCCGGAACCACTTCCTGGTGAGTTTGCTGCCCCCCTTCCTTGCTTCTTTCCCTTCCTACTTCCCCATACCTGCTCCCTGCCATCTTCCCTGGCCACTGCTGTGCTCTCCCTACCCCTTCTAGCCCCTTCCAAGTACCATGTATTTACCTGGTCTCTGAGGATCAAGCCGAAACCTTCCAGCCATGTACTTGGAGACTTGAGAATACTTGCAAGTTTTTTGGGTTTTTTTACATGAAACTAATTAGTAGGGATGGGACATCTGGCAAAAAAACGTCTACCGGTTTTACCGGTTACCGGTTTGCAAAAACCCGGTTTACCGGATTAAAACTGGTGCCAGATCTATTGCATTGATTTCAATGGGGAACTGTCAGTGTCCCCATTGAAATCAATGGGGGGGAAAAAATCCCTCCCCCTCCCAGGCTCTGCGGGTGGAAGAGGGAACACCCCCCACCCACCCTGCCCAGCTTGGATTTTAAATTTAAAAAAATGTCTCCGAAGTCCCTGGCTCCAGGTCGCCACCAGCGACCCGGAGCCCATACCAGCAGGTAGGTACTAAGGTGATCCCTGGGGTGGGGGGTGGTTTAAAACACACCCCACCCCAGGGATCACCCTACCCCCCCCCACGCAGGGATCGCCTACCTTTGGTGCTCCGGGTGGCGGCGGCGGCAGCACGGCGGTCCGACAGCTTCAGTGTTGACTGTGGCTACAGGCTAAAGTGCTTACTAGGCCTTCCGGGAAACTTCCACCCAGAGCGCCAAAGGTAGGCGATCCCTGAGTGGGGGGTATCACCCTAGTACCCCAGGGATCACAATAGTACCTACCTGCTGGTGCGGGCTCTGGGTCGTCAGTGGCGGCCTGGAGCCAGGGACTTTGGGGAAATTTTTTTTTAAAAAAAAATCCAGGCTGGGCAGGGTGGGTGGGGGGTGTCCCCTCTTCCACCCACACAGTCTGGATGGGGGAAGGAAAAGGAGTTGCTGTTTTTTTCTCTCTCTTTTTACATTGCGGCCATTCATTTCAATGACTGCAATTTAAAACAATCCGGCACGGGGAACCGGTACCCCCAATGTCTGGATTAATCCGATACTGCTGGTAAAGCAAAATACCAGCAGTATTGGATAACAGATAATCTGAACTTCCCACCCCTACTAATTAGTAGGGGTGGGAATTTCGTTTCGCCTGAAATCCGAAATTGCCGGTATTTTGGCTGTACTGGATTTGAAACCGAAATCCGATAAAAGAAGCCATACTGGGTTTTTTGTATTAGTCTTGGAACTTGTTTTTTTTAAATGACTTTTGGGCTTGGGCACAGCTTTTTTGTGTTCCACTTGAGTGTCCTCTGTTGATTCCCTCCCTGCCCCCTCCCTGTGGTAACTAACTTGTTACATTTGGTGCGTTTTTTAACCCTGCCTTGGATTGGTTGCCTTTTTTTTAATTCAAAAAAGGCATCCAATTCTGAAGGTTCCCTAGGATTTTTAGAGGCGGTAGGGTTATGAGTAGGGGGTGGGAACTTGGCTGTGCTGGCCAATAGTAATGTAGAATCCCCCCCCCCCCTTTCAGGGACCTTCTGGACTTAGACTTGGGCTTGGAAGCCATTCTACAGCAGATTTGGTAGCTGGAAGGATTGCCACAGACTGCTGGAGAGGTGCGTACCTGCAACTGTTGGTAAGTGATGGGTTCCTTTGCGGTTTTATGGGATTAATTACAGGACCCCCTGGCACCCCTTAGCAAGGGAAGGAAACTAAAGTGATGGAATGGGGATCTAGTGTCTTGGGATCCCATGGGGGTGAGGGGGTGGGCTGCAGGCCATGAGGCTAAGGCTTGTGGCCAGGCCATGTTGGAGCATGCAGGAGGAGGCTTTGAAGCTCTGCCAATGGGGGAGGGGGAAATGTAGCTGGCTCCTCCATAGTGGGGTTGTGTGCCATCATGTGCCATCTGATGTCTGGAGGTGGGGGGTGCCCCAAGGCAGTGGTTTTGTTCTGGCCTGTTTGCTTTTTGGGGTGTGTGGTAAATTTATTTTTGTGTGTGGCTGGGTGTGGGGGTTGCCTCAAGGCTGTTGTTTTGGAGTTGCCTGTCTGCTTTGGCGGGGGTGTTATTTTTCTGTGGGGGTGGAGGGCGTCCTTGCCTAAGCATTGCAGCCCTTGCCTAAGCCATGCCTTACAATGCTTGCAAGTTGATTGTGCCACTGTAGTGTGAGGTCTGTGTGCCTGCCTGTGCCATGAGAGGTTTGGCTATGTTATGCAATGTATGTTGGTGGGAAATTGGGGGTGCCCTGAGAGTTTTGGCTGGGGTTTGTGACGTCTTCTTGAGGTGCATTTTTTTTTTTAAAAAAGAGATTGTATTGATGTTTCAAGGGGTGCTTTGGTACTGCCTTGGGTGCTTCTTGTCGGGTCACATCCTGGTGTGGGTGCCCCCCCAAGGCTAGATGGTTGTTGGGGGTGAGGGGTTGTCCCAGTAGTCCAGAACTGCCCCGTTGACCTGGGGAACTCCACACCAGTGTCCTGCAGCAGTGTGCTTTGGTTGCTTGTCGGGTCATGTCCTGGTGTGGGTGGTGTGCCCCAAGGCTTGATGGTTGTTGGGGGTGGAGGGGCCCCTGCCCCAGTAGGCCAGAACTGCCCTGTTAACCTGGGGAACTCCATGCCACTGTTTTCTGTGTTTGTTTCTTGGTGTGTGTGTGTGTGTGTGCTGTGTGTGTGCTGTGTGCTGTGTAGTGCACTGTAAAGTTCACGTCAGTTATTAAAATAAAATTTCTTATTTTCTTTTTAAAAGCCAAGCCATCAGAGCACCTTTTGTGACTGTTGGTGACGTGTTGGACGTGACATGCAAATAGCTGGCCAGGTATGCAACACCCCTTCACCACACCCCACACCGATCCCTGTGACACCCCACACCCCTTCACCACATACCTCTTCACCCCCGCACCATACCTCTAGCCCCACCCCCTCCACCCCCACCCTACACCTCTAGCCCCACATCCTTCACCCCTACCCCACACCCTTCAACCCTCACCCTACACGTCTAGCCATACACCTCTAGCCCCACAGCCTTCAACCCACACCCCACAGCTCTAGCCCCACACCCTTCAACCCACACCTCACACCTCTAGTCCCACACCTCTAGCCCCACACTCTTCAACCTGCACCCCACACCTCTAGCCCCACATCCTTCAACCCGCACCCCACACCTCTAGCCCCACGCCCTTCAACCCGCACCCACCTCTAGCCCCACCCCTTCAATCCACACCCCACACCTCTAGCCCCACACCATTCAACCCACACCCCACACCTCTAGTTCCACACCCTTCAACCCATACACCATACCCTTCCCCACACCTCTAGCCCCACACCCTTCAACCTGCATCCTACACCCTTTACCCACACCCCACGCCTCTAGCCCCACACTCTTCAACCCACATCCCACACCTCTAGCCCCATACCCATCAACCCGCACCCCACACCTCTAGTCCCACAACCTTCAACCCACACTCCACACCCTTTACCCAAACCCCACACCTCTACCCCCACACCCTTCAGCCACACCCCACACCTATAGCCCCACATCCTTCACCTGCACCCCACACCTCTAACCCCACACCCTTCAACCCACACCCCACACCCTTCAACCACACCCCACACCTCTAGCCCCACACCCTTCACCCACACCCCACAGCTCTAGCCCCACACTTAGTTCCCTGGCATAGTTCCCCGCATAGTTAGTTTCCCCATCCCCTAGCCCTAGTCAGACCCCCAGTTCCCACCTTAGTTAGTTCTCTCCTTAGTTAGTTCCCCAGTCCCCCTAGGTCTAGTCCAAACCCTGCAGTCAGTTAGGTACCACCAGTTAGTTAGACACCCCCCCCCCGTTATCTAGTTGCCTCCAATGTTGACCCCTGTAGTTTTAGCTTAGGTTAGGTTATCCCCCCCGACACACACATCACCACACCCCATCCTCTGTTGCTGGTGGTCCTCCCTTCTTTTTCAGAACTTAAGTATGAGCGGTTGTGGAAAGAAGAAACAGACCATGAGTGGGAGTGCTGGAAGAGGCCAGCCTCTTCCTAGGCAGCTGACTCAGTCTGGCATGGAGACACCAGAGGTAGGGCCACCTGTGGCCTCGACCTCCTGCACACCAACGTCAAGAGTGCCCAAGCTTATGGGCTCTGGATGTGTCTTGAAGGCCCGGAAGAGGATGTGGGGAGGGTGCTTCCTCCTCCCTGGTGCTGACTAGCAGTAAAAAGAAGGGGGGTCCTTCTTCCTCTGCTAGTGCAGTGGGTCATCCACCAACTATCTCCACTGCTGCTGCTGCTCCTTCTAGTGCCCAGCTCTCCCTAGCACAGGCACTTTCTCTCATGCACATGCCTGCTTCCCTGCACGCTCCCCCTGCCGACACACATCCTAGTGTGCCCACCACATCCACACACTCTGCTGACCACTACCTTTGAGAGGTCGACCACCAGTCGTGCTGCTCCTGCCCTCCCAGGAACCACCACAAAGAAGATCACATCTTGGGTGTGGTCTAATTTTGATATCTGGGCAGAAGATACCTCAAAGGTAGTGTGCGTGCCCTGCAAGTCCAAGGTCAGTTGTGGTGGCTCTGATCCCATGAGATATGGCACCTCTGCCCTTCACAGTTACTTGAGATAGCACCTCAGGAACATACATAATCCTATGGAGTGCCATTCCAAGTGACGGTGTGGGGAGGTGCCAGTTGCAGAGGGTGCGGATGAGAGTTCAGAGGAGGAGGAACCTTCTTCCACTCCTGCTGCAACTGCCACCTTTGGGCCATCTGGTGATGGTTCTACACCTAGACCCCGCAGATGAGGAGTGCTAGTCACTCCTCTCACCCCACTCTTTCACGATCCCGGTCCTTGTCCCAGCCCACTGTAACTGCACTTTGGGAAAGGAAGATGCCATTTGCATCCAGCCACCCATGGGCTGCGGCCATCACCAAGGTAATTGGGGAAGTTATTGCCCTGGATGAGAGGCCATTCAACCTGGTTGAGGGTGTCAGATTCCAATGGCTGCTTCAGTTGCTGGAGCCGCGTTGCAAAGTCCCCTGCTGCAAAACCTTCCACTCGAAAGATATCCCATCTCTGGGAGGGTGTGGTCCTGCCTCCAAGTGGAGTTGTCCCGTGCAGAGGGGTCTATGGTACATTTTACCACAGACCTGTGGACTAGCAAGAGTGCAGTCAACACATATCTGTCCTTGACTGCACACTGATGGCAGATGCCACTAGTCCCTGTCACCAGCGCAGCAGTGGGCAAGAGCAGCAACACTGAGGGAGCGGTGTCTCCTGGAAAGCATCGGTGGCCATTGTTGTATGCCCAGGTGCTTGACAGCCAGCACATGGTGGATAACATACTCAAAGCGGTAAATAGCATGCTGGATGGGTGGGTCAGCTGCCAAGGTTCAACCATCAAGGTTGGTTACTTTGTAACCGATAGTGCCAACAACATGCATGATTGCAGCCATTAATTGTGGTGGCTATACTCATGTTCACTGTGGTGCACACCTCCTGAACCTTGTTGTTCAGGTTGCCTTGAGTGGAACCAAGGGATTTGAGGCACTCCTGACCAGAAGATTGTCGGATTCTTCCATCGGCCAGTTTCAGCCAGCCAGGCGCTGCGAAAGAAGCAGGAGGAGTTGGGCTCCCCGCTTCACCGGCTGGTACAGGATGTGGTCACAAGGTAGAACTCCACCTTCTTGATGCTGGAACGTCTCCTGGAGCAGAAGGAGATGCTGAATGCCCTTGGCTTGTTGCAGCGCTTGGAGCAACACCACTGACCAGGGAGGACTGGACAGTGGTGGAGCAGCTTACACAGGTTCTAGAGCCATTTCACCAGGCAACTGGCGAGCTTAGAGTGGAGGTCACCACTCTGAGCCAGGTGATGCCACTCTTTAAGAGTCTGCTTCAACGTATGTGAGGCGTGCTCTCTCGCATTGACCTGCATGGGTCTGTGAGGGTGCTGGTGAAGAAATTGGTGGAGGAGTTGAATAGGCATTTTGATGCCTTGAAAGCAAGTCATCCACATTTCCTAGCTATTCGACCCATGGGTCAAGAGGACCATGACCACGCATGTTAAATCCTTCAACAGCAAAAGGGACAAGCTCGTTGATGAGGTGCGACAGTATTGTCCAGTGCAGGCGCCTCCACTGCCAGGGGCAACTACTGTTTCTACAGGGGTTGCAAGTGGGGGAAGATCTACCTTGTGGTCTTCTGGGCTGTCGGACATGACGGAGGAGGAGGTAGATGATGGTAAGCGGGCTGAAGAGCAACAGAATATGGCAGACACATTTGTGTCTCAATATCTTGCTGAGCCCACCTGCCCTGCTGACACTGACCACTTGGCTTACTGGGCCCAGAAAATGCAGATGTGGCCCTCGCTTGCAAAGGTAGCATTGTGGTACATCGCGTGTCCTCCCACAAGTGTATCATCAGAGTGGATATTTAGTGTGGCTGGAGACATTGTCAGCCCACATTGTTCCAAAATGAACCGGAAGACTATGGAACAGTTGGTCTTTCTCAAGACCAACCTTCCCCTTCTTGGGTTCATGGAGGGCAATAACCTTGATGTGGGGCCTGATGATGTCTGATTGTCCAGCCTCTGGATATCATCTCCTTCTACCTTCACTCCCCTGCACCTTTGTCCATTCTGACAAGATGCAGGCAATTCCATCAGCCTGCAAATCAGTCCGTAGTAGCATTGACAAGCTTGCGGCCCTTGGTTTGCGCTTAAACTGCAGTATGGCAACAATTGTTCCCACTCCACCAGGGAAAAGTAGTAGAGAAATACTACTTCCTTCCCATTCAAATTTATTTTTTATCACAGATATTTTTCGTCCTCCACTTTGGTGTCTGCCAGCCACCGAGGATTTGTATTCCGTTCTTCAACCCATTCCACCAGGAAGGGCAAAGAGGTATTTATCTGTTATTCAGAGCTCTTTTAGGAGCTTTTTCAGAGCCCCACTGGGGTTCCTCTGTTGGAACGTCAGAAGATTCCTGTGGGGCGTGCGGCGTGCACAGTTTCACCCTCTCGTGCTCCTCCAAGGAGGCTGGTGTGGTGTATGAGTAGGAGGGTGGGAGTCAGGGGAAGTTCAGGGTTTCTGCCCCAGCCTCTTGGGAGGAGGGGGGCCCTGTGTGCGAGGAGGAGGGTGGGGATCAGGGGAGACTTGAGGTCATCACCACCCCAGGCTCCTTGGAGGAGCGCAAGAGGATGAAGTAGGGGGGGGTCCTGAGTTTGAGGAGGAGGGTGGGGGTTGGGGGAGGCTTTGGGTTTCCACCTCAGACTTTGGGAGGAGCGGCACACACTGGAGTGGTTTCCACACTGCACTGGAATGGAGCGCCCCAGCAGGGTCCTTTCCACCCCACCCCCCTCCCATACATAGAGCGGAGCACCACAGCAGGGCCCTTGACCCTTTCCCATCCCCCTCCTATACATAGTAGGGATGGGAAAACAGATCGCGGTTCGGGTTCGTCTGTTCGGTTCGGCTGCGTTGGGTTCGGTCGTTCGGTTCGGCCATTCGGTTCGGCTGCGTTGGGTTCGTCTGTTCAGTTCGGTAGTTTGGTTAGTTCGCCGGGTTTGGGTTCAGCCGTTCGGTTCGGCCATTTGACCGTTCGGTTCGGCCATTCAGGAAATGTTGTTATGGGTGTTTTTGTTGTTTTTTATATGGTTTTTTGGTTTTTTATTGTTTTTATATGGTTTTCTTTTGTTTTTTATTTGTTTTTGTTTTTAATATGGGTTGGGGTTTTTTTAATCTAATATTATATATATCTATTCTACACTAACTCTAACTGCTATTAACTATTCTAAATGCTATGAACTAAATGGATTATCTAATAAGTACACAGGCCTACTCCTACAAACACTAAAACTAAATCACTAACGCTATCTCTATCACTAAGCTAGCTCCTACAACTACTATCCCTAACCTATCTCTCTATCTCTCTATATCTATATCTCTCTATCTCTCTCTATATGGGATGGGGGGGGAATCACAAACACAAGGTTTCAGTTTAAGGTTTAAGTTTCATTTCAGTACAAAACTGAAATGAAACTTAAAGCAATCTAATAATCCTACTCAACGCCTGCTGTTCAGGAACAGTGACTAGCTCAGAAGGTGTTGGGAAGGGGGGAGGCAGATAGTTTCATTTCTTGCAAGCCTCTCCACCCCTGGTGCCTGGAAGTCTGCTCCTCAGTGACTAGTACTACCCCTCCCTGTCACATTTGACCTTACAGTGAAGCTTTTTGGTCATTTCGACCAAACTGTTTGGTCATTTCGACATTTGGAATTGAGTTCGGTTCGGCCAGTTCGTGTTCGGAAGTTCGGTTCAGTTTGGTCGTCCGAACAGGCAAAGTTCGGGCGAAACTCTGAACTTTCGAACTGCGTTCGTCCATCCCTAATACATAGAGTGGAGCACCCCAGCAGGGCCTTTGGCCCTTTTCCAACCCACCCTCCTCCCATTCACGCACTCTGGAGTGGAATGCCTAACAAGGACCTTTGGCCCTCTCCCACCGCAGCCCCCTCCCATACATAGAGTGGAGTGCCCCAGCAGGGCCTTTGTCCCTTTTCCAACCCAACCCCCCTCCCATAAGCACACACAGGAGTGGAATGCCCCAGCAGGGCCCTTTCCATACTACACTGGAGTGAAGCGCTCCAGCAGGGCCATTTCCACCCCAGACCTCCTCCCATACATAGAGTGGAGTGCCCCAGCAGGGCCTTTGGTCCTTTTCCAACCCAGCCCCCCTCCCATATGCACATAAAACTGTGCAAAACTTTTCCCACCCCCACCCCCAAGAAGAAGTGCAGAGGGCATTGGGAGGGCAGAACCTCTTCTTGGGGGTGGAGGTGGGGCCCCCCCATGAGACACTCCCACTCCCCATCCCCCTCACAAGGAGAAAATCTTTTCCTCCTGAACACACAAGTGGCAACTCTGCAACAGCAGGCAAACTTTGCTCACCCACACCTCCAAGAAGAAGTGCAGAGGGCATTAGGAGGGTGGAACCTCTTCTTGGACTAAGCCCTCTGTGTCTGCAGCCTAGACTATGGAAAATTACAGGCAGTTCAGAATAGATCATGAAAAAAAAGAGTGCTCTGGTCGGATAACATTAGGTAAGTGATGGCATGGGGATTGGGAGGGTCTGGAACCTCCTCTTTGGGGACAGATACACAAAGGGGCTAAATAATTACATCTTCATTTTCTGTGTCCAAAATAAAATTCAAACATCTCAGCAGCAGTAACACCTAACTTGCTGTTTTTCTTTTCTTTTCCCCGCCGAGATCGCATCAGATTCCATGCCTTTCATCCCTCTCCCTGTGGACATTACAGGAAGTAGAAAAAGTCGGGCAGAAGAGAGAGATGCAGTCAACAACAATGGAGTCCCCTTTCCCCTGTTCCCCACTGAAACCCATCTTCCCCTTCCTCTTCTCATGCACCAAAACAAAACCCTTTCCCCTCCTATTTCTCCTCTGTCCTGCCCTTCTCTTCCCTTTCATCTCTTCTGATTCGGCTTGTTGCAGGACTGGAAGCTAACTCAGTCCTCCCTGTTCTCTAAGCCTGAAGGAAGGCTTATGTCTGAAAGCCTACACCTTCAGAAGATTACAGGTGGCCAAGGAGGGCATGAAAATTGAGAATTCAAAGGTTCAGGATAAAGGTAGGCAATGGCAACATGATCTACTTTTAGGGTCTGGTTGGGGGAAAGACAGTGCATGGGACCACAGAAGCAGGGTCTATCCCCCCAGTAGCAGGGTTTAACACAGCTGCAAAGAGTCGTTCAGGGTTAATGTCCCTCCCTCCAATGTTAACTCTGTGAACTACACTTACTGGGCTGCTGGTTTAGGCCCTGCCTCAGGGGAGATGGAGACCCTCTTACTGGGGGTCCCATCCACTGCCTGTCCCCATGGTTGGGGTTATGGTCAAATGGGGAGAGAGAGGGTTTATTTGTGAGTCTCACTAAATTTGGGATTGATTGACTCTGTGTTCGTTGTCTTGGCATTGGAACTGTTGGCATTGCAAATATGCCAATATGGCAATATGGCCCCTCATACCTTAGGGAACGCCTCACCCTCCGCGCCCCAGAGTGGCTCCTGCGGTCCACCGGGGGTGCCTTCCTGGAGGTCCCCCGTGTTAAGCGGGGGGCTACGATGGAGAGGGCATTCTCGGTAGTGGGACCGCGGCTGTGGAACTCCCTTCCGGAGGAAGCTCGCCTGGCCCCTAGCCTGTTAAAATTCCGGCGAAATTGTAAGACCTGGCTGTTCGCCCAGGCCTTTGGGAGGGAGGGTGGGTAGGGTATGGGGGTTTTAGTTCCCCCACCTATTTTTGGTTTTTAGATTGTTTTTGCTAGTCCTGTCTGATTGTTTTATAATATTGATGTTATTTTAATTGTTTTTATTGTCTTTTTAAAATGTTGTGAGCCGCCCCGAGCTGCATGGCAGGAGGGGCAGGATAAAAGTTTATATATAAATAAATAATAAATAAATAAATAAAATATGTGGTTGTGGGTGATTTGAGGGGATCCTGGGACACCGAAATGGCAAAAACAAAAAAAAGGTTGTTTTTTGGCATTATTTGCTATAAGGTAGTAATGGATCTGGTTATGATTAAATATTTATTTAAAGACTGTTGGTAAGGTATGGTTGTAAATGTTGACATTGGAAATATGTGGATCATCATGGGGATCCCAGGGAGTGGGACACAATAGGTTTCGAATCGAGTCGGGGGTTGCACAGAATTTTGGATGTTTTCCAACGATGTTGGCAATGTGTAGGTATGGCACTGCATGAGTATCCCCTGGCAGTTGACAGAACAATTGCTCTTGTTTGCTTTTGTCTTACTCTTTTGTGTGCTGTGAAAAAAATGTTTTAAAATTGTTGTGTGTCAAATTTGGCAAACAAATGTAAAGTGGCCCTGTGCCACCTGCTGGTGGCGGCTCGCTGCTGATATGGATTGGTAATATACAGTTGGTCGTCAACTTGGAGTTGTCACTTGCAAACTAAACTGCGTGCTTGACTGGCGTGCCACTGGGAGAGTGTCCTCCACTGGCAGTTGCTGTGATCTGATTTCTGAATGATTTGATGATGACTTTGAGTGCTGTGGAAAAATCCCCTATTTTTAAATGAAAAAAAAGTAGTAGTGGGGGCTACTGGGGGCTTCTGGGGCTAGTGTAGTCTGGTGGTTAGCAGTTAAGGAAAGAAATGAATCTGTCATTGAATCTTTACAAGAGGCATGTTGTGTTCATTACAGGTATTTTTGTTTTTTTCTCCCATTGGTTTCAATGGGAAAAAAATCCGGTACTGGTAATACCGGCTTAATCTGAGAATCCGATAAAACCGGTATCCCATATTTTCCACCAAGTCCTACCCCTACTAATTAGCACAACTAGTAATCCTCACAACAAGCCTGTAAGGTAGGTTAGGATGAGAGATCTGTGACTGGCCCAAGGTACTCAGTGAGTTAATGTCTACAGTGAATCTTGAACCCCTACCCTCTGTTCCCAATGCTGTGCTCTAATAACCACTACATCACACTGGCTTTTTAAAACAATAATAATTAAAAAATGACTCCCTCACTTTGTCTTGTTTTTGTGCATTTTTGTTGTTGTTGTTTTGTTTTTTTGCCCCTGTCTGTCTGTATCAGGTCTTACTTGTAACCTCAGATGGGACAGAAATGCAAACAACTAAATGAATCAGAATAATTTTAGTACTAAAATAAAAGGCTATAGTGTTCTATTTTATCCTGTTTTGTATCTCATTGAGGATAGATCCATCAAGGGTCATTAGCTAAAATGTTCAGCATGGCTGGCTTTAGAATTTGCAGTTATGGAAATGTCTGATATTCCAGTTAGGCCATTTAGCACTGTGGTTACCAGATCATTACTGGGTAACGACCAAGCTATCTGAAATAGATGTTAACCATGGATAGATATTTTCCTCTCATCTCTTTCAGCTCTAGTAAATAACTTCCCTATTTACTTGTGCTACTCCACTCGTGACTTTGTATACATCTATCTTACCCCTTCTCCGTTATCTCTTCTCCAAGCTAAAGAGCCATAACTAGGCCTGAAACAAGAAGCAATCTTGCTTCTCACAAATTTTTTTGTTAGTTCACGTACTGGGACCAAGATCTTGTTAAGCTCATTGTGAGCTCCAGGGGGAGCCTCAATTTCTTTCGGGGCGGGGCGAAAATTCATCCTGAAGATCAGCTGGCTAGTGTTGAGCCCAGGAGCAGTAGCGATTTCAGCGCAGGTGGCTTGTTAATTTCATCACACCATGCTGGAATCGGGGGCCGGGAGAAACCGGCGCAGCCCCAGACCAGGCAATGTGGGAACCTCTTCTGCTTGCGCGGTGCTGGTTATGAAGATCAGATTGCCAGTCAGTGCATCACACTGGGAGATTGAGGGCACACGAGCTGGCCTTGCTCCAGGCCAGGCAGCACGGGGTATCAGGCCTACAAGTCTCAGAACCTTTATGCTGGCTCTGGGTATTGTTATGCAAAATTGACAGTGTACAAAGTCTGCTGAGGCTTATAGGTGGCCCTGGTGCTTTTGAGCAAGGTATGCTGGAGGAGGTTTGTTTAAACCACATGCTACTCCTACCAGCTTCACATATCAATAGCCAAAGACAGCGCAAAGGCTGCTGGGGCTTGTAGTTCCAACACCCACACTGTCTGACTTGGTGCTGGACCAGCTCCTGGGGGCCCCCTCGAGTTCCCACCATGAAATTGACAAGCTGGCTGTGCAGAGCTCACAACTGCTCCTGGACTCAGTGCCAAAAAGCTGATCTTTGTGCTGGTGCCCTCTCCCCATCAATGAAGAAGCAGAAGCACACCCCCCCCCCCCCCCGATTAAGGTTTATTTTATTTTTTAATAGTTCCGTTTTTTTGTCAAGAAACATAGCAAGGCGCTGCCGGTTCTCGGTCACTAGAACGAATTGAGAACCAGGATTTTTGTTGAGAATGAAAAACAAGAGTGAACTCAAGTTTGAACCCTAACCCTAACTCATTGAGCCTTCCCTTAAACAGAAGACATTCCATATCTTTAATTTTATTTTTAGTTTATTTTTTATTTTTTCCCCCATGTCTGCACTTTCCCTGTATTACTACATCTTGTTTGACATGGGACGACCGGAGTTGCATACGTTATTCAAGGTATGGTCACACTATAGATATCTAAGGCCACTTAACGACATCCCCCCCACCCCCGTGCATATTTGGGCCATGAGAAGGGAATGCACAGCCTGAATATGTTCAGGGATTGACCGTTCTGAAAGCCCCCCCCCTGGCGCGGCTTTGCCAGTAGGGATGCAGAGCAGAAAATTGAGCTCTGCATCCCTGCACGTCTCTGCCGGTAAAGCCACGCAAGGGGGGCTTTCAGACCGGCTGATCCCCATGCATATTCAGGCTGCCCATTCCTCCCCGTCCGCCCCCGCAGCCAAAATATGCATGGGGGGGGCATGTCTGAAAGTGGCCTAAGATTATCACTTTAGATGAGGTAATCACTCAGTGACGATTGATAATCATTAGGGATGGGCGAACGTGGTTCGGATGTTCAGAGTTCGGAACGAACTCAGTCTGTTCATATGTCCGAACCGAATGTCCGAACCGAACTCTCGAATTACCGAACAGTTCAGTCATGTTCGGATTAGTTCGGATGAATTCGGGGGCAGGAAAAACGTCTTTTCAGGACCAAAAAATAGGTTTCGGTTTCATTTCGGTTTCACTGGTTTTGACTGTTTGACCAAGTCAGCCAACCCGAAGTCGGCTGAACTGAACCATCGAACCCGAACTCGGATTTCGAACCGAACAACCGAACATCCAAACTGCATTCTGTTTGCCCATCCCTAATAATCATTCCGTACAAGGTAAGACCAACAAAAATCTGATTTATCCAAACCTGAAATCTATTCTATGGTCTGTTTTTTAACTAAGATCCCTGTACAAAAGCCGCTACCATCCCTAACCCACAGCCATCCCTGCTTCTCATCACAGAAGAAAATAAAAAGCCTGTTACAGTGAGTAATGACTAATTAGGAACCTTTTGACAACGGTGTAATTTCTTGCAGTATGTCTTAGCATCAAGGCAATTTCATGGTTTGTGGAAACCATTGTGTGAAAATTTAATTCTAACGTGAAAGAAAAAACCCAAACCATTGTGTACGTGTAGGAATCTTCCCAAATTGAAACAGCATTGGCTAACGTTCTTGTAAGCAACAATTCAAATGAGTGCCCTGGAGGGAAAACACAAAGGTGCCAAAAGGAGGAGAGCGAAAAGAGAGAATAAACTGCTTTCTTTCATATTAGCAGGGTGTAAAATCTCAGAACATCTGCAGCATCTGTCAGTAGTTATGTAAACATATAAATCTCAGTTACAACCCCACACAATAGGCAGGGAGAAAGGGCCCTCGAGTGGTACAGACAGTGTGTTCTGAATGTGAGTAGCAATACGTTTACTGAAGTGATCATATCTTAATTCACACGTTCAGCTAAATTAGCCCCCCGCCCTTTCCCTATTTCCCACACAGATAAAAAGACAAATGAACACACATGTATCTTCCCTCTTATCCAGTTTTACAGATGGCCCAATCTGGTCTAGATAGGGAAATAAGGAAGATTAAGGGAATGTACGCAAGACAGCCAGGGGACTATTGACTAATGGCTCCAACTAGAAAAAACATATCCATGAATGCGTAATCATGTACAACCAATATACCCCCTCCTCCCTTGTTACAAATTGTCACAATTTTGGCAACTCTTCCTCCTTCTTGACATGTGATATAATGTTTGAATTCCAGGACTGTTCGCAGAAACATAAGAACCCATTAAAACAATGCTAAAAAAAGCCACAACAACATTTGACTGTAACATCGTTTAGGACTAAACTGAAACAGCCCTTCTGTCTTCACAGAATTTTTCCACATTTTCAGAATGTTAGTCAGAATTCCCTCATGGATTGAAGCCATGGCAGAATTCTGCTCAAAGTTCAGCCAAGATGAGTCTGCCTCGTATCGTGCTGTAACGGTTTGTACCACTCCGACGTCAGGCACTCCCAGACTTCCCTGATCCAAAAGTCTGTGAAATCATTTTAGCCTATAATTAATTTTTGGGTCCATTGTTTCTGTATGACTTCTCATTTATTTACAATCCTTAGACACTTAAGCCACTATCCATATACCCACAGGGTTAGCAATCCTTCATCCTTTATACAGTTTTTTTATTTAAAATATTTTCTACCCTGCCAACCTGGGAATGACTTCCCAACCTGGGTTCACAGACCCACTATCCCACAATCACTGGGATTAAAGTCCTTGCCCTTCTTGGGAGAATCAGATGTGGACAAGTCTGACCCTTGTAACCCCCCCCCCCCCCCCCCCCCCCCCCCCCCCCCCCNCCAATGTCCTAGTCCTTCTCGGGCATCCAGGATGGACTTACTGAATCCCTGTAATGTCCATAGGCACAACACGTGCCACTGAGGTTTGAGCCCAGACCCAAATAACTCACCGTTCACTCCTGGGCAACCCATGTCTCACTCACAGTTCTGGTTCCCGAGGAGGCTGGTCTCTGGCACCACAAAGGAATCCAGCCTTTCTTCCCCGCTCCGGAGGCTTTGGGCTCCTTTCAGCTAAGCATGGTCTCCAGGTATTTGGTACTGCTCGTTCAGCTAGCCCCACTCAGAATCCCTTTCCTCTAGCAAGCAGCCAGCTAGCACGTTTCAATGGTGCCGCCACCGCTGTGCCGGTCAAGTTCCAAAATGCCAGTCTACTTCTGTCTTTCGGCCCTCTTTCCAACAGCCTCTTGGCGGCAGATTTAAGCTTGCCGCCATGCTTAACAATTAATCAGCTTTATCATGGCAACTCCATCCTGTCGAGATCACAAGTGGCTCCTCGTCACTTTCCTTGTTGCAGTTCGCTGTCACTTGGCCTCTTAAAGGGCCATACATCATCATAATTACTTGGAGCAGAGCTGACTCTAACCACCCTGCTACATGAGAATATTAAAAATGGTGGCTTGCTACACTGTGCCGCCATCTTTCAGATGTACTGTACAGCCACTGAGACCCATAGGGTGAAAACAGACATGATGCTAACCACCCTTTAACCACCCTTGGTGGTTATTTATACATGTTGCAGGGCTGTATTGGTGCCCTATGCAGCCCTGAAACATGCATAAATGACCACGGAGGGTGGTTAAAGGGTGATTAGCGTCATGTCTGTTTTCACCCATACAACAAAGATATTCTAAGGGACTTCAATGTCGCTAGATTTCTCCCCTCCCTAAATTTCACTCCAATACAATAACTGAGCATCTACTTTCATCTCATACACTCGGAGCAGGACTAAGACTGACCTCCCTGCCACAGATGCATGGTACTTCTTTATTTCTCCCGCAGTTTGTTTAGCTTGTATCTTAGTCTAATGTAGATGGTAATTAGCTAATTACTGTAAAATGTAGTCCTAGGTATTTATAGGCTCTCATTCTCTCTATACAAACTTGTCTCATCTTTACAACATACCTATGGGTCCCCCTACCCCAGATGAGAATTTTAACCTTGCCAAAATTAATTTGCAATTGATTTTTCCCATACAGTTGTTCAAATTTTGTCAACACCCTTTGATGTCCAATTGGCATTTTGGAAATAAGTGCAGTATCATCAGCAAATATTAATAACCAAAATTCCTAATAGCTAATTAATTAGCTGATTATCAGACTCATACCACTGCAGTTAATCCATTAACCAAAATACCAATTAATACTGTTCTACTGTTACTGCACCACTGATTTCCCACATAAATATATCTTATATCCCACATAATATATCTTATATTCCCACATAAATATATCTTATTTTATATTTCTGATTTTTGGTTTGTATATGGCTGTTTCTTATGTGTTTGTGGCTATAGCCAATGGCTCAGCTGAATAAATTTGATTTGATTTGATCTGATACCGACAGTGCCATCCATAACAGACACTGTGCAGGTAGGATCACAGATAAGAGCTGATGTCCTAAAACTTGCAATTGCCCCCATCATGCCTTTTATCCTGCTGGGAGCCAATGAGGGATCCAGGGGGGAGGAGTCAAGCAAGGCAAGGCACCAGGCATAAAGACGGAATGTTGTAATCAAACCTGGCTACTGTATGGTGCTGGGGAAGCTTCTCTACCTGCCAAAGTCAGGGTTACAGGTTCAAGCCTGGACCCTGACAGTAACATGGTAAGTGGTGCAAAGCAGCAATGAAGTAAATTGGTTAAAGCCATTGGCCACAATCCTAAACCCCTCCACGTGGGATCCGTGTGGCACAATGCATTCCCAATGGACATGTACATTGGTTGTGTACATTCCCATCCACGGGGCATGGGATTGGCCACAGTAAAATAATAAAGAAATATCTCTTGATAACTGATGGTGAAGATCGTTTATTGGAAATTCAATGATTACCATGTTGTTAACCATTTTAGATCAGTCCTGAAGGTTTTAATTACTTCTGAATATAGGAAACAGAATGCTAAATAGAAGCTTTGGCTTATTTTGGCGTTCCCTGTGCCTCATCCATCTGTAGGTGGACTAATAAGGTTTCTCTTCCTCAAAGGAGGGGTCGTGAAGAAAAACATGACAAATTCTGAGAAGTGTTAAAATGACCTATTTTAACCTATGTACCTATTTATTTAGGTACATCTTTAGGAATGGAAAAGGTCTACACGATCATATAAACACGTTTGCCACATATTTTGCAACAACAGCCCCCACTAACGCGGGCATAATTATATGTCACAAAAGTCCCGCCTACATTTTTTTGGCACCAGACCAACTGGTGGGTGCAAATATCAGTTGTTAGAAACTTAGTTATCGATTTGTTCCTCCATTTCAGATGGTGAGTGCTCTCAATGTTGGTTTTACACCTGCATACCAAGAATATGAATACCAATGGTATGCTGAGCCGAGGTATTGTACAAAAATAAAACAAGTATAGAATGGTCTGTCTCTAAAGATGAAATGAGTACCTGAAAAAAATAAGTATACCTGTCAAATTTCCGATACACAAAATGACCCCAAGAATTTGGGTATCGGGACCCGATTCAGATATCCAATGCTCCTAAATCTCTTAGAGGATGTTTTGAAACTAGATGGCTCCACATATGACCCACCACCATCCACGTGGAAAGCCGCTTGTTTGAAGTTAGTGCATGGGGAAGCGTTTTCCCATGATCCACACAGGCCATCTAATCCTCACATGGAGCACTCTTGGAAAATCCAGAGTACCCCGTGCTGGGACTGGGTAGGGCTGTAGCGGAATATCGCAGCGGTAGCTATTTCCGGTGGAAACAGTGTTTCCGCAATTAGTGGAACAGCATGGCAGAGGCTTTCATTCCGCGGTTTCATTCCGCGGTTCCGCTTATTTAATTCCGCAACTTAGTGGAATCGTGGAAACATGACATTTTCGCTATTTCCGCAATTCCGCCAGCGCCAAAAAATAGCGTTACGCAATTTTTCCATGATTTTTCCGCAATTCCGCGATTTGCAGAATTCCGGCGGAATTAGCGGAATATCCGCAGAAAAGTCGCTGTGTGGCGCGGGCAGTTCCGAAATGGCGGAACGGAATCGCGGCGCGGTAAAAGCTGCTGCCGCATCAGCCCTGGGACTGGGTGGCCGGTGTTTGGATGCGGCAGCCATGCAGCAAGCCTCCTATATGAAGCACTTCCCATGCAGTTTCCATACATGGATACTCCACCCCATGCACCAACCACAGACACACACCCCGCCCTCTCAGCCGCTGTTGTGTAAAAACACCCAGAATGTCGACTTCCAGTCCTTATTTTCAGTTTTCTGTCCCTTTTTTCTGGTAAATCAGTAACAGAAATTAACAATTCAGGGATATTCAGTTACTCGACTGCTGATCAAGTAGCCCTCTAGGTACTTGTAAATGTGGGTATTACCCTTGGGTACTAGGGATGGGCAAACAGAACCGAGTTCGGAAATTCGGTTTGGTTCGAAAATCGAGTTCGGTTCAGAAGTTCAGTTCAGTCAACTAAACTATTCGAGTTCGGTTCAAATTCCCAACTTCCGAACAGAGTTCAGAAATTCAAACCCCATTGAACTAAATGGAATATTATCTTATTGGAATGGGCAAACAGAACCGAGTTTGAAAGTTCGATTCGATTCAGTTTGAAAACCGAGTTCAGTTCGGAAGTTGGGTTTGGTCGACCGAACTGGTCAAGTTCAAACTCTGAACTTCCGAACCACATTCGCCCATCCCTACTGGGTACTAAATTAGGTACCTGTTTCAGTTCTATCTCCTGTCATTCAATCTTGGGTGTTTTTTAAAAAACAAAATCACAAGTTTAGGGACTATGTGACCGTAAGGTTGAATCTCCTAAACATCATGGTTGTCCTTACCACCACTGACCTCCCAGGGCCCTGCTCTTTTCTCTAATTTTGAGGGAGCCCAATGTGGCCCCTCTTCCCACAAGGTCATATTGTAAGCCTCCACTCCCTTCCAGTCGGGCAACAAACATAATTACCTCAGGGTATTGTCCACCAAATGTCTTGCACTTAATCTTTGCCTTAGACCCTGCAAATTCTAAGAACAGCCATGCTGAACGTATTGTCTAATGACCCTTGATGGATCTATCCTCCAGGAGATACAAAACAGGGTAAAACAGCACACTCTAGCCTTTTATTTTGGTACAAAAATTATTGTGATTCATTTATTTACTTGTGTTTCTACCTATCTACACCAGGTTACAAGTAAGTCCAGGAAATAGAACTGAAACAGGTACCTTATTTAGTACCCATGGGGAATACCCACATTTTCTAATACCATGTCAAGTACCTAGCCAGCTACATATGTGCAGGGGGTGTAAAAACACAAAACAAGACCACCACCAATCAATAGGGATGGGCAAACGCAGTTCGGAAGTTCAGAGTTTGAACTGAACTTGAATAGTTCAGTTGACCGAACTGAACATGCGAACTGAACTCAAATTCGAACATTTGGTTCGGATGTGTTCGGTGAGTTTGGAATTGAATTTCCATTGGTTTCAATGGAAAACACATTATCGGCTGTAACATTTTTGTTTTTTATGCTATGTGGCTGAAACATGAAATGCCTATACCTCCAATAGAAAGCATTATGTGTACTGAATTTCAAAATGATCAGATAAAGGAATCCGATTTTAGATGCAGTTGAAGTATTGTATTTTGCAATATTCTGCATATACATTCTTAGCTGTATCTTCTTTGACTCACATATAATGCAGGTGAAACTTGTTCAGTTTATACCCCTTCCCATATTTACTATCTTTGCCAAATTTCAGAAGGAATGGAAGAAGGGTCTTGGTGGTATAAGCAATTAACATATAAATATATGTCTGACTATAACATCTTTGTAGTCCAATTAGTGTACATGAAATTTGGCAGAGCTATATATTACACTTTCATGATCATCTCTGCCAAATATCAGAAAGATTTTATAAAGGGTCCCAATTTTATATGCCTGTACAATATATGTAGAGAAGGGGCCTATGCCTGGGATTCTCTTATATCACTGTGGTATAAGATTGGTTTGTGATGCGAATTGGCCAACAGAAATGTCAACCAAATATCCTCATTCTGTGCTGGGACCATTCCAACATATCTCCCCCACTTGTTTCTGGGAAGTCAGAAGCATCTGTTTAGGAAAGAGTCAATAGAGAT
>QEPC01007340.1:567618-580231 GCA_003113815.1 Sphenodon punctatus
ATTTCCGCAATTCCGCCAGCGCCAAAAAATAGCGGAATAGCGGTTTTCCGCGATTTCCGCAATTTTTCCATGATTTTTCCGCAATTCCGCGATTTGCAGAATTCCGGCGGAATTAGCGGAATATCCGCAGAAAAGTCGCTGTGTGGCGCGGGCAGTTCCGAAATGGCGGAACGGAATCGCGGCGCGGTAAAAGCTGCTGCCGCATCAGCCCTGGGACTGGGTGGCCGGTGTTTGGATGCGGCAGCCATGCAGCAAGCCTCCTATATGAAGCACTTCCCATGCAGTTTCCATACATGGATACTCCACCCCATGCACCAACCACAGACACACACCCCGCCCTCTCAGCCGCTGTTGTGTAAAAACACCCAGAATGTCGACTTCCAGTCCTTATTTTCAGTTTTCTGTCCCTTTTTTCTGGTAAATCAGTAACAGAAATTAACAATTCAGGGATATTCAGTTACTCGACTGCTGATCAAGTAGCCCTCTAGGTACTTGTAAATGTGGGTATTACCCTTGGGTACTAGGGATGGGCAAACAGAACCGAGTTCGGAAATTCGGTTTGGTTCGAAAATCGAGTTCGGTTCAGAAGTTCAGTTCAGTCAACTAAACTATTCGAGTTCGGTTCAAATTCCCAACTTCCGAACAGAGTTCAGAAATTCAAACCCCATTGAACTAAATGGAATATTATCTTATTGGAATGGGCAAACAGAACCGAGTTTGAAAGTTCGATTCGATTCAGTTTGAAAACCGAGTTCAGTTCGGAAGTTGGGTTTGGTCGACCGAACTGGTCAAGTTCAAACTCTGAACTTCCGAACCACATTCGCCCATCCCTACTGGGTACTAAATTAGGTACCTGTTTCAGTTCTATCTCCTGTCATTCAATCTTGGGTGTTTTTTAAAAAACAAAATCACAAGTTTAGGGACTATG
Organism: Sphenodon punctatus; assembly: GCA_003113815.1. NCBI lineage: Eukaryota > Metazoa > Chordata > Lepidosauria > Sphenodontia > Sphenodontidae > Sphenodon > Sphenodon punctatus. Next base: position 568,547 of record QEPC01007340.1, read on the forward strand.
TGACCGTAAGGTTGAATCTCCTAAACATCATGGTTGTCCTTACCACCACTGACCTCCCAGGGCCCTGCTCTTTTCTCTAATTTTGAGGGAGCCCAATGTGGCCCCTCTTCCCACAAGGTCATATTGTAAGCCTCCACTCCCTTCCAGTCGGGCAACAAACATAATTACCTCAGGGGATTGTCCACCAAATGTCTTGCACTTAATCTTTGCCTTAGACCCTGCAAATTCTAAGAACAGCCATGCTGAACGTATTGTCTAATGACCCTTGATGGATCTATCCTCCAGGAGATACAAAACAGGGTAAAACAGCACACTCTAGCCTTTTATTTTGGTACAAAAATTATTGTGATTCATTTATTTACTTGTGTTTCTACCTATCTACACCAGGTTACAAGTAAGTCCAGGAAATAGAACTGAAACAGGTACCTTATTTAGTACCCATGGGGAATACCCACATTTTCTAATACCATGTCAAGTACCTAGCCAGCTACATATGTGCAGGGGGTGTAAAAACACAAAACAAGACCACCACCAATCAATAGGGATGGGCAAACGCAGTTCGGAAGTTCAGAGTTTGAACTGAACTTGAATAGTTCAGTTGACCGAACTGAACATGCGAACTGAACTCAAATTCGAACATTTGGTTCGGATGTGTTCGGTGAGTTTGGAATTGAATTTCCATTGGTTTCAATGGAAAACACATTATCGGCTGTAACATTTTTGTTTTTTATGCTATGTGGCTGAAACATGAAATGCCTATACCTCCAATAGAAAGCATTATGTGTACTGAATTTCAAAATGATCAGATAAAGGAATCCGATTTTAGATGCAGTTGAAGTATTGTATTTTGCAATATTCTGCATATACATTCTTAGCTGTATCTTCTTTGACTCACATATAATGCAGGTGAAACTTGTTCAGTTTATACCCCTTCCCATATTTACTATCTTTGCCAAATTTCAGAAGGAATGGAAGAAGGGTCTTGGTGGTATAAGCAATTAACATATAAATATATGTCTGACTATAACATCTTTGTAGTCCAATTAGTGTACATGAAATTTGGCAGAGCTATATATTACACTTTCATGATCATCTCTGCCAAATATCAGAAAGATTTTATAAAGGGTCCCAATTTTATATGCCTGTACAATATATGTAGAGAAGGGGCCTATGCCTGGGATTCTCTTATATCACTGTGGTATAAGATTGGTTTGTGATGCGAATTGGCCAACAGAAATGTCAACCAAATATCCTCATTCTGTGCTGGGACCATTCCAACATATCTCCCCCACTTGTTTCTGGGAAGTCAGAAGCATCTGTTTAGGAAAGAGTCAATAGAGATCCTCTTATGTCCTCTGTCTCAGTGCTGCAGGATGTGATGATAATTGGCCAGCCTGGATGTGTTTAAACTATGTCTCCTGACTGCTGGGATGCTATCTTAGAAGTCCCAGTTATGTTGCTTATGCCCGCCTTAGGGCCGCCCCCTATGCCCACCTCGAAGCCACTACCAATATGTCATGTAAAGCTAGAAGCTTGCACTAATGTGTTTGGCCATTGAATGTGTCTGTCAGTCTTTGGGGTTGCTCCACATCCTTCCTCTTACAGTCTCTCTCCCCCTGCCATGCAGGGTTTCTGCCTCTGGCTGGCACTGAATATGCTGATATTCATCTGAATAATGATCTTGACAGGGACAACATCAATTGCTTATATAATTGTGTCCCTTTATCAAAATCTCCTGTACATTTGCTGAAATGGCAGGAAATGTATTTGACACATTCTTACCAAATATCCTGTAAATAGAATGCAATATCAACATGCTACAGCTGGAAATGTATTTTCAGGTTATTGTCTTATACCCTTGGGACCCGTTATCCACACTTTCTGAAAATTGGCAGAAGTATTAAGCATATGGAGGGACGTAATATGTACAAGTTTTATGAACATTGGATGCAAGATAAAGAAGTTGTAGCCATGAATGTGTATGGAGCTTTTCTTAAAATCACAACATTCAATTGCTTCTGAAATCGGATTCCTTTATCTAATATTTTGGTTTACAGAGTGCACACTATTGGTGGTATAATCTCCTCTAATTCCATCAAAATAGAATAAAAAACAAAAATGTTATAGTGGTAAATATGTTTTTCGTTTTTTTCCCTTTATTTAAAAAACCAAATGTCATTTTCAGTTCCTGATTGCACCAAACTAAAGACTGAACCGAGCCCAACTGAACTGAATACCGATTATGAACCCAAAGTTCAATCAGAACCACCAAACAGCTGAACATCTGAACCTGGTTCTGTTTGCACATCCCTACCAATCAAACCAATTAAAATTTATATCCACTCCATAAATCCTAAGTAGGGCTAACAAGAGCAGCCAATTATGCATGAGGATTGCCACTGCATGTTGTTCCCTTTGCTTTGACCAATCTACAACTGAATTGCAGATTTGTAAAGGAATCTGTATGCAAGGCAATGACGGACAAAGAAATACAAGGGAAAATGGGGTAAAGAAATGTAGTATTGCGACATTATTGAATTTGATTTGAACCTTCAAGCCTACAGTAGCTCAATTGGAGCTGAAACCTGTAATAGATTTGCTACCTGTGGATAATACCTGCATTTTCAAGTACCATGTCAGGTACTCAATGGGCCATTCTTTTACTGATTGGATAATTCTCCCCGTCTTCCTACAGTCTTCTCTTCCTCCTCCCCTGACTCCGCTGTCTCTGCTCTCAACGCCTCTCTCTCCTCCACACTTGACTCCCATGCCCCTCTCTCTTCCCACCCTGCCTTCTCCCACAACCCCCATCCTTGGCTCACCCCTAGTATCCGCCACCTCCGTTCTTGCACTCGTGCTGCTGAACGACTCTGGCGCAAATCCCATTCTCACGCTGACTTCCTTCACTTCAAATTCTGTCTCTCCACCCTTACTTCTGCTATCTCCCTTGCTAGACAACACTACTATGCCTCCCGCATTGAGTCCTGTTCTCGGGACCCTCGCCGCCTGTTCTCTACCTTTGACTCCCTCCTCAAGCCTCCCTGTCCTCCCCCTCCTTCTTCCCTTTCTGCTCAGGATCTTGCCTCCTTCTTCACCTCCAAGATAGACAAGATCCGCCTCGACATCGCTTCCCACTCCTCTCTTCCCACTCCCACCCCTCTCCCTCCTCCCCCTCCTTCTCTCATGTCCTCCTTCTCCCCTGCCTCCCTTAAGGAAATCTCCTCTCTGCTCTCCTCCTCCAACCCTTCCACTTGCCCCCTTGATCCCATTCCTTCCCGCCTCCTCACCTCCATTACTCCCACTGTCGCCCCTTCCTTCCTGCACATCATCAACCTCTCCCTCTCTACTGGCTCTTTCCCTTCTGCCTTCAAACATGCCACAGTCTCTCCTATTCTCAAAAAGTCCACTCTTGACCCCTCTGACCCTTCTAGCTATCGTCCTGTCTCACTCCTTCCTTTTGCTTCCAAGCTGCTTGAACGTGTTGTCTACTCCCGCTGCCTTGACTTCCTATCCTCCAACTCCTCCCTTGACCCCCTCCAATCTGGCTTCCGCCCCCTTCATTCTACTGAAACTGCTCTCGCTAAGATCACCAACGATCTTCTGGTGGCTAAATCTAAACGTCTCTATTCCATTCTTGTCCTCCTTGATCTCTCTGCTGCCTTCGATACTGTTGACCACTCACTCTTGCTGGATTCCCTTCACTCCCTTGGCTTTTGTGGCTCTGTCCATAACTGGTTCTCCTCCTACCTCTCTGACCGCTCCTTTAATGTGTCTCTCTCCAACTCCGCCTCCTCCTCCTTCCCCCTCTCAGTTGGTGTTCCTCAAGGCTCTGTTCTTGGCCCTCTCCTCTTCTCGATCTATACCTCATCCTTAGGCAAACTCATTGCCTCCCATGGCTTCCAATACCACCTCTATGCTGATGACACTCAACTCTATCTCTCTACTCCCTCTCTCTCTCCCTCTGTTCAAGCTCGTCTCATCAACTGTCTCTCTGACATCTCTACCTGGATGTCTCAACGTCAACTCAAACTCAACATGGCTAAAACTGAACTCCTTATCTTCCCCCCTCATCCTTCCTCTCCTTCCTCACTGTCAATAACTATTGATGGAGTCACCATCCTGCCTGTCCCCCAAGCCCGTAGCCTAGGCTTCATCTTTGACTCACCCCTTTCTTTTAAACCCTACATTGACTCTGTTGCTAAATCCTGTCGCTTCTCCCTCCATAACATTGCTAAGATTCGCCCTTTTCTCTCTGTCTCGTCTGCCAAAACTCTTGTTCATGCTCTGGTCATCTCTCGCCTCGATTACTGTAACCTCCTTCTCACTGGCCTTCCCCGGTCTCACCTTTCTCCCCTCATCTCTGTCCAAAACTCTGCTGCCAGGGTCATCTACCTCGCCAGTCGCTTCGACCATGTGCAGCCCCTCCTCTCTTCGCTTCACTGGCTTCCCCTTCCTGAACGAATCCTGCACAAGCTCCTAGTCTTCACCTATAAAGCTCTTCACAACCTTGCTCCCCCCTACCTCTCTGCACTTATCGCCCTCCATACTCCAGCCCGTGCACTTCGCTCCTCCTCTGTCCCTTCTCTCACCCTTCCACGCCTTCCCTGCTCCCCTAAGCGCCTTCGTCCCTTCTCACTTGCTGCCCCCCATGCCTGGAACTCCCTCCCTGTCCACATCCGCCTTGCCCCCTCCCTTCATACCTTCAAATCTCTCCTTAAAACTCACCTCTTTCGCTCTGCTCTGTCTGACTCTTTATCCTGCTGAGCCACTATTCCTATACCTACGATCGGTTTACCCTTATCCTTGCAACATGGACCTGCCTGCTGTCATTCTCATCGTAACCAAGCCAAGTACGTGCACTTGAGACCTCGCATCTTCATGAATGTTAGACCCCTTGTCTCTCCCTCTGTTCCCCTTCCTAAGTCTCTCCCCCAGCTCCTGTCTCTCAGATTGTAAGCCCTAGGGGCAGGGACCGTGTCTATTTTATTACTTTGTAAAGTGCCAGGTACACTGCTTGTGCTATATAAATGTTTGTTAATAATAATAATAATAATAATAATAATAATAACCAGAAACTCCAAAAATCGGTAACTCCTGGTACCAATTTTTCAAGTTTCTAATTAACAATAGTAGATTTGGATGGAAACCTCCCCTCCCCTCCATTTTCTCCTCCTCCTCCCCTGACTCTGCCTTCTCTGCTGTGCCATCACTGTGCCCTTGCTGTCTGTGTGCCTGTTTTGTGTGGCATGTGGGTGACTCTTCTCCCTCTCCCCCCTCCCTTTCCATTTCCCTTGTCTCCCTTTTGGCTTTGTTTGCCCTCATCTGGCCATGTCTGTGCCCCGCCCCTGCCCGCTTCCTTCTGGGTGTTTTGTTCACGGCCGGGAATTGGCGTCACGTCTGTTGCGCTGCCCCAGATTGTGGTCTGGCAGCCTGATTCCCTGTCGTGGTCCCGCTCTCATCACATATGTTGGGTGTCTTCTTTGACCACGGGGGGTGGTTAGCCGGTTTGCCACTGCTGGGAATCCACTGCGGTGACTTGGGACGGCGTAAAGTCTGAAATCACCCTTTGAAATCTAAAATTCTCGAGTAAGTAAAAAATTGAAGAAATACCATGTTTGGATTTGTTGTTAGTTTCTATTAAGGACAGGGAAATTTCTTTGTCCAAATTGTGGCAGGTCTCTCTAGATGGCACTGTAACTTATGAGACTTCTTCAGAGGTGGTACTAGACTAGAGGTGTGCACCAGGGACCCTGTCTATTCATTTTTGTTTCTCATTTTTTCTATTAAAAACTGTCGTTATTTGTTTTAATTAAACTTGAAATTTCATTTTTATTTATCGGTGTGGTTATTGCACAAAACCAAAATGTTTGGTTATTGCATGAAACGGGACCTCGGCCCATTCCCTGTCCTGGACCACAGTGCTCCCCATGAGCTGTGGGGCAACTATTGTTCCCTTCATGTGGAAGATGCATTCCAGGGCATCGTAGAAGGGGGTGGCCCGGAGTCCGTGCCTGGACCTCTGGTTGTTGTCCTGTATGGCCTTGTACCCCCTCTTTAGTTCTTTGGCCTTAGAGCGGCACTGGGAGATGGTCCGGTGATGCCCCACCACCTCCATTTCCTGCACTATCTCCCAGAACATGTGCTTATTTCTCTGATTGAGTGCTAGCTCCAGCTGATGCTCCAGGGTCCCCCAGATGCGGATAAAGTACCGGGTCTCCTGGAGCCCCCACTGCCCCCCTCGGTGGTAGGGCCTTCTCCCCCTTCTCCTCTCTGGTTCCTCCTCCTCCACCACCTCCTGATCCTGATCCTGCTCCTCCTCCTCTGCCTGGGCAGGTCCCATCTCTTCTGGGGGCTCGGGCTCCCAGGCCTGTTTGCGTGTCTGCGGAACAAAGGGTGTGTGTGTGTGTTCGGGTGCTGGTCTGCCCTGGTCCCACATCCCTCCCTCATCCCCCTCACCTGTTAGCTGGCCGGCCATTCCCCTGCCCCCCATGGTGCCCCTTTGCTGCCAGGTCCGCTCCCCTTCGTTCCCCTTATCCGTTTCCCTGGTTCGGTCAATGCCCCCTGGGTGGCATGTCGCGGTTGCTGCTGCTGTCCCTGCACCTCCTGCATGTGAAGCACGACCACCTCCTCCTCCACCTGTGCCTCCACTGCCTCCTCCTCCTCCTCCCTCGCTCTCTCACCCACTGCTATCCTCTCCCATCTGCCACGCTCCATCCTGCCACGTTTTCCTGCTGCTGTGTGCCCTTTAAATATCCCTCCATGGCCTGTGTTGTTGCTGGTTTCCTGGCAGTGATGTTGTGTGCTTTGTCCCCGGCTGGAAATCATTTTGTTTGATTCCAGCCGGTGATTGTTGTCCAGACGTTAGGTTTTTTTGTTTCCCGTTGTGAATCTCTTTGACCATGCTTTTGGAGACGGTCCGGGACAGAGGTCCAGAATAATGGTTGAATTTGACCCCATATGGGTATTGACTGTGGTGAACAGCTGGTGGCCGTGGAACAGACATTCAGGGCGCTTTGGCCCTGCCACGGGATTGACCGTGGTTCACGGTGGTTGACTGTGATCTCATAACATCTGAAAATACCCAAAGTAAGAGGACTTTAACATTATCTGAATGAAGTTGATGTTGTGGTAGTATTTTTTGTACTATTTTTTTAAAAAATAACCTAGTATCCATGCTCTGCTCAATTAATGTGGTCTCAGTTAGTAGCATCATCGGGTGATTTCAGACGTGATGGGGCGCTAGTCACCCTGACACGAAATCACCGCAGGGATTCCCCACCGGGATCATACTGACACGTCCAACAGATGTGCCGGCTGATCCCGGCGGGGAATCGGGGAGGAGGAGGGACCGCACAGTGCAGTGCAACATGTGACTACATGGTCCCACCCCCCCACGCTCCCTCACTGCCCGCCCTCTGGGGAGATGGCCGGGCGCCGTGATCAATGTGGCCGCAGCGCCCACCCAAATTGACCACGGCCCGGAATCCCGCCGCGAATTCCAGGCCGTGGTAGCCATCCAGATGGGATGGGCCCCTTCATCACGGCGGGAAATCACATTCGCCATGCGATCAGGGCTGGCCCCGCCGGTTCCTCCAATCGCGTGGTGAATGTGATTCCCCGCCGCAATTGATGGGGGTGAACATCTAGGGGGGGAACTTCCATCCCCCTTCAGATGTGAAGAGAACTTTCTCGCCCTGTGGGAATCCACCGTGGTTGAGCGTGATCTTGTCACGTCTGAAAATACCCCTTATCTCATTACCTATAAATCCCTTTGTATTACCGAATGTCTTTGAGCATGTTGTAAATCTCCAGACCATCCCATCATTTTCTAATCTGCTAAACGTTTCACAAAAGATCAGAGCCATTATGGTGACATTTTATAATGGAAGAATTACAGCCTTATTTAGAAAAACTTGTCCTGACACAAGGACTCATAAGTGGGAGAGAAATCCCTTGCTAAACTCTCTTCAAGAATCCAGGAGGATTGTATGGCATAGAACAAATTTTTGGTTTGACTGGTTGTCAGTCTTCTTGTCAGAGCCTTATTTTCTTTAGTTTTGAATCATTCAGTTTTGAACCACTTCTTGAGCTGAAAGGAGTACCTATAAAAATGGGTATACCCATAGAAACTCTGGTACCTGAATTGACTCAAATATTTTTGGTATGAATCACTAAGATTTCAACTCAATTTGGGTTTACATTCTGGGACCATAAAGTCAACATTCTGGGACATTCTAGGACATAGAATCATATAATTCTATGATTCTATAATTTTATGTTCTAGAATGTCCCAGAATGTTGACTTTATGGTCCCAGAACATAAACATCCTATCATAGAATGTCAACTTCCACTGTCAATCTTTTGGTGTTCCATCCCAATTTTTAAGTTTTCTATTCCAGTTTCCTGATTGATAACTAGAAAAGTTTTAAAAAATCAGTACTGGAAATTGTTGCTTTTGGGGGTACCTGTGTGCCCAATCAGTGATTGGGTTATTCAATCACCCAACATGGTACTCAAAAAAGTAGTCATTATCCAGAGGTACCAAAATAGGTACCCATTTCAGCGCTAATACTCCACAACTTGTATTCCACAGTGCCAGGTGCAATACAAATGCCTGGGGAGACAGATAGTCTGTTCTGGAGTTGTTATAAAGAAAAGGCATAGCTCCTGAAGGGACCAGACTAGGAGTGCAGAGGGTAGCTCATTTGCTACTTGCAGATATTACCTGCATTTTCAGACACCCCCAGTGGTGTACCCGTTGGGTTTGCCCAGCCCCCAGCAGGTTCTCAAATGCCCCCCAAGAAGCTCCTGACCCTGCACACTGCCCAGGCTGACTCGTCTGCCCAGATGCACTGCTGGTCCTCAGATCTACACATGTACAGATCAGACCAGGAGGAACATTGAGAGAGCAGCAGCTGGAGTAGCACGGAGAATAGCAGTGCTGGAGTTAGGCAGGTGAGTCATCCCGGGGAGTGCCCCAGGAAGCTGCTTCCCCCGTATGCTCTCTGGGCTCACTCCCCTTTCCAGCTGCACAGCTCAGGGCTGAGGTTACCATTAGGCAGCTCAGGTGGCCAACTGGGATGGCAAGTGGAAGAAGGCAGCTCTCTCCCCCACACCCCATCCAGTTCACCAGTCCCACTGCCGCTACCGAGAAGCTCTGCACTGAAGGGGGGAGGGAGAGGTACCTCTTCCCCCGATACAGCACAGACTTTAGTAGTGGCGGCATCAGGATCAAAGGCAGTGGTGGTGGAAGCTAGTTGGGGGTGGAAAAGGTGTCCCCTATGAGAATCCACCCCTGATGCAACTTCTGCCGCCACCTCTTCTGCCCTCAAATCTGATTCCACCTCCACTAAACTCTGCACTGGATCAGGTGAAGGGCCACCTAGGCTGGCAAGTTGAACGGGGCAGCTTTTTCACTCCCTTCCAGCTGTTGCAGCTACTTCCCTGCCCGATCCCTTTTGGGAAAGGGCAGCCGGTCTGCACATGCACAAAATATCTGCTGCATATGTGCAGACTGACTACTGTTTCCCCAAATGGCAGCAATTCTGCAGGCGCCATTTTGGAAAAAGGCCACGAATGTACAGATTGGCCTGGCCATCATTTTGTGCATGCACAGTTTTTTTTCGTTTTTTTAAGCAAGATTCTCATGCAGGAATCTCAAACTGTTAGTGAGATCTCGCTAAGAGTTCTCGATTCTTGCAAGATTCTCGTGAGAATCAAATTGATTCTTGTTTTAGTCTGAAACATGGATCCTGATTGGTTAATCAATTGACTATCCAAAATTCTGATTACTCTTTGCAGATAACCATTTTTATATATGTCACCACTCTCCCAGAAGGCAGCTACACTCCTGATCACTGGAGAATACAACTCATACCTTAAATGAGAACTAGATAAAAACCATATTGCCCAAGTAAGAAATGAATAAACTCCATTTATGCTCAGTGTTCTTTATTCCACTGATAATTTTCTGTTCCATCGCAAGAAAATTGATTATCATGGCATGAACATGCATAATTTCAAATGTATGATGGGTCATACATCATCGAGGACTCTGTATGTTCCAGCAACCATATTTAACTCACTGACCTCCCATGGTGTGACAGTAAATTATTCTAAAGGCCAACAACATTCTGTTTGGAAAAGGAGCATTTCCATTTATCTCTTCTACTGGGCATTAATTCCATCCTCTATATGACAGGGTAATTTCTCCTGGAATATCAAAACTTGGCTAGGGACAAAAAAGAAGGCAACTTGTCTGAATGAAAAGGATTCCGTAAAAGGAGAGTTTTGATCTCCATTGTCATGAGAGGACAGGATGAGCAGCAATAGGTTTAAATTGCAGGGAAGTCAATTTAGGTTAAATTTTCTTTCTTTCTTTTTAAAATTTTACTACCCTGCCCCTCCTGACACAGGCAGCTTGGGGCAGCTTACAATTTATAAAAACATTAAAACACTAATTTAAAACAACGAAAACCCTCCACCCCCTCACCCATCTCCCTCGCCAAATGTCTGATGGAACAGCCAGGTCTTACTGTTCCTCCAAAAAGAGGGGAGATCCAGGGCCAACTGGGCTCCCACTGGAAGGGAGTTCCACACCTATGGTGCAGCCAGAGAGAATGCCCTTCCCTGCGTAGCCCCCCGGAAGCCTCAGGGAACCTCGAGCAGGGCACTCCCAGATGACCGCAGGGGCCAATCCAGTACCTGGGGAGTGAAGCAGTCCTGCAGATAGATAGGGCCTCGGCCATTTAGGGCTTTAAAGGCCAAAACCAACACCTTGAATCTGGCCTGGAAAATCACCGGCACCCAGTGCACAGAGCGGAGCATTAATGTAATATGCTCCCGGCAGCCCAGTCCTAAGAAAAGACAGGCGATGGCATTCTGCACCAGCTGCAGGTTCCGAGCCATCAAAATAGGTAGCCCCACATAGAGCCCGTTACAATAGTCCAATCTAGAGGTGATGAAAGCATGGATGACAGTGACCAGGTCAGAGTCTGAAACAAACGGCTGAAGTCGTCGCACTAGATGCAATTGGCAAAAGGCACTCCTCGCCACAGCCTCCAGCTGGGCATCCAAGTGGAGCTGCACATTGAAGAGCATGGCCAGACTCCGTATCTGGGATACCAATGGCGGGCAGAACCTGCCAATAATGGGGGCCACCATCTACATTGCCTTATCCACCAATATCACCTCCATCTTGTCGGGATTCAGCCTCAGTCTGTTAGCCCTCATCCAGTCCCCCACTGCTGTCAAGCACTGAGACCGCAGTGCCTGGGTCTGTTGAAAAGAGAGATACATCTGGGTGTCATCAGCATATTGATGACACAGCATGCTGAACCTCCTGAACCTCTCCTCCCCCCTCTCTCTCCTTCCATACCTTTGAGGCTCACTCCGTGCGGCTCTACTCCCCCCTCCATCTACGTGTTGCTGTCATCTACCGTCCCCTTGGTCCTCTCTCCTCCTTTCTTTCTGACTTTGAGTCCTGGCTCACTTTCTTCCTCTCTGTTGATATCCCCACTCTCATCCTTGGTGACTTCAACATACATGTGGATGACCCATCTCAGCCCTCAGTCTCTCGCTTCCTCTCCTTAGCCTCCTCCTTCAACCTCCACCTTTGGACCAACTCCCCCACTCATACTAATGGCCATTCTCTTGATCTTGTCCTCTCTAGAAACTGCTCTGTC
>QEPC01007340.1:601038-643908 GCA_003113815.1 Sphenodon punctatus
TATATATCTATCTACACTAAATCTAACTGCTATTAACTATTCTAAATGCTATGAACTAAATGGATTACCTAATAAGTACACAGACCTACTCCTACAAAAACTAAAACTAAATCACTAACGCTATCTCTATCACTAAGCTAACTCATACAACTCTCTCTCTCTCCCTCTCTATCTATCTATCCATCCATCTATCTATCTATCTATCCCTCCCATCCCATATCCATATCCATATCCATATCCAAATATATATATACATCCCATATATATGGGATGGGGGGGGAAATCACAAACAGAAGAAGAGTCTGTAGTGAAATACATACATTACATACTCAATGAGTCTGTACAGTTCATAACACAAGGTTTCAGTTTATGGTTTAAGTTTCATTTCATTACAAAAGTGAAATGAAACTTAAAGCAATCTAAAAATCCTACTCAATGCCTGCTGTTCAGGAACAGTGACTAGCTCGGAAGGTGTTAGGAAGGGGGGAGGCAGATAATTAGTTTTGTTTCTTGCAAGCCTCTCCATCCCTGGTGCCTGGAAGTCTGCTCCTCAGTGACTGACACCTCCCTATCATGTTTGACCTTCCAGTGAAACCATTTTTTGCCACCCGAACTCATCCGAACGTGATCCGAACTGACCGAACTGTTCGGCCATTTTGCCGTTCGGTGTTCGGTTTGTTTGGTATGTTTGCGTTCGTGTTCGTGTTTGAGTTCAGTTGTCCGAACAGGCCGAGTTCGGGCCGAACTCCGAACTGCCAAACCACGTTCGCCCATCCCTACTGTACACATCCTGCAGCCTTGGATTAGATGACCCTCAAGGGTTCTTTCAACTCTATTATTCTATTGTTTTGTTACAACAAGTCACTGGTACTATTATTAACCAATATTGGCTAGAGCTTTAGCTGACAGCTTGGAGCTCCATTTAACCAATCAGTTGCACTGTGCTACACTGTGCCTTTCATACTCTGTCTCTAGCAGACTTTTATTATTGATTATTCATTGTTATTATGGCCAATTCCATTCCCTGCACATGGCGCACACAGGTGTGCATGTGGATGCCGCGCACGCAGCCCTGTTATTGGGGATTGTGCCATGAAGATCTTGTGTGGGTCCTGTGCGCACAGCACATGGAGGATATTTGGGTTTGTACTTGTAGCCATTATTATTATTATTATTAATAGTAGTAGTAGTTATTATATTATTAGTAGTAGTATTAAATAATAACTGCAATATTATTATTATTATTATTATTATTATTATTATTATTATTCCAGCAGTATCATGTATTATGTTCTTATTATCCTTGTCTTCCATCCCTTGTCTGCCTAGATTGTAAGAAGGTGGGAAGGGGGATCCTGAAAGATAAGATGGCATAAGGACAAGCAGTTATGCAACCCCCACTCCCCCCAAACATTGGAGGTTTACAGACAGAGGCAGGACGGCCCTCTGTCAGGGATGCTGTAACTCTGGAGTTCCTGCATTGATCAGGGGGTTGGACTAGATTTATTTATTTATTTATTTAATGGATTTCTATACCGCCCCATCCTGCAATGCAGCTCGGGGCGGTTTACAACAATAAAAACAATTTAAAAACTTTTAAAATACAAATATAAAACATATAAAACAGGGCAACATATAATAATGAGTAAATAAAAAGTGGGGGATTAAAAATCACCCCCCCCTCCCTCCCTCCCAAAGGCCTGGGCAAACAGCCAGGTCTTACAGTTTCGCCGAAATATCAAAAGGCTTGGGGCCAGGCGAGCTTCCTCCGGAAGGGAGTTCCACAGCCGCGGCCCTACCACCGAGAATGCCCGCTCCATCGTGGCCCCCCGCTTAACACGGGGGATCTCCAGGAGGGCACCCCCGGCAGACCGCAGGAGTCGTTCCGGGGCGCGAAGGGCGAGGCGGTCCCTAAGGTAAGAGGGGCCAAGGCCGTATAGGGCTTTATAGATCATTACTAGGACCTTGAACTTGGCCCGGCACACTATCGGCAGCCAGTGCAGCGCTCGGAGCACCGGTGTAATGTGCTCCCGGCGACCCGTCCCCGTAAGAAGACGGGCCGCCGCATTCTGCACCAGCTGCAGCCTCCGGGCCAAGAACAAGGGAAGCCCCACGTAGAGCGCGTTACAGTAGTCGAGCCGCGAGGTGACGAAGGCATGGATGAGGGAGGCCAGGTCTGGGCCAGAGACATACGGACGCAGCCTACGTACCAGATAAAGCTGGCGGAAGGCAGCCTTAGCGACTGCCTCCACCTGCCGCTCCAGCCGCAGGTCTGCGTCCAATATGACCCCCAGACTCCGGACCTGCTGAGCTACAGGGGGGCAAACCCCCCCAATCAGGGGGGCCACCACCCCCTTCGCCCTCCCCACCACCATCACCTCCGTCTTATCTGGGTTGAGCTTCAGTCTGCTCCGCCGCATCCAATCCGCCACGGCCTCCAAACATTGGGATAGCACCGAGACAGCAGGGTCTGGGTCGGTAGAAAACGAGAGGTACAGCTGAGTATCATCAGCATACTGGTGACATCGCACCCCGAACCCTCTCACGACCTCCCCCAAGGGCTGCATATAGATGTTAAATAATAATGGAGACAAGATCGATCCCTGCGGAACGCCACACGGTAAGGCGCGGGGGCTCGATGTTTCCTCCCCCAACACCACCCGCTGGCTCCTCCCCGAGAGGAATGAACGGAACCATTCAAGAACAGTCCCGTCCAGACCCCCCCGGTCACGCAGTCGTCTCAACAGCAGCCCATGGTCCACGGTGTCAAAAGCGGCCGAGAGATCGAGCAGGATGAGAAATGTCGAACATCCCGCATCCATCTCCCGGCGGAGGTCGTCCACCAAGGCCACCAACGCCGTCTCGGTGCCATAGCCGGGGCGGAACCCAGATTGAAAAGGGTCAAGGAGCCCGATATTATCTAGATGACCCTGGAGCTGGAGCGCCACTGCCCGCTCAATAACCTTCCCTAAAAAGGGAAGGTTAGAGACAGGTCGGTAGCTGGCGAGCGCGTCTACGTCCAACGATGGTTTTTTCAGCAGGGGGCGCACCACAGCCTCTTTTAAGCAAGGCGACAACCTCCCCTGCCGAAGGGACGCATTCACCACCCTCGCCAGCACCGTCCCCAACGTCTCCCCGGAAGCTTTTATTAACCAGGACGGGCATGGATCTAGTTGACAACACGTGGCCCTCACAGACCCCAGGACATCCACCACATCGGCTGGCGTCACTTCCTGAAACTCACCCCATAAAGATGGACCAGACGGACCCTCCGCCCCCCCGCGCTCTTCCCCTACTGCTATCAACCCAGCGTCGAAATCGGCCTGAATCCGAGCAATCTTGTCTGCGAAGTAGATGACAAACTCCTCACAGCGGGCCTGGGACAAGTCCCCATCCAGGCGGAGGGAGGCCGGACTAACCAGCCCCCGCACCACCCGAAACACCTCTGAGGTCACTTCCAGCTCTATGGTTCTATAAAAGACAATCTATGTGGGTGAAGAACACGAAGCTGCAACCGGGAACCCAAAGATTTGGGCACCCCAGATGAATCAGGGGTGCCCGGATTGATTCAGTCTCGTTTGGAGGATTGTTGATGCCTGAACGTGACTCGGTGAGTCGCTTGAATGCACCAGCTTGCCTTTGAACATGGCCGGCCCCAACCAGCATGGATGCAGAGCAGAGCCTGGCTCCACAGCAGTCCCAGCTGGGGCTTGTACATTTCAAAGGCTGGGAAAGGTGCTGGGGGAGCATCAGCTGGTCTTTGAAAATGACAGCCCCAGCTGAGATGGTCCCAGCAGGAGCTTCTAAGTTTCAAAGGCCATTCTCTCCCCTGCCCTTCTCCCAGCACTGGATGGCCTTTGAAAGTGACAGGGCCCAGCTGGGACCACAGTAGAGCCCAGTTCTTCAGCAGTCCCAACCAGGACTTGTAAGCTTCAAAGGATGCTTTCCCGCCCCTCCCCCCCCAGCATCTCTCCAGTGAGAAGAGGCATTATTGGCCACTCTCAGTTCTCGGCAATACTGATAGTTGCATCCCTTGTAGCCACCAACTCTGCACTGAGGGGAAAAAAGAAAAAGAACTTTGCATGCACAAAATGGCGGCTGGGCTATTCTATGCATGTGAATTCCTTTTCCAGCATGATTCTGGCAGCATCGCCACCATTTTGGAAAAGGGTGGATGATCAGGACATCTGACCTTTTCCAAAATGGTGGTGATGCTGCTGGTGCCATTTTGGAATAAGGACGAGTATGTACAGAATTTCCTAGTGACCATTTTATGCATTCATAGTTGCTTTTTTCTTTTTAAGCTAGAATTTTTCACTGTTAGTGAAATCTTCTCAAGATCTCACTAAGTGTTCTTGATTCTTATGAGAGTCTTATGAGAATTAAAGCAGATTCTTGTTTCAACCCTACCATTCATCAGTACTGTTCTACCTGCTTGCTAGCCCTACTCCTGCCTTGGATGGGCTCTGGCCATCTCCCGTTCTGCCTCTCCCAAACTTTGGGTCTAGAAATGGGCCTCCAAACTCTAGCATAATTTGGGTTCCTGAATGCTTTAATCCAGCCTTTATTAATGAAACGGCATAAAGAAATGATATCTAAGAGTGAAATGCTTTAACAAAAAGACCTGAGATCTCATCCTTCGAATGACTTTTAATAGAGCATTTCAAAGTTCTAATTACTGGCTGCCTTAATAAAACACTGTAGATCTGAAAGCACTTAGTGGTGATCATGATTCTCTCATGGCTTCATGTGTCCAGCACAGACTTTGTATGTGGCTTCCAGGTAGATGAGGTGTAACCAGGCAGCCCACTGAATCTGGGTGGTCCGACTTGATCAAATGCAACCCAGTGGGCTACCCAGTGTCCTGGAAGTGCACTTTCTTGAACATTCCACACGGATGTCCTGGGAAGCCAATCCCAGCTTCTGCCCACACTCGCACAGGCCCATGTCTGACTCACCCAACCCAACTGCTTCTGAGCGGGAGTTGGGTTGTGAGGAGGTCTCTACTGGTGTGCTCACCAGGCTAAAGGCATTCATGACTAGGGCTGAAATGCTGTACCGCTGCGGCAGCATTTATCGGCAGAAAGTGCTCTTCTGCACCAAGCAGCACAGTTAGGAAGGGAGCGATTTTTGCACCTTGTACTCGCGGCTTTCCGCGGTTGCTGCCACGGTATTTTTGCCACTGTAGATTTCACGTGGAAGCAGCAGGTGTGCCACAGTTTTCTCTTTCCCTTAAGCATGGCAGCTTTGTGATTCTTGCAGCATTGCAACCAGGGGCGTAGACACCATGACGCGGGGGAAGTTGCTGCCTTGTAAAAAAAGCCCTTCTTCAAGGGGGTCCTTCCATTCTCACTTGCGCGCCCTCTCTTTCTGGCATATACCAAGCTCACTAGCTTAAAAAAACAAACACGTGACGTTCACACACCCCCACCCTATATAAGGTACCTACACTCAACACAGTTCCTTCCACCCCTAAGCAATTAGGAAGAAAAATCCATGCGGGGTCATAAGGAGTGGGTTCTTGTGAGAATGTTTGCATCCATCTCGAAGAACCTTGTTTACAAGGCAGCAACCTTCTGTTCGCCTTCAAGTGGCTCCTCCCATTCTCACAAATGGGAGCGTACCAAGTCTAGAAAGAGACGGTGGGGGAATTTTCTAACAAAATGAGACTTCATGCAGGTTGGATCTACAGCCTGGAAGGGGGGGAGCAGGCAGGGGGCACCCACCCTTCCAACCCCGCATGGAATTTTCTTCCTAATTGCTTAGGGTTGGAAGGAACTTTGTTGGGTTTAGGTACCTTATATAGGGTGGGGGCGTGTGAACGTCACGTGGTTTTTTTTAAGCTAGTGAGCTTGGTATATCCCGGTAAGAGAAGGGTATGCAAGTGAGAATGGAAGGAGCCCCTCGAAGAACTTTGTTTACAAGGCAGCAACTTTCGCTGTGAAGGAAGGAATGGGGGGGGACTCTTCCCCCACCCGTGTAACAGCACTGCGGGAGTACAACTGAGATGTTTAAAAAGGTGGTGCTGGTGATGCAGGAGAGACTCCTCCGGGACTCAGGAGCAGGGCTTGCTGCCCCACCAGGATCCGGGCCACCCCACCAGGAGCCGGGCCGGGCCGCCCCACTAGTGGTCCCACCAGGCGGGGCCACCGCTTGGTGGGGTCGCTCCCCACCAGGAGGGTCGCTGGTGGGGCCGCTCCCCGCCAGGAGCCTGGTGGGGCCACTCCCCATCAGGAGCCAGGCCGCTGCATTCTGCACTAGCTGCAGCTTCTGAGCCGTCACCATAGGTAACCCCACATAGAGCGTGTTACAGTAGTCTAGTCGAGAGGTAATAACAGCATGCATGATCGTGGCCAGATCTGGAATCGAAACCAATGGCCAAAGCCACCGCACCAGATGTAACTGGTGGAAGGCACTCCTCACCACAGCCTCCACCTGGAGATCCAGGAGGAGCTATGCATCAAGGATTGCCCCCAGGTTCCGCACCTGGGAAGTCAGTGGAGGGCACACCCCCTCAACCATCTCCATTGACTTACCCACTAGCATCACCTCCATCTTGTCAGGATTCAGTCTCAGTCGATTAGACCTCATCCAGTTCCTGACAGCTGCCAGACACCGAGTAAGCACCGAGACAACCGAGCCCTGGTCGGTTGAAAATGAAAGGTACAGTTGGGTGTCATCTGCATACTGATGACAGCTCACCCCATACCTCCTGATCGCCAGGCCCAAGTGGCTGCATGTACTCGTTGAACAGGAGAGGGGACAATACAGAACCCTGCTGGACCCCACACAAGATGTCTCGGTGAGATGAAAAATGTTTACTAACCACCACTCACTGAGTTCTCCCAGTCAGGAATGCGCGGAACCATTCGAGAACGATCCCACCCACCAACAACAGATCTAATAGGAGCTAAAGGGTCGACCAACCCTTATCCTTTTCATGGCACAGATCATCGACCAAAGCCACCAATGCTGTCTCAGTGCCATGCCCCGGATGAAAGCCAGACTGCAAGGGATCCAGATAACCAGTGCGGTCAAGATGTCCTTGGAGCTGCTGAGCCACTACTCATTCAATAACCTTCCCTAAAAAGGGAAGGTTACAGACAGGCTGATATCTGGCAGGGGAGTCAGCATCAAGCGATGGTTTCTTGAGCAGAGGCTGCACCACCACCTCCTTAAGGCAGACTGGCACTCTGCCCTCCTGCAGGGAGGCATTGACCACCCCAGACAGCAACGGCCCCATTGTCTCCTGGCAGGTCTTAATCAGCCAGGACGGTCACAGATCTAGTTCAAAAGAAGTGACTTGAACAACCCAAGGCACACCCACCACATCAGCGGGTGTCACCAACTGAAACTGATCCCACAAGATAGGACAAGGCGGGGCTTCTGCCACCTCTACCTCCTTCACTCTATTAAGTGCAGCATCGAGATCCTGGTGAATACGAGCAATTTTGTCCTCAAAATAATCTGCAAAAAGGTCACAGCAGGCAGTTGATTACTCAACTCCAGGGTTGAGGGAGGCCGGACTGACCAGCCCCCGCACAACCCGGAACAGCTCCGCTGAATGGGATTTAGTGGATGCTATGAGGGAAGCAAAGAATTCCCTCTTTGCTGCCCGCATAGCCATGGCATAGGCTCGTAAACAAGCTCTATGCTGCTCTATTTCATCTGTCGGCTTCAGCCCAATAACAACACCACCGTAGCTCCAACCATCGCCCTACCTGCTTCAGCATCCGCAGTGCCTCAGAGAACCAAGGAGGTCTGTGGAGCCTCCACCTGGGCAACGGACACCTGGAATGGTTTGATTGATGGCCTCCATCAGCAAGGTGTTCCACAGCTTGATAAGGTCATCGATGTGATGGTCATCTATCTCAGAAGGTAACTTCCCCAGAGCACCTAGGAACTGCACTGGGTCCAACAGCCTCTGGGGGCAGACATGTGCTAGAAGGGAGGCCTGCAGGAGGTAATGGTCCATCCATGACAAGGGCACAGCTGTAATCTCCCCCATTAACGGACCACCTGCCTCAAGGCCAGTGCAAAATATGAGGTCTAAGGTATGTCCACCAAGATGTGTCAGGACAGGCCCATGGTTGCCATGGTGGCCACAAACTCAACCTCAGCTCCACCAAGGACTGCATTGGCGTGAATGTTGAGGTCCCTGAGGACAATCATCCTTGGGGACCACAACACCACCTCCGACACAGCCTCCGCCAGAGCCTGCGGGAAGGCTGCTAGTCTGGTAGGTGCATGGTATAAAGCTTCTTATTGAGAAGTTTTCTCACCTGTAAAATGGGAACACGAATGGTCTACCTCACAGGAATGGTCTACCTCACAGGAATGTTGTGAGGATGAACCAGATAAAGAATGTAAACTTTGAAAATTGAAAGTGCTATAGAAATGACTGATAGCAAAGAATAAAGAAATATGCTTCTCAATGAAAAGCTGAAGCCTATTCTCCAGCGTGCATTGGAAGAGAGATGTGTTGGATAAGTGCCATGTAAAAACCTTCTGTAAATACCAGTGACCTTTTTTTAATGTCAATTCTTTTGCTACAGAAGAGTCTTGGAATTTTCGTCAAAACAAACTTTAAAATAATTAACCAAAGTACAATTTCAGTATCGCCCGACGCCAACACCCATAGGAACAAGGGAAAAATTCATTACACCATGTTGTTAATTATACTGAGACTGTTCTGTGCGGGTGGGACTGAATGTTGGGCACGCCTGCCTACTCTCAGTATCAACACTGTGTGTGTGCACGTGTACATGTATAGTCCTATCATACAGGCGACGTCCAGATGTTCTCAAGGTATATTTACTCTTGATCTAGTTGGTTCTTTCTTTCTTTCTTTCTTTCTTTCGGAAAATGTTTCATTTAAACTTTTTTTAAAAAAATCTCAGTTTTTGTCACAAATATTTTGATGGCACCATCATCTTAGCAGGGCCTCAGATGTCTTCAGAGGTGGCACATTCACCAATAATGACTGCAATCCCAAGTGAGATCTGAGAGGAACAAGGCAATCTCTATGGGGATGTGTGCGGTTTGTGTGTGGTATGGAATCAGTCACTCCATCTAATTGCCCTTACTTAGGTTGGTAGATTTCATCTGAACTCACAGAATTCTTGGTCCTCCAGTTACCAGACAGTAGTTACCTTTTATGTTTTCATTTTATGGGTCAAAAATCTATCTGCTTTTGAGGTTTCATTAAAAAAAAAAAAAATGTTTTTTTTGGTTGGTAAAATAATAAAAAATGAAACATTAAAAAACATATCCCACTGCACATACTCAAAATGGCCACCGAACCATTCTTCGCATGTGCACTCTTTTCCAAAATGGAGGCAAGGCTACTTGCGTCAATTTTGAAAAGGTCTGCACAAGCACAAAACAACCCTGACAGCCATGAGTGTCAAGAATAGGGGGGGAAGGTTAGCACAAACAGGGAGAATAGGGGTAGTCAGGAAGGGAACCCACGAGCGTTCACTAACACAGGGGGAGGGGCGGCTGCTTCATTCGATCAAGTCTCTCTGGTTGAAAACGGTCCCTCAGGGTGTTAGGTAGACTTTCCTTTGTGTTTTGAAGGCAACCTGATTCATCATCGGGACTCTGAGAGCAAGTCACTTGTCTCAAGGGACAGGGGAAGACAATCCAACCAGTCCCCAAACACTTGGGGAAATACGCAGGACCCAGGGAACCGTGGAACCAGGTGCGGGGAGGAAAAAGGGAAGGGACAAACCCCGAGGGGGAGGGAGGAACACAGGGGAATGGAGTAATGCGGAAAAGGGGAGTGAGGGATGGGACTTCCAATCTTGCACGGAGAGTGTAAGGTGAGGATACTGTTAGGACCAAAATAGACAGGGAAACGGTAAACGGACAAGGACTTCCGAGGGGTTCTCAGGGTTTACGTTCTCACTGACCAAGACGTACAGCACAAAGAACAATCACTCGCACTCACTCACCACAGGTTAGCTTCAGGGACGGGAGGGGGAAAGCACAGGGATCTCAGTCACTCCAATCCAGACTCTCTCACTCTAGAACAAGGGTAGCTATAGATCTCCAAACTCTCCAGGGGCCAGTCTCTCAAGAGCGATTACCGGCGAGGGCTCCAGGCCCCGCTGGTTACCTTTATAGGTCCCCACCCTGAGTCGCACTGTTGCGTGCAGGGCGGGGTCCCCACCCTCCTCTAATTGGATGCGTCAGCTCATGCGTCCTGAATCGGGGCGGGATTTCCCCTTGGCCGCCGGACGGGGCGTAACTCCGTCCCCTGGTTGTAGTGACCATCCTATTGCCGACTCCTGCATTCACCCGCTTATTGCAGGGCGGCGTCGGCCACGCTGGCTGCTACTACATGGGCGGGGCGCCGCCTGACAATGAGGCTGCATTCATTTTAGTAACTAAAAAAACGTGAAATGACTAGTGTGTGGCTGTACCAGAAAGGACCAGAATATGTTATACAATTGGCTTAGCAAAAGGGAGGAATTTACGGGCAAGAAGTGACTCTAGTTCCCAGCATAGGAATATGTATGTTCTCTCTCTGATTGCACACTCTTCCGACAAACAGTTAATTTGATGCACTTGAGCTTTCCTTTGGTCTAGAGCTGGGAAAAGGGTAGTCCATTTGCTATCCATGGGTAATACCCATATTTTCAAGTCATCTATTGATGTTCTCATGTCACCCAAATACTAAGTCAAACACCTGATTGTCTGAAAATATTTGGGTATTACTAGTACCGAGCTACTGATTTACTGTTTTAACGTTCAGTAAACTGTAAGTCAGTAGCAGAACTCAGAAAAATCAGTACAGAAGTTAGAGAAAAGGTACCAGAAGTTGAAAGATCAGTACTAGAAGTTGGAAAATCTGGAAAATTGGGTAGTCATCCAGCTCTACTTTGGTTTTATACCTGAGGAGTATTACATTGTGAGCTGCCCTGGGCCTTCCGGAAAGGGCAGTAGGGATGTGTGAATGCAGTTTGGAAGTTCAGAGTTCGGCCCGAAGTCAGCCAGTTCGGATGACTGAGTCTGAACCCGAACCGAACCCGATACCGAACTCTGAAATGACCGAACAGTTCGGTCGGTGCCGATCGAGTTCAGATGAGTTTTTGGGTGACAAAAACGTGTCACTGGAAGGCAAAACGTGACAGGGAGGGGGAGTCAGCTGAGGAGCAGACTTCCAGGCACCAGGGATGGAGAGGCTTCGAGTAGCAGCCAGCCTGCCCAGTCACCACCCCTTTTCTCCTCAGACCACTGGCTTCGCAGTCTGCGATTGGCCACGAACTAGGCTGCACGGAGCCAATGGGGCTTACGGTGAAGCGGGCACAGCAAGTAATAAAACTCATTGCCCTCCCCCCCTTCCAACACCTTCTGAGCTAGTCACTGTTCCTGACAACAGGCGTTTTCAGAAGGCTCCCTCTCTCCCAGCAGTTTGTGTGCCTCCCAGCTCCCCAATCCATTGCCATCCTCCTCCTATTTCACCCATCCAACCCATTTACCTCCATAGTATCATTTATTTAGATTATATTAGATAAATTTAGGTGTTATTTTTATTTTTTACCACTCCCTGTGTTCTTCCTCCCCCCTCCATTGAATCGTTTCCCTCTCCCTCTATACATTCCTCCATCCCTGATTCCCTTCCCCTGTTTTTGGATTTATTTAGAGTAGAATTATTAGATTGATTTAGGTTTCATTTCAGTTTTGTACCCCTCCCTGTGTCCTTTGTGTTTCTCCCCCCCCATCCCTGTGTAATATTGTATAGATAGATATTAGATATAGTTAGTTAGTTACTATAGATAGATACATAGTTGTAGGAGTTAGCTTAGTTATATAGACAGAGATAGTGTTAGTGTGCAGTTAGTTATTCAGTTTTGATATTTTATAGTGGGTTTGTAGGACTAGGCCTTTAGATATAATATTTACTTACATAGATTTTAGAATAGTTACTGTAGTTAAAGTTAGTGTAGAAAATATTAGAAAAAATTGAATATATATATATATATATATATATATATATATATATATATATATATATGCATTTTTGTTGGAAGACATGGAGAAGGGAATAAGAGAGGCCGGTCTGCTGCCCGTAAGGCAGGAAATGGGGCATGGGGCAGAGGTGGTAGGGGTAGGGGCCATGCCAGTGGAGTGGCAGCAGGCAGCAGCAGCAGCCAGAGCCCATCACCACACCCCAAGTTTTGCAGGCATGATTTTGAGAGATAGGGTTCAGAGGCTCCCAGCAGCAGTGGCACTAGTCTGGGAGTGGTTCGGCGGTGCCTCCTGCCAGCGTCCTTCAGTGCCACGCAGGGCACTGGAAGACCTGCAGGACATAAGACTGCGGTTGTCTCTGCTTCGATTGTTCCTCCAGGGCCACCAATGTCCCCTATTGTTGAGGTGATCCCCAGCAGTCCAGGGCTGGTGGATTCCACCCTGGGCAATGGCAGGAGGGAGAGGAGTAGCAGCAGCAGTAGCAGCTCTAGGGGGCACAGGGAGGAAAGTGACAGTAGCATGGTGGGCAGTCAAGCCTCAGGGTCTCAGTACTCCCCTTCACGGGACATCACAGTGATTGAGGACAGTGAGACAGAAGAAGACACTAGTCCCACAGAGGAGATGTCTTGAACTGAGGCGATGGCTCAGGCTGTCCCTCCTCCCAGAGCTGTGTTGCCATCAAGTTCTGCCCCTCGGGGCACATTTTAAGCTGGTGCAGGCAGATGATCCCAGGGTGGTGCAGTGTACTTTGTGCAATAAGTTGGTGAAGCGTGGACAGGTGCTCACCAACCTTGGGACAACTGCAATTGCAAGGCACCTGAAGTCATGTTACAGTGCTCTGCTACTAAGCAGGAGAAGGCAGGAGAAGTGGATGCCAGCAGGTTCCCGACTGCAGCGGCCAGTCTCCGGGCTCCTTCAGCGGGCAAGGATCCTGCACCAACTGCTGCTGCCTCTACCTGCAGAAACAGGGGGGAAGAACAGCAGCAGGAACCTCACCAGCAGTGTCAGTCCACCATGGAGGAGCTGGGGTGGGGGCATCTACCAAGGCCATTGGCAGCTGGAGGGCAGCGTGACTTTCAAGAGAAAGTCAAGTGCCTGTTAGGAGAAATGATTGTGCTGGATGGTAAGTCCTTCTCCATTGTAGATGACACGGGCTTCAAGCAACTGGTTGGGTTCCTGGCCCCCCAGTTTAAGCTGCTGTCCCACTCCACCCTCAGTCAGAGTGTGGTGCCACACCTGTACAGGGCTTTGAAGGAGCAGGTGAGGGAGCAGCTGGCAGGGGCTGGGGGGACCATGGTCTATTTCACCACGGACCTGTGTTCCAGCAGGAACGCCCATCATGCCTACCTGGTGGTAACAGCGCTCTGGTGGCAGGATCTGGAGGCAGCTTTGGGGAGTGGCAGAAGGGGTCATGAAGCAGGGTATAGGTGGCCCCTGCTTCAGGCACAAGTAATGATTTGAAACATATTTGGACAAGCCCAGTAGCTCTAATCTCCGTAGATGGTATAACCTGCTGCGTTTTCAGCTCCTTTCAACTGCAGTGATGGAATTCTCATCAATAAGGACATCTTGCTGAGGATAACACAAGACATAATGCTCTGCGGTTAGCAATTTCCCAGCCATATTGTTATATTTTTGCTTGTCGTCAGGGGCCAAGCTCTGCCACAGTAACCCCCGCGGAAGAGCATGGCATTTTAAATTCAGGTATTTGTCCTATATTAGGGCATAGGGGAAGAGGTTGTACCAATCTTTCTATATTCTATACTGCTGTTATTATATTATTAGTATGTTCTATTATGTAGCTTTGAGATTTTGAGGCTGTGGCAAAAGCTGGCCGGATAAACAAATAAATAAACAAACTAGTATTGGCCGTTACAAGGATAATAGATGTCAATGCATAACGATCAGATATGTTGGTGGACATTGGTTAACAGCAGGCAATGGCCCTTTATTTTGAACTGATATCAATTATGACATCTGGACTAGTCACTTGCCGCTCGGCTTATCTGAAGTAATTTTATGTATATTATGACTGTTTATACTTTGTATATGTTTTATTATTTGTTTGTGTGTTTTGTTCATTTTGGGCCATGGCAAGAGCCAGAGCCGTCAATAAACTAAACTAAACACAAGTAATGGACAGCCCCCACACTGCCAGGAACATCAAGGCAGCCCTGACTGCCATGGTGAGGGAGTGGGTCACGCCAGGTGCGGCCTTCACCAAGAAGTGTGTGGTGACAGACAACGTGGCCAATATACTGAAGGCATTTCATGACGGGGGCTTCACCAGCAACCCTTGAACCGCACACACCCTTCACCTGGTGGTCAGGGATGCTCTGGGCTTGGGGGATAAGGGGATTGGGCCAGGCACCCTTAACTCCCTGATCGAGTGGGGGAGGAAGCTTGCAGGGTTCTTTAACTGGAGCGTGAAGGGCAGAGAGCTCCTCCAGGAGAAGCAGATCGAGCAAGGCTCCCCAGTGCACCAACTCATCCAGGATGTGGCCATCAGGTGGAATTCCAACTTCCTGATGCTCGAGCAGCTTCTTGAGCAGAAATCCTCCTTGCATCAGGTTCAACTGGAGATGGAGAGTGGGGCACCGTAAGGGTTTAATGGGGTGGAATGGGAGATCCTGGCTCACACGATCTTCACACTCAGACCATTCCTGGTCGTGACGGAGACAGTGAGCAGCTCCACCGCCACCCTCAGCCAGGTGACCCCTCTGGCACAGAATCTCCACAGGAACATGGACAAGATGGGCGGGATTGTGGCCCAGAGGGCAGGAAGCTGACCAGTGAGGCACTTGACCTGGCACGGCAGCTGAAGGCAGGGCTGAAGGCACGTTTTGATGACCTGCTAAAGCGCAAGAAATACATCATGGCAACCATGCTGGACCCCAGGGTCAAGGGCAGCATGGCACATGAGACAGCACTCTATAGCCACTGGAAGTGTGTGCTGGTGGGTAAGGCCCAGGAAGTAGAGCGGACTCTGGAGAGTGCACGGCGGCGGCAGCAGCAGCAGGACACCTGTGAAGATGGTGGGAGTGGGAGCAGTGCCAACCATCCCTTTCATCCATATGGGTCTATTCCTGCTCCCAACCCTAGCGGTAGCTGCACCAGCAGCATCGGAACCCCTATTGTCAGCAGCAGCAGAAGCAGCTCGGCCTATGTGCAGACCACTCTGGGAAGCATAGTGCCATCCACAATAGGGCAAGCAGCATGGCTGAGAGCAGTGGTGCAGGTGGTGCCCAGGCAGAGCTACGAGAGGGAGTATGATGACGCCTCAGCAGCCGTGGAGACCTACCTGGAGGAGGAGTCATGCATTGATTCCAGCAGTGATCCCTTGGCCTACTGGGCCAGCAAGGCCAACGTGTGGCCGGCCCTGTCAAAAGTGGCCAAGGGTATACTGTCCTGTCCACCAACCAGCGGGTGTTCTCCATGGGGCAGGGGGACATTTGCTTCCCGCACCTCCTGAGATGGGGCCAAGTTGGTGGAGCAGTTGCTCTTCCTAAAGGTCAACCTTCCACTGCTGGGATTCCCCGAGCTGCCCCTGGACAAGGATTGATGGTGCAGTGGCACACGCCATCCTATACCAGGGACAGTCTTGGGATGGGACTCCTCCTCCTCAGTCTGGGCTAGGGCTACTGCTGCTGTGCTGCTGAGGTGCTGTCCCTCCCTCCCAATACTAGGCGCCCACTCCTCTCTCTCTCTCTCTCTCACTAGACAGCCTTGGCTCCCTTATCTGACTGACCTCATGACACAGGGTGGCATTATGAAACTGTAAGCCTGCCAGCCAGCCTCTAGCTAGATGATCTTGGTCCACCTATCAGACTGTCCCTCTCTCTCTTTCTCTGCACACACAGTTTTTGCCAGGCTATCAGAGTGCCCTGCCAAGGTCCCAGCCTGATTCCCTACTGCCTCTTATGCCACGCTGCCTGTCTGCCTGCCCAGGTTGCTGTCAAGAGAAAGAGAGAGAGAGAAATGAGAGAGAGAGAGAGAAAGTCTCCCCACTGCTAGAAGGAGAGACAGACATGATCCCACCCATGCTGTCACCTGCACTATATGGCCATACAGAGAGATAGAGGCTCCCCGCTAGAACAAGAGAGATGGGGGTGGAGCGGGAGAGGTAGGTGTATCCAGCTCAAGCTGCCACCTGCCAGAACCAGGAAGAACTCCCATCTGTGCTCGCTCATGCGCATGATGCCCACATCCAGCAGCAAACCTACCAGAATGAGATGAAATATAACACAACGTATTATATGTGCTTGCCTGCCTGTGTGCGTTCCTGTACCTGCTGCTACCACCTATCGCATGATTGAATGAAGTGTGCCCAACCATGCACTAATTCTACGGACATAATTAAACTCCTATAAGCTGTCATTCCATTGTACCTGAATCAGTAATGCCCGCCCATCCCAGGAACCATCAACAAGACTCTGGAACCATAATTCCAGTCACTGGGGGCTGTTATTCCATTCCACTGCATCCAGAAGCCCAGTTCCCACATGCCAGCCTGCCCCCCCAGCCTACTCCTCCGCACCCACCCGCAGATGCCTGCTGAAGCTGTTGGGAAAAAAAGCCCCTCTTACCACCAGTATCTGCTGCCTGCTGCCGGCTACCAAGAGCCTCTCTCTCTTTATCTCTGGCACACCCACACAGACACAAGCCCTGCCCCTCCTGGGGGGCTGTCTGCAAGATGAGACCCTGCTGCTGGCACATCTTTGGGTTAATACCTTACCTATGCTACATGTGGTGCCAGGTGCTGCTGGTAGGGATCAACAAGCTGTATGAGATTCTGCCACCCGCCTGAACTTCAACACAGAGGGATAAAAGATTGGTCAGGACAAACAAAGCTTGTAACAACAAATATAACTTTAATTAACACTTTTAAAACAAAAACAACAACATTATAAAACCAAAATGAAAACCAAACATTAGAAACTGGAAAGGAAACTTAAGTGGTCTACTAGTACTCAGTCTTTGGGCCTGTCCCCTGGAACTTGGGGGAAAGGCAAAAGGGGAGCAGGGGACCTAGGGTCGGGCACCATGCATCTCGTACCCGTTCAGGAGGACAAAGTCCACCGCCCCTGCCACAGCCACCTGCCACTTGGAGAGCAACTGGCAGTAAAGTTTCAGATTGGCCATCTGGGCAGAGATGTACTGCGAGTACGGCTCCACCTTCTGTCTCTCCACCTCAACCTCCTGGAACTTCGTCACCAGCCAGTTCTCCCTATTTATGGCTTGCAGCTGTACCCCATTCAGGAAGTTCGGGGTGGGCTTCTCCGCTTCGGCCCTAAAGGCCCTTGCTGCTGCAGACTCCTCCTGGGTGGAGGACTCCTCAGTGGAGCTGGAGGAGGGGGAAGGGCTTTGATAGTGTTGCTTTAGTGGTGCCTTCCCCCCCCTTTTTCTGGTGCTGATGCACCACCATGGCCACGACAGAGTCCTGCCACGTCACTGTCTTGCCATGGATTTTCTCTACGTGGGCGGTGAGTCTAGATGTGGTCCCCTGTCTGGACCTCTTAAATCTTTTCCAGCAGATCTAGAGAACATAAAATGATAGGAAGATAAGAAGTACCATACTGTGTCAGACCAATGGTCTGTCAAGCCCTGTCTGCATTCTGTCTCCACAAGTGGGTGGATGCGGTGGCCAATCTCTCTCTGCAGGAGACTTCCAATGCATTCCTAACAGGTCATAGGCCAGTACATTCCCTATTGTTCCAGCCCCCGTGTCTTACCGTGCAGACAGAGAATCCATTCTCCTTCTCATACCACTGCCAGACATCGGACCTCATGCGCCTACTGTCTGGCAGTGGCACTGGCGACCTCTGCCACAGTGTCCTGCGCATGGCACCAGTGCTGGCATCCGATTCCCCACCCTCTCTGAAACAGGAACACATAAACAACACCTAAGTAATATCATGCATTTATGATGAATGATCTAGTCCTCCCTCCTTGGGGTGCTAGGGATGGCAACGAGAGATGGTGACCCTGGTTAGCACGTGCAAATCCAAAAGACCCTGGCTGGCACGTGCAAATCTTGACCTTTTTGGGGTGCTAGGGATGGCAATTGGAAAAACCCTTGCTGACACGTGCAAATCCTGCCCTCTTTGGGTCTTTCTTTTGGGGTTGTGCCGACTGTGTCGAGTCAGGCCACATTCTAGCGAACAAAGGCTAAATGAAGTAACTACTTTGATTTCATGAAACTGAGGTATCAACTGACTCCACTTTAGCAGTGCTCACACATACAAGTGTAAAATAAAAGTATTATTGTGGCAGTTGCCTGCCCTAGCTGAGACATAATGATCACTGAACCCAGGACTGTCTAATGAAATTGTGGGGTCTTAGGCCAAGATAAAATGTGGGGGACCTGGTGACCCCTCCTCCGTGGCCCTTCCCCCCTTTGGTGGTTGTGGTTGGGGTCCCCAGGGATGAGTGGGGCCTTCAACCTCTGCTCTCGTGAAAACAGGGGCCACTGTGGGGCCCCAGAAAGTGTAATTCCCAGAGTGGTCGGCCCAGGCGGCCCAGTGGTAAGCCCGGCCATGAATGAAGGGGAGTATTTATTTATCCATTTGGATTCATCCTCTGCCCTATAGGGATGGGAGAACAGGTCGCAGTTCGTTCATTCAGTTGTTCAATCATTTGGTTCAGGAGCTGAGTTCGGGTTCAGTTATTCAGTTCGGTGGTGTTCAGTTCGGTTCTGCCATTCAGCGATCGGTTTCAGTATTGGTCTAGCTATCGCATGGTCCCGTGATCGTGTTGGAAGCCGGAAACCGGAAATTTGAGTGCGTGTGTAGCTTGTGTGGGGAGAGAGCATGCGTGTGTGGCTGGCTGGCTGTTTGGTTATGTTTTGGTGTGTTTTGGCTGTGCTGTGTGTTGGTTTGACTGTGTTGGTTTGGCTGGTTGGTGAGTTGATGTGGGTGACTGTTTTCTGTTTGGCTGTGTGTTTGTTTGAAAAAAAAAATGAAGGGGGTGCAGATTAATTGTTGGGCCCAGGGGAAGGTCAAGGTGGCAGTACCGGTTCTGATGGTGGAGAAGGAGGAGGAAGAGAATGCTGCTGCGACCACTGCACCTTCAGTGGTGGAGGAGGCCAGCTCCTCATCAAAGGAACAAGAGGGCACAGGAGGTGCTGCCACTGCCAGTGACAGGTTTGTAAACTTTATTTTACTTTGAGGACAAGAAGAATACTATCCTTTAGAGTGAGCTCACTGTCGTGTGGGTGGGTGCTTGGGTGGTGGGCAGTCAGGCACAAACAGTGGACAAGGGCGTCAGCGAGACTGGCAGCAGATGTCTGCAACAGAGAGAGAGGGTACTGTAGCGTGTGGGGCTCTTCCAGCAGTCAGGCACGAGCACAAGCAGCACCCCCACCCAAACATGTGCCAGGCTAACAAGGGTCTCCACTCTCCAGTTGCAATCCCTACGCACCCCCAAATAAGTGCAGGATTTGCACATGCCAGCCAGGGTCTTTTCAGTTGCCATCCATAGCGCCCCAAGGAGGGCAGGATTTGTACGTGCCAGCAAGGGTCTCTCCATTGCCATCCCTCCCTAGCACCCAAAGAAGGGCAGAATTTGCATGTGCCAGCTAGGGTCTTTGTGCTCGGAGCAGCTTTAAAAACCGCACTCCAACAGTTCGTGTTAGGCTGAAATGTGCATGGTCGGTGCATTCACACCAGCCCGGAAGTGCGCGGTGCTTTAAATCGCCCGATGCCGCCGCCGCGGCTGTGCGACTTAAACACATGTCTGAATTAGCTCTAGGAGTGTGCATTTTGTTTTCATTACTATAACAAAAGTGAAAAATTTCAAATTTTGTTTTTGTTATTTTAATAATTAAAACAACAAATAATAATAACAAAAATAAAAAACCAAATTTTTGTTTTTGAAATAATGGGAAAAAACTAAAACGTGTATTTCTGGCTATAACTTTTTTTATTTCTCATTCTATTTTGATGAATCCTGGGGGAGTTGTACCCCCAAAATAGGGCACTAGGTGTACCACATTTTGAAAAGACTGGATAAAGGGGACCAATTGTAGAAGCAATTGAATATTGTGATTTTAAAGTGCTGTGCGGGGCAGATGGGACGGAGGCTAAAAATAGCTGCATCTTGTGGTGTCCCGCCCAATCTGGGACAGTTGAGAGGCCTGCCCCCACCTATCATGAATGTTGTGGGGCTGCGTAGGGTGTCAATGTGACCCTGCAACATGCATGATTGGTAGGGGGATTGGTGGGTAATGGGTGGGGAGGCGCTTGTCTAAAAACATCCATAGAAATAATTTTTAATAGTATTACATTGTACTGCTGTATTTCAAATAGGGGTCTCTGCAAATTTAAATCTGCATTTTCTGAATGCGCTGCAGAAATTCCGCATGGTTTTTCAACCCTGCCAAATCACAGGAGTCCATTCTGACTGCTTTCCTTCCGGACATTGTCTCAAGCATAGTAATTCCCTTATTCCATATGCAAGATGGCGCTTTTCTACTGCTACAGAAGAGCCAGTGTAGTTAGTGGGTAAGTTGTTTGACTTGGAGCTGGGAGACTTGGGTTCAAGTCCTGTATTAGTTATGAAGTTGTTGGCATGACCTTGAGCAAGTCACCATGCCTCCGTTCACTGTAAAATGGGAATAATGACCTACTTCATAAGGTTGTTGTAAGGGTAATCAACACCTTGGACATGGAAACTACTGTGGAAATTATCAATGATGAACAATACCGCTAATTTCAGTGGGTGAGTGTTTCGAATCAGAGCTTTAAATAAATGCTGCTAGAGTATTTCTTGTGAAGAGAGTATCAACATGAGAAACAGATTTCCATATTGCAAACAGACCATAAATCTTCTCTGGAGAAGAACGAGTTGCTAGAGGGCCTAGTACTTGGTTTAATCCATTGAGAACACAATATGTGTTCAATGATTAGGTGGTTGAAATGGACAACAACAGTATTACTTCAGTTTATTAAATACCTGAAGGGACCAGAGAAAATGTTTTCATGATTTTATTTTTGTATAAACAGTATAAAATTCAAACATATAAAGCTATTGATAAAGCCCTGAAGAAGGTCTTTCTGAAACGTGTTGGCGACAGTATGGGATATTTTCTCTACAAAAAAATCTAGATTAGACTTTTCCTTTATCATTATTATGGATTCTATACTTATATATGTTTATGTTTTTCAATTGTGATGCCTTATCAGCATGGTTTCCATTCAGTATTCATTTGTTACATAATAAATTGTTGGGTATATAATGTTTTGATATGAGTTCTTGGCTCTGTTACAGACCTTTTTTGTTATATTTTTTATATTTACAGTGTTTTTATTATAAATTTTCTGAGCCACGCAAAGTCGCTTGTAGTGAGAGAGGTGGTATAAAAATGAACAAATAAATAAATAAATATAAGCATTTGACAATAGGGAATTGATAGAAATTGGTCTTGATTTTGGGATTCTTATAAACAGAGATTCATTCTAGTGACAACTGACCAAATATTATTGGAGATTTGTTAAG
Source organism: Sphenodon punctatus (assembly GCA_003113815.1). Lineage (NCBI taxonomy): Eukaryota > Metazoa > Chordata > Lepidosauria > Sphenodontia > Sphenodontidae > Sphenodon > Sphenodon punctatus. The sequence continues at coordinate 622,510 of QEPC01007340.1, forward strand.
TGCAGGGCAGAAGTGAAATTTTTGCCCCGGTTCTCGTTCTGTCAGAACCAAGCATTTTGATCGTGGCATTCAAAATTCCATTCCAATTTCCAATTGGAACAATAAAAAAAAGTTAGTCATTTTGTGCATGCAGTACAGCACGTGCCGTTTTGTTGTACGGCAGAGAACATTCTTGCATGTTCAATATGGCTGTGGCTGTTTTGTGCATGCACAAAATGGTCCAATTGGGATTCTGGTCAAAATTGTGCCTGCTGTTCCATTTCCCCAGAACTGTTCAGCTAAAATGGAATAGCTGGTTTGAACCAGCCCTAGCTGAGTGCCAGCAGCTGGGGACCTGACCTATCCACACTATATTCCATTCTTCCCAGAGAGCTAATTTTGTTGGTTTGCCCTTTATGGCAACAGACAGCACAGAATAAGAGATTAGGCTGCTGCAATCTATCTGGAATGAAAGTTTTGAGTGCATTTCTCCTAAGTCTCCCCGCTAACAACTGAAATCAAAGCAACATGCCCGCAGAGTATACAATCATTTACTGGGAGCATCCCTCTTATCTATTCTTACTTGGATTGGAAATTCACAAGTATTGTGTGCCTGGTAATAGAATGAAAATATAGGCCAAGAGTCTAGGGGATGCCTCGGCCTTCTGAATATGAGAGAATGACAATAATATATTTATAGTGAATCAGCAGCAACTTTCATGCTCTTTTCTCACTTGCGCTTCAAGTTTCCTTTGGCCTCCTCAGTCTTCCCTTGATCCTTTTTCCTTGGGTCTTCCTCCCGAAGCTGAAATGAATACTTGACATTTTTTTCTTGCAGATATTGGGACTGATCCATTGTAGGCCCACACACCAAGCACTTACAGGTACTATTCACAGCAAGAGTGTGGACATGTGTGGTTTGCAAGAGATATGTGTGCAAAAACCTCAAGATGTGTGAGTGCACCTTGAATCAGACCCTAAATGTGCATTTTTGCATAGCTCTTTCAATATCTGTGTAATATCTGCATCCAAAATAAATATTCAGATATCCGCTTATTCTGATACGCGAGCTCAGTTTCTTCACTTATTTTTGCTATTTTGGTTATTTGGATTGGTGATTTCTGTTATTTCGTTATTTCAATTGCTTTGTTTCAACTAAGGCTGTAGTGGAATGTCGCAGCAGTAGCTATTTCCACCAGAAACAGTGTTTCCGCAATTAGTGGTACGGTATGGCAGATGCTTTCATTCCACTAGTTTCATTCCGCTACTTCCGCAGTTCCGCTAATTTCATTCCGCTACTTCCACAGGCTTCGCAAAATAGCGGAAACATGACATTTACGCTACTTCCGCCATTCCGCCAGCGCCACAAAATAGAGGAACAACGGTTTTCCAACAGTTTCTGACAATTCTGCAATTTTTCCAATAGTTTCCAAATTTGCAGAATGCCGGTGGAATTAGTGGAATGTCAGCAGAAACGCCGCGGTGTGGCGCGGGCAATTCCGAAATGGCAGAATGGAATCACGGCGCGGTAACAGCTGCTGCCACATCAACCCTAGTTTCAACAATTGTGCACATGCAGTAGTGCCACTAGTGCCAAAATAATGTAGTTAAAATACCAAATGACTAGATAATTAGAGATGCAATGGGTATCTGCAAAAACAGTTATGCCTGTTGAATTTCCAGTACTAAAATCAAACCACAACATTTCGATGAGTGTCCAATTTGAATACCCAACTGAGTATCCAGATACCCCCCAAAATTGGTAATTTCTGGTACCATCCTGGAATGTCGACTTCTGGTCATGGAATGCTGACTTCCAGTAGTGTTTTTTCATTTTTCCATCCCAATTTACTGATCGGTAACTGGAAAATTGGTAAACCGGTACCGGAAAATACCAATTTTTCAGGTATCCGGGTACTCAGCTGTGATCAGGGAGCATGTCATATGTCCAAGACAGTTCTCAAAAATATGGGTACTACCAGCAGGTGCCAAATTAGGTATCCATTTCTACTCTATAAATAACTGAACCAAATTTACCAAAAATAATGAAATAATTAAACTGCAATAATGGAAATTGGTATCCAATGAAAAGGAAACAAATAGTAATTATTCTTCACTTTGTCATATTCCATCTGAATAGTACTCATTTGACAGATTTGTGTCCATAAATATTAGTTTCATCTCTACTTTCCTTCAAACCCAACACCTTTCCATTTCCTTTCTGGCTCATTCTTACATGCTGCCAAACCGCCTACTAAGAGAAATACCAGGATTATTTTTCACGTCTGAGGATGAGTTTCTCTGATCATGGTCAACAATGCTTAAAATGCTAGACTACTTTAATGTATTCCACCTGGCATGACCTTGAAGATTGTTCCAAGGGTGCCGCTGATGCAGAACAAGATGACTTGATTTTTGACAAGAGCCGGAAGCACATTACACTGGTGCTTGAGTCTGCACTGGATTCCAATAGCATTCTGGTCATTATTCAAGGTGTTGTTTTTCACCTTTAAAGCTGTAAATGGCCGGGACTCTACATACCTAAAACCACCACTTTCTTTCCCTCCATTCCATTGTGTTCCCAATGGTCAGATGGGGATGCCTTTTGGCCACTTCCGCCATTGCATCATGCCCTCTTGATGTGTAAGGATGTGGAGAGGGAAATTATCAGTGACTGCTCCACAGAATTGGAACACCCTTCTCCCAGAGATTCTCCAAATGACTGAACATTTTCAGGGGGTAATGTAAGACTCATTTCTTTGATCAGGCATTTGGCAGGTTGGGATAGGGTCTGGGGATTAGTTTTACCTAGACTTGTATATTTTTCTGTACCTCTATTTTACTGGGGTATTATTTATTGTATATATTGAATTGGTATTGCTATTTTCTATTTTTATTTGATCGTTTGGGGATATTTAGACAGAAAGACAGATAAATGGTAACTCAGTTTTTATGAGGTCCCACAAGTATTTGGCACTGCATAGCGAGACCTCTAGAGCATAATACCTTACTCCCCAAATGCAACTGCATGAGAAAGATGATCTTGGCACATTTCCTTAAAGTCACATAGATCCCAGCAGACCTTTCCCTCCAGGAGTTAATGACTCTGTCACTTCGCTACATGGACAATCTCAGTTATTTCTGCTAAGTCCCTGCTACTTTACCTATTGTTCTCCCAAGTATTATTCATTCAGGTCTTTCTATAGCTTTCTAATGCATTCTCCGACATCATTTTGGGAGGATAGGGATTTGATTAGGGTGATGCATTCCAAATGTCAGAGGTCCTCCTACCTCATCTAAAAGTAATGAATGGAGTTGACAGTTGTGCGTGACAATAATGGGAACAATGCCATTCTTACATATTTTTTTTTATAAACAATCCCCCTGTGTTCTCTTGCCTCCTCTCTTTCACTCCTCTGGAATGGACAGTGAGGATGATGCAAGCAAGTGAATAAGGAAGGAGATTTGACCTGGGTCACCACACTTACTTTGCAATTAGTTTTATTTTATTTTTATTTTGTTCATAATCCTACTCTGAGCCCCCTCTCACTTATGTTTCTATTAGATTCACAAACAGAGGGTTGTAATCTGGGACCCATTGTTGGATGGTGGCCCTGCTGTTGGAGTGAATGACAACAAGCCAAGCTCAAAAATTCATAGCTGAAGGTAACTTTCATCCCTTCTCTGCAATGCCAATAGTTAATGCACAAGTATGCAAAGACTGTCTCTGTAAGCGGGCACCTGATGATTCTGACACTCCCAACGAATCAGGGGTACCCAAATCGACCAAGCCCTACTTGAACACCATCAGTGCCTGAATGGGACTCATCAGTTTGCTCAATCACTCTGGCTTGGCTTTGAAAGTGACAGGTCCAAGTCAGGACCGCTGTAGAGCCCAGCTTTCCAGCCATTCTGAGTGTTTTCAGACGTTACAAGATCACAGTCAACCAGTGAACCACACTCAACCCCGTGGTGGGGCCAAAGGGCCCGGAACGTCTGTTCGACGGCCACCAGATGTTCACCACAGACAATCCCCAGCGGGGGACAAAATTAACCACCCTTCCAGAGCTCCAGCCTGGACCATCTCTGAAAGCGTGGTCAAAGCAATTCCCACTGGGAAACAACAAAACATAATGTCTGAACGGCAACCACTGGCTGGAATCAAGAAAAATGATTCCCATCCGAGGACAAAGCATGCAGCATCACTGCCAGGCAACAAGCAACAATGCAGGCTGGGGAGGGAGATTTAAAGGGCACACAAAAGCAGGGGGATGTGGCGGGATGGAGAGAGGTGGAAGGGAGAGGAGACCGATGGGGTGAGAGAGCAAGGGAGGAGGAGGAGGAGGCGCAGGTGGAGGAGGTGGTCGTGCTGCACATGGAGGCGGTGGAGGGATAGCAGCAGCAACAGCACCAGCAGAAGCAGCAGCAGCAGGTGGGACAGGCTGCTGCAGTCGACAACTGGCCCAGGGGAAGAGGCACCCCGGAAATGGGTAAGGGGACCGCAGGGGGGGGGAGCAGCATAGGGGCACCAAGGGGGGGAGGGCCAGTAGGTGGGGGGACAGGGTGAAGGGCCGCAGGGCTGAGGCAACACAGCAACCAATGGCCCACCCTTACAACCCACAGACATGGAAACGGGCCTGGGAGCCCGAGCCCCCGGAGGAGATGGGCGGTGGCCAGGCGCAGGAGGAGGACCAGGACTAGGAGGTCCCACGTGGGAGAAGGCCATACCACCGAGGGGGGCAATGGGGGCACAGGGAAACCCAGGAATTCATCAGGATCTGGGGGACCCTGGAGCACCATCTGGAGCTTGCCGTCAACCAGAGGAACGAGCATGTCTACCTGGAAATCATGCGGGACATGGAGGTGGCGGGGAACCACAGGACTGTGGCCCAGTGCCGCTCGAAGTTCAAGGAGCTCAAGATGGGGTACAAGGCCATTAAGGACAATAACCGGTGGTCCAGACACAGAGTCCAGACCGCCCCCTACTATGATACCCTGGACCACATCCTCCACATAAAAAGATCCATAGTCACCCCGCACATCATGGGGAGTGCTGTGGTCCAGGGGAGGGAATGGACTGAGGTACCCCGTCCCCTCGCTGCCCAGGTAGAAGGCTCTGGCTCCAGGACTCCTCCCCCCCAAGAGGACCTATCTGGAACCTCGGTTATCAGCAGGATCCCCACATGCAGCAGCCCGGGGAGCCCCCAGATGATGTCCAGACCAGAAGACTCCAAGGCCGGCACACTTGTCACCCTCAACCAGTGGACACAGGGGGACCCCAGTAACACAGAGGGACCAGTATCAGAGGGCTCTGAGACCGACATCAAGAGTAAGCAAGTGGGTGGGAGGGGAAATGGACTAGAGAGGATGGGTCAAGGGGGGGAGGGGGCACACTGGGCATGGGGCCGCCCCCAGCAACCCCGGACACCCCAGACCATGGGAAGGAGGTCCAGGAGGCCATCAGAGGACACGTTCAGCCCACCCCTACCCACCCCCGCCCACATCCCCACAGGGCATGGAACACCCCGGCACCAGTGACAGGCAGTCAAGGAGGATGATGGTGAGAAGGCGTGGGAGCAGACAGAGGTCCCAGGTGAGGCACACTGGCAAGAAGGGGGGAGGGGACACCGGGGGAGGCCAGGCAGGGGACCTGGGGCACGCTGTGTGGGGGACGGGGAACCCAGGTGCAGAGGAACGCCGGGGGAGGGCACTGGCCACCACCCCGAGGGGAGGGGGTCCACGACACCCCAGCCATGCCACGGGATAGGGGACGGGCCGCTGGAGCACCTAAGCAACCCCCAATGTGTACCCCAACAGGGTGACCCGATGGGTCCCAGCAAGCTGGCCCTGTGCCCCCGGCACAATGAATGAGGAAGCACTGGGCACGGGTATGGCGCCGGAGGGAGGAGCAGGCAGAGGACATAGTCCACTCCACTACTGAGTTGGGCGAGCAGATGATCGCAGTCATTGATTGGATGTAGGCAGCCACGGAAAGGGCTGTGCAACAAGCAGAGGCAAGGGACAGGAGGCTGTAGGCAGAGGTGTGACTGGAATGGAGGTGGGAGCACCGGGAGTACAGCAGGCAGGTGGAAGCGTTCAGGTGGCTGGAACAGGCCATAGACCGGATGGTGAGGGAGAATTCAGTCAAGATGGACTGGTCCCATGACATTGGCACCTTGCTGTTGCTGCACGTGGGGACCATGAGCGCCTACGTGATGGCTGCCGCCCCATTGCTCAACCTGGCTGCCCCAGCCCCAATGCTGAGCCCCTCGGTGCCCCCACTGCCTCCACCCCAGCCGCCAGCACACCCGTTGGGCCCGTGCATCCACCTACCAGTCCCTGTAGGCCTCCAGAGGGAGCAGCCGCCCAGGAGGACCCCTCCAGCCCTGGGTCTTCCCATCCTCCCAACACCACCTGCCTCTCTGGACACCGAGACCTCCCAGGACACTGTTGGGGACATGGACAGCAGGGGGGAGGGGATCTCCCAGAGCACCACAGCACCCACAGGGCAGCCACAAGCGAGACCCTGGAGACATGCAGGTCCTGGGGGGTGGGGGGAAGGGTTGGAAGGAGGGGAGCAGCCGGAGGAGGGGTACACGGCACTGGGAGGAGGGTGGTAGTGGTGGTGGTGGGGCATCTGTAGGTGGTGGTCACAATAAATGTACAGGCACCACAGTCACTTCTGTGGGTCTGTTCATTGGCCTGGGGCTTGGGATGGGTGGGTGGCGAGGGGCGCGACCAGGGTGCTGATGGGGGCCCCGGGGAGGTGGAGATGGGGGTGTGTGGCCTCACGCTTTGGCCTCCCAACTGATCCGCCTAATCAGGTCAGCACAGTTGCGCTTTGCGTACCGGTATTCCCATGGGTTCTCAGCATTCACATAGAGAGGTACGGGGCCAGGAGGGCGCCAGGGCACAGAGTAGTCGAGGGCAGCCCGATCGGTCTCGCACACATTGTGGAGAACACAGCAGACTCTGATCACCATGGCCGAGGTCTCCACTGTGTAATCCAGCCGGCCCGCGAGGCTCCTCCAGCGCTACTTGAGGGGTCTGAAGGCCCTTTCGACCACGGTCTTGCTTTCACACAGACGGGTATTGTACAGTGCCTCCACAAGGTTCCTGGCAACCAGATATGACTTCATCAGCCACAGGCTGAGTGGATAGGCTGGGTCCCCCAGGATGCAGGGGGGCATCAGCACCCCCTTGATCCGGGTCATCCCCATGTTTGCGAAGTCCCCGGGGTACATCTGAGCACAGAAGGGGGTGATGGGCATCATGGCTGTGCCCAGAGTGGTCCATGTAAATGTTTATGAACCGTCCCTGGTGGTCCACGACCGCCTGCAGCTGCAGGGAGTGGTACCTGTGTCGGTTGACATATTCTGCGGCCTCTCCATCAGATGGGTGGAGGATCTCGATGTGGGTTCCATCCACAATGCCCATGCAGTTGGGGAACCCTGCAGTCTCGAAGCCGGCCATCATAGCCTCCTGGTCCACCAGCTGGATCGCTCGGTCAAGGATCATGCCCTCCACCGCTTCGCAGATGTCTCACAGGATACTGGTGACAGTGCTCACCCTGACTCCAAAATGCTGTGAGACAGAGCGGCAGGAGTTGGCCATTGCTAGAGCCCAGACCCCGATGGCCACCTGCTGGACCATGGGAATGGGGGTCCGCATGAGGGTGTGTTGCGGCTCCAGTCAGGGCGTTAACAGCTCCGCAAGTCACAGGAGGGTGCTCCTATACATCCGAAAGTGCGCTCTCCAAGCAGCCTCGTCCCACTGAGCCAGCAGCCTGGCCCACCACACCTGTGCCCGCTCCATGACCCCAAGCCACCGGGCAATGGGAACAGCAATCTGGTCAGCACGACCCATGGTCTCCCTCCACCACTGGATCCGGCCGGCCACCTTGCGGAGCATTGCGGCCTGCTCCTGGGCATGGAGGAGGTCCTGTCGGGAAGTTCCAGACCCCTTTGGGGCCCTGAGCCTGACCAGGGAGTGCCTGTGCCTGTGGTGGGCTCATGTGGGGTGGTCCGTGGCGGAGACAGTATCTGCTCTCTCTGTGTGCAGCCTGGCTGCCTACACGGGCTGTCTGGTGAAGGGGGGCCCTGCCCTGGCTGTGTATTTCTTTGGCTGTGTTCACGGGGCCCGTGAGTACCAGTGGTCCTGTGGGGTGGTCTATCACTGCCTGTTCGAGCTCGGTCACCTGCTGTGGCCCCCAACTGCTGACTATAGCTTGTCAGAGCCCACCGGAGTGGAGCTGATGGCGCTGGTCCTGATCCTATGTCCAGGTGGGGCTCACCATGCAGGATCCCTTCGAGGTGTACTACCTTGTCGCCCACCACATGGCAGCACTGGGCTACCATTGGGGCATGCTCCAGTGGCCCCACTTCATTCATCAGGCAGGCGGGGCCCCTTTGTGACCCCCTGCAGCTGTCTGTGTGGCCCCCTGTGCCTTCCGAGCCCTGGTTTCTTGCCACGCTGTGAGTTCCTGCCTCCGGCCTGATGCCGTGGGTCACTGCCTGCTCCCTCCATGATGTCCCAGCCTTGCTTCTTTGCTGCCTGCTTCCTGGGGTTCCGCTGCCCCTGTCTATGGCTCTGGGGCCCCTCCATGGGCCTCCCCTGTCCTACTCTGCAACCAGTGTTCCCCTCCATGACTGCCTTCTCCTGCGACCATGTCCTGATCTCCAAGCTGTCACCCATCATCCTGGGGTGCTGCTGACCTTCCTAGTCCACATGTGATCCCTCCTGTGCCCCCCACTTAGGGGAGTCTGTGACCGTGGGAGTCTGGGGCCCCCGGACAGCACCTCCCAGCATTCTCCCAGTGTCAGGACCCAGCAGGGCATGCCGGGTCGCGGAGCTCCCAGCACCCATCAGCGTGCCCCAGGCCAGCACAGCAAGGGACAAAGACAGAGGGTGCCCCCGCAGCCCCCCCCGACGAGCAACAGAGCCGTGATGCAGGGACACGCCCCCAACAAATGACGGCCAAGAACATCCTTCCCTGGGCCCCCAAGGAACTCCCCCACACTCGCCGCCAGCAGTGGTGGGCAGGCCAAGACATGCAGCCATGCCCCCGAGAGAAAGTAGGCCATCTGGGAGTGCCCCGCTGCCGCAGGGAGAGCCCTCACAGAAGTCGCTGACAGCAGCGGCAGAACCACCAACCAAAGCCCCACCCCTAACAAAACGTAGACACGTGGGGCTTCCGCTGCCCCCGCAATGCCGCTCGGAGCGACTGCGGGCTTGTACGGGGTTGGGGTTTAGAGAATAAAAACCAGCGCCGCCCGAGGGATGGCGCTGGTGATTAATGGAGACCGGCCCTGTGCGTGGTTGAGCTGAAAGCAGAGCAAAACCTTGGTGGAAACCTTAGTGAATGCGTGACCCTTCCCTGGAGACCTTGTGTGTGATAAGAGTGAGAGTGAGTCAGGGAGTGCAGTGTGACAGTGAGTGAGTGCCCTTCCTTTTCCCCTTCCCTGGAGCCCCTGCTGTCGGAGGTGAGTGCCCTGTGTTCTTTTCCCTTTCCCCCCCTGGGGGCCCCCACACTCCCCAGGGTGAAAATCCCCACATCCTGCCCCCGTGTCTTGGCGCAGGTGTAGTGAGAGTGACTGGAGCAGCCTTGGGTTCCTGGTCAGCAGCGCCCTATGATGATAGGGGCCTGTTCTCTTTAATTAGAGGTCACAGCCCATACTATCCTGATGGGCATCTTGTGGCGACTCGTTCCTTGCTCTGACCTAGACACCTGTGGGCTACGTTCGTGGACTCTAACCCCCACCCCGGTAACACCCAGGGGATCTGTGTATTTGGACCAGTTCATCAGCTCCTGCTCGCCGCCATCACATGGGGTGCCTGTCTGCCTCCTGGACCATTCCCAGACTGCTCCCTGTCCGTATGACTGTTGTGATATGATTTTGGCCCAACAAAGATGCCAATTTCCTTGCTACAATGTAACCAAAGCAAAAGTGGTTCTTTTGACACCAATATGCCAGAACAGACATTGAATACTATTGTAACCTATTCTTTGCTGAAATATAACCAAAATACACTGGATGTATAATCATGATATTGTAACTGAATGAAACTCTTGTGTAAGCCACTGTACTCATTTAAGATTACATACAATGTTAAGTTAGGTAAGGCATTCATTTGGTTTTTACTTTTAAGAGTATGTAGAATGTTGTAAGTTAATGAAGGCATTAGTTAGCATATGCATTGATTCATTGACTTAGATAAGGAACAAATGTGTGAGGAGTAAACGGTGAAATGGTCAGAGAGGAAGTAAATTACATGATAGTATGTGAACTGGTGTGAAGGAGGCAATATTCCTGTCTATTAGGTGCCTGAGAGAAAGCAGAGACCTTGTGTTCCCAAGCAAAACTAGGATTATTTATAACTCACAGGGACACCGGGAAGGTCAGAGGCTGATAACACAACCAAATAGTACCAGAGAATAAGATGACTTGGTCAGACAATAAGGCGCCTCCAAGAGGGGGTTGTGGGGTGCTCAGGGCCAGGGAGTCAGGCCCTCCCTCCGGAAGGAGGAGGGGTAGGACCCTATCGGCCAGGGCAACCCCTAAGCCAATGGCCAAGCAGAAGGCACCCCAGATCTAAGCAACCAATGAGAATACTCCACAGGTTTAGCACTGACAACCCCACACTCTGGATAATCATAAGGAAGCTACTGGATAAAAGGCTAGCCCAAGATAGAGAAGTTGCCTGTCATGGTACCTGCTTCACTAGCTCTTATCAAGAGCGCCGACAGGATCGGTGATTGTGCCCACTTTGGAACTTCTCCTTAGGAAGTTCTGCAACTTGCTCCACAGCTAGACTTTCTCTCTCAAGGCGTTTGGGCCCCCTTCCTGCCCTCCTTCTGAAACCAGACTATGGACCTCTGATCACGTAAGAATACATGCTTTCTATGTGTTTTAAGTAGTCAAGAGTAGGTGAGGGCTCATATGTTAAAGGTGCAAATGCTTCATTAATAATTGATATGTTAAATTGTGTTGCTCATTGAATAAAAGATCTATTGATTGAACAAAAGAGTCATTATTAGAAATAGCAGAGGAGTAATTCCCCACCCTCTCAAAACAGTAGTATTTTCACTCGGTCCCAAGAATTAAAAGGGATCTGCTTCACCCGGGGTGCAGAAAAGCAGTCGAAGTCCTTTTAGGAAAGGGCCTGCTTCACTAGGGTTCAGAAAGGCTGTAGAACCCCTTTTATTTTATTTTCATGGCCTCCCTCTGTGCCTGTGCTCTGCCCCTGAGGGGTCCCCCCATTCCAGAACTTCCTGTGTAGCTGTGGGTGTGCCCATGCAGCCTGTGCTGTTGATGGGGTTCCAGGTGCCCTTCCCCATGTCCTGCCCTTCCCGTGGGCCACTCCCCCCACTTCCCTGTCCCCCTCCTTCACTCGTTGTGCATTGTGTGGTGTCTGTCCCACTGTATTCCCTCCTCCCTTCCTTTTCCATGTGAGTGTGAATGCTGTGTGTCCCACTGTACCCTCGTTGTCTCTGTGTCTGCTGTGTGTGCTGCCTCTGCGGCTCTTCTCCCTTCTCCTCCTCCCTTCATGTTTCCCATGTCCTGTTTCCCATGTTTCCCATGTCCTGCCCTGCCCCTGGGCTGCCCCCCTCTTCCTTGTCCCCCCCTTCACCCGTTGTGAATTGGGTGGTGCCTGTCCCGCTGTGTTCCCCGCTCCCTTCCTTTCCCGTGCGTATGTTTGTGCTGTGTGTCCCACTGTGCCCTCATTGTCTCTGTGCCTGTTATATGTGCTGCCTCTGCGGCTCTTCTCCCTCCTCCTCCTCCCTTCATGTTTCCCATGTGTGGGCATTTCCTTTCAGCCCTTCTGGCTTCATTTGTCCTCTGATGGCCATGTCAGCCTCCCGCCCCTCCCCGGTGCCTTCTGGGAGTTTTGACCAGAGCCAGGAATCCGCTTCACATCTGTTTCGCTGCCCTGGGCTGTGGGCTATCAGGTCGATTCCCTGACATGGTCCTGCTCCCATCACGTCTGTTCGGGGCCTTCCTGGACCACAGGGGGTGGTTGTTCAGCTTGACACCACTGGGAATCCACTAGGGATGGGCAAACGCAGTTCGAAAGTTCAGAGTTTGGCCCGAAGTCGGCCTGTTCAGACAACCGAACCGAACGGAACTTCCGAACATGAACTGACCGAACCAAACTCAATTCGAACGGCGAAATGACCAAACAGTTCAGTCAGTTCGTATCACATTCGGGTGAGTTCAGGTGGCAAAAAAAGGTTCACTGTAAGGTCAAATGTGACAGGGAGGGGTAGTACTAGTCACTGAGGAGCAGACATTCAGGCACCAGGGGTGGAGAGGCTTGCAAGAAATGAAACTATCTGCCTCCCCCCTTCCCAACACCTTCTGAGCTAGTCACTGTTCCTGAACAGCAGGCGTTGAGTAGGATTTTTAGATTGCTTTAAGTTTCATTTCAGTTTTGTAATGAAATGAAACTTAAACCATAAACTGAAACCTTGTGTTATGCACTGTACAGACTCATTGAGTATGTAATGTATGTATTTCACTACAGACTCCTCTTCTGTTTGTGATTCCCCCCCATCCCATATATATATAAAAGAGAGGGGGGGGGGGGTTAGGGATGGTAGTTGTAGGAGTTAGCTTAGTGATAGAGATAGCGTTAGTGATTTAGTTTTAGTGTTTGTAGGAGTAGGCCTGTGTACTTATTAGATAATCCATTTAGTTCATAGCATTTAGAATAGTTAATAGCAGTTAGATTTAGTGTAGATAGATAGATATAATATTAGATAAACAAAAAAAATAAATATAAAAACAAAAAAAACAAATAAAAAACAAAAGAAAACCATATAAAACCCAAGAAAAAAGAAAAAAAATCATATAAAAAACAAAAAAACCCACCCATAACAACATTTTCTGAACGGCCGAACGGCCAAACTGAACAGTCGAACTGAACGGCCGAACTGAATGCAGCCGAACCAAATGCAGATGAACCGAACGGACGAACCGAACGGACGAACCCGAACCGCGATCTGTTTGCCCATCCCTAGAATCCACTGTGGTGAATCAGGGAGATGAAATCACCCTCTGGTGGGACCTGTCGCTTTCAAAGGTTGCTCTATCCTCCCCTCAAAGGTCTCTCCCAGGCATGGTGCACCTCCAAGGATGTCTTGGGTGCCCCCCCCCCTTCACCCTAATGCAAAATCTTGCTTGCCAGGCAGGAGGAGATCAAAGACTGCCAAAGCCACCACCTCAGTCAATCCCCTGCAGATGCGCTGCTGCGGGCTCCGCTGGGCTCGGCCCCGCCAGCTTGAATGGTCTGCGCTGCACTTCCTGGTGCAGAGCTGCAGTGCTCTTGATTATTTATTTATTTATTTATTTATTTTCAGTACTTCCATACCACCCTATTCACTGTACAGCGACTTTGAAGGTTGATGTCCTGGAGGCAGCCACTGTCAGTGAGAAGTGCAACCTACAGCACAGAGAAGGATTCCTTTTGTGAGTTAGGCACATTCACAATAAGGAATTCTTCTTGGGACAAATTCCCCAAGTTTGAGGTATGGGCGCTGCTTCTGCCATCCATAACGCAGGCATAGGGAATTACAGTTCTCCTTTGAGCCCAGTTGGGGGCAGAGTTGCCTGAGCCCCTATAGGCAGGAGAAACTGAAGTATTTTAGGGATGCCTGGGGTGGTTAACTCAGATGCCCCAAGGCCTGCAGTCAGGGCAGGGGGACTCCGTTGGGCGGGAGATCTACTCTGCTCTGTCTTGTCATGGTCACTGTCTCAGGATATCACAGGAGGTGCTATTATGGCACTGCCAGTAAATTTGAGAGCCTATGGCCTTCAAATTCTAAGTCTGAGCCTGTCAAATTCTAATGAATTTATAAATTCTAACTCTGGACCTGTCTGTGTGGGTTATCTGTTCTGTGGAGCTCAGTGGTGCTGGTGGGGAGTTTTGTGTAGAGTGCTACTGGTAACTGGAAAATTGATAAATCAGTCTGGAAATTACCAATTTATTGAGTATTCAAGTATCCGATCGGTGATCAGGTAGCCCACCGACTATCCAAAACAGTACTTTAAAATGTGGGTATTTCCTGCAAGTTCCAAATTAAGTATCTGTTTTAGCTCTAGCATGGACCCTACGTTTCATGGCAGCCTAAAGCTAGCCCTACATTCAGGCCAACGCTTAATGTTGGACAATAACACCCTTCGGAAATGCAAGAAATGAACGGAACATTGCCAGAATATTGCTGAGGGAGAAGGGTGAAACATTTAAGATTAGTTAATAAATTGCAGAGGAGAAGAAAATGGCACAATCTCCAGCTCCTTTGGCTAATGGGTGTGATTTGTTGTTCAATTTGTGGTTACCAAAAATGAAATCAAAGGAATTTTAATTAGAGACGAGTCTTGGCCACTGAAGTTTGGGGAATTTCTGCACAGCTGGATAAATTCTCTTACATCAAACTGCTGTTCTTTCTGAGATTACAGAGTTTAATGACACCCTCCTGGTATATAAAGCTCGACACTTCCAGTAGAGCTTTTCTACTGGACTATACTTTCTTGCAATGAGTTTAGTTACAGGACATAAACATCAGGTAATTGCTTTGCTGTACCTGTTGACCAGTTAACTGCCTAGTAAATTGGCATAGAGGGGGAGGAGATGACTATTTACATATTTAAAGGAAAAGTACATGAGTTGATCTGTCTCCTAAGCTGCGGTGCATGTGACACTGTAATTACTTTTGGACCATAAAACCCTTAGGGACATTGACTTACTCGGTGTTTACCAAATAAAAAAACACATTAAGTATGATGAGGAGAGATGCAACATATTGACAGACCAAGTGTGTCATGGCAGCAAAAGGAGACAAAACGCTTCCTTCCTTCTCCCCAGAACGGGTCCCATTAATCAGCTTAAAGCCATATGTGTGATATTACTGGGGGAACAAAAGGTAGTACTGCTGTGGGCAATCTTTGTAATTGTATTTACCTGAATAAATATGAGTATAGGCATAGGTTTTTCTGATAGATAGATAGATAGATAGATAGATAGATAGATAGATAGATAGATAGATAGATAGATAGATAGATAGATAGCACTTTCATTGTTCTAATCGAGTTCATCCACACACCAACCTATACAGTAACTTTTATTACTGAAGGAGCAGTTATTTAATCTCTCAAATAGGGATGGGTGAACACAGTTCGGATGTTCGGAGTTCGGACTGAACTTGGTCTGTTTGGACATCCGAACTGAACGTCTGAACTGAACTCTCGAATGACCGAACAGTTTGGTCATGTTTGGATGAATTCGGATGAGTTTGGGGACAGGAAAAACGTCTTTTCAGAGCCAAAAATTAGGTTTCAATTTCTGTTTCATTTCGGTTTCAGTTTCAGTTTTGATAGCACTATTTTTGGTTGTTCGGCCAAGTTCGGCCAAACTGAACTCGGCTGAACCGAACCATCGAACCCGAATTCAGCTTTCGAACCGAACAACCGAACCGCATTCTGTTCGCCCATCCGCCGAGCTGCTTGCAGGAGGGGCGGGGTATAAATATATTAAAATAAAATAAAATAAAATAAATCCCTACTAAGGGACACTCCATGAAACTAAAAGGTGGCAGATTTAAAACAAATTAAAGAAAGCATTTTTTCCCCACTCAACACACAATTAAGTTGTGGAATTTGTTGCCAGAAGATGCTTTCAAGGCCAGTAATATAACCGGGTTGAAAAAAGGTTTGGACAAGTTACTGGAGGATCGGTCCATTAGCAGATATTAGCCAGGTAGGTTTGGGGAATGTATCCTCTTACCGTCGGGAGCTGGGAGTGAACAGCAGGGAGGATTGCCCCTTAGTGATCTGTTGGGTACTTCTCCAAACAACTGAAATTGACCACTCTCGGGGACAGGATGCTGGGCTCGATGGACCATTGGTCTGACACAATATGACACTTCTCATATTTTTATTCCAATTTCAGAAATGGAGAATTGAGTTTTATCAATAGTGACTTGCCCAAGGCCTCTTAATTCAATGCTTAGATAGGATATG
Source organism: Sphenodon punctatus (assembly GCA_003113815.1). Taxonomy (NCBI): domain Eukaryota; kingdom Metazoa; phylum Chordata; class Lepidosauria; order Sphenodontia; family Sphenodontidae; genus Sphenodon; species Sphenodon punctatus. The sequence continues at coordinate 638,508 of QEPC01007340.1, forward strand.
CATCGTGATCTCTACGATCAAACTTCAGGAAAATGCTCACTAGGCTAAAATGGCTCTCTTTAAAAATAATTTTTAAAAAAGTAAGTCTGGCCATTTGGCCCACCCCCATTTGACATGGTCCTATCTCCCCTCTGATCAAACTTTTGGGGAAAGCAGCAACCCCATTTATTGTTTTTATCTGGAATTTGAACCCTCCTGTCTCCAGGCGGTCTCCTCATTTTGGACCTGATCCTAAAATTGTGCGCACATGTTTATTTATTATTTCTTTCAACTATTTATACCCCACCCCTCCTGCCAAAGGCAGCTCAGGGCAACTAACAAATATCATAATAAAATATATAAAATACAAAAATATAATTAAAATAGTAATAAATACAAAAATATTAAAACCAATGGTGGACCATACAAACATAACACAACAAAATGACCTCCCTAACCCTCCATCCCCCAACACACCCACCCTAACCCAGTCCCCCCACCCTTACCCGTCTCCATCGCCAAACGCCTGGTGGAGCAGCCAGGTCTTACAATGCCTTCTAAAAGAGGAGAGTGTTGAGGCCATCCGGGCCTCCACAGGGAGGTCATTTCATAATAGCAGTGCAGTCACCGAAAATGCCCTTTCCATTGTAGCCCCTCCCCCCCCGATAAACACAGGGGACCTCGAGCAGGGTGCTCCTAGATGACCGCAGGGACCGCTCCAGGGTTCGGGGAGTGGGACAGTCCCACAGATACATGGGACACAGGCAGTTTAGGGCCTTATAGGTAAGCACCATCACCTTGAATTGGGCCTGGGAGACTATAGGCAGGCAGTGCAGAGAATGGAGAACAGGTGTAATGTCCTCCTGGCAATCCATCTCCACAAGAAGATGGGCCATTGCAGTCTGCACCAGCTGCAGTCTCTGAGCTGTCACCATGGGTAGCCCCATGTAGAGCGTGTTACAATAATCCAAGGGAAAGCCCCTGGCCCAGATTTTTTATCCCCAGAGGTGCTAAAAAGTAACCCTGTGGGGTGGACTAAGGTACTAGCCCCTCTTTTTTCCTTTGTCAATAATACGGGTGCCCTCCCATAGGCTTGGACAACCAGTATAGTGGTCCCCATCCATAAAAAAGGGAATTTAAAACTCCCAGAGAATTATCGACCTATAAGTCTCCTCAGCGTAGTGGCTAAATTATATTCTAAGCTCTTACTGAACAGATTACAATTATGGATGGACAAGAACTCTATTATTGAGCCGGAGCAGGCAGGCTTTCGTGGGGGGATGGCTACCACCGACCATATATTTACCCTATCCTCTTTAATGACAAAATATACTTCTCACCGCAGGAAATTATTTTTGTGCTTTATAGATCTTGAGAAAGCATTTGATTCAGTTTGTAGAGAGCGCCTCTGGACAAAATTAAGATCCCTTGATATGGAACCCAGACTCTTGTATTTAATTATGAAACTACATGAGCGAAATTCGCTCCGGGTTCGTTATAACAATAACGGGGCTCTGTCGCAATCAATAAAGGTGCAAGTAGGAGTGCGACAGGGATGCCTGCTCGCCCCTGCCCTCTTTAATCTTTATTTAAATAATTCAGTGTACACCTTAAAACAATCAGATACGCACGCCCCTAAAGTAGGAGACCGTAGGATCCCACTGTTGCTCTATGCGGACGATACAGTCTTAATCTCCCAGACAAAAATTGGACTGAGGCGAGCCATGCAATCTTTTGGCGCCTACTGCCAGGCCGAATTACTATCAATTAACTTTACTAAAACGAAGGTCATGGTGGCAGGGGCCAGGGGTAACCAGAAACGTCATACTTGGTTTATCGGCCCAAATTCCATTGAACAAGTCCGGTCCTACAAATACCTGGGGGTAATATTTGCTTCTAATGGGGGCTGGAGAGAACATTTCGTGGCAGCCCAAGTACTTGCAAAAAAAACCATCCTGGCAATTCTGAGGTTCTTTCTAGGCAAAGGGGGGAAATTAGTTTTACCGGCCCTCCGCCTTTTCAGGGCTAAAGTTCTTGGTCAGCTACTATATGCATTTCCCATCTGGGGCCTCTCTTTTCTCAATTCTCTTGAACCCCTTCAAAATGATTTTTTACGACGCATACTAGGAGCTCCTAGGGGTACCCCCCAAGTTATTCTCCGAGCCGAAGCTCGGTGCCTTCCATTAAGGGCATATGCCCTCCAAGCGGTGGCTATGCTCTGGGTCAAAGCATCGCTACTCTGCCATCAAGAGGGCTCCCTTTTTTCCTTAGTACTGAGGAGCGGGTTGGGAGATCCCTGGCTATGCCAGATAAAGCAAGAAGTTGCCCTGCTGGGGTTTTCCCCTGAAGTGCTGGCTAATTTGGGCCAGGTAGCTACCAGGTCTTTGATAAAGAGACGCATCCAGGACCAAACGATCCAATTGGAGGGGGCTCTTCTGTCTGCTCAAAAGATAGCCCCCGCATATATCCCCCCCAATCCCCAGTGTTCTGATCCTTATTATCTTTTCGTTTGGGAGGAGGTTAAAGAACGCATAGCATACTTTAGATTGAGGACCAATACGTTCCCTTCGGCAATCATGGAGGGGCGATATAAGCAAACCCCATGGGCCATGCGCCTATGCCCATTATGCCAGCTGAAGGCGGTGGACACAACTGAGCACGTTTTTTTTCACTGCCCTGCTCTTACAGGCCCTAGAACTAAATTCTTAAAAGGCCCCTTTTTGGACCCCCTTTTTCAACGTAATGACACTCAGAGTTTACTCGGGCCTATTGCTTCAGTACACTCCAGAGCAGTGGCAAGATTTGGTGTGGCCGCCTGGAACATCCGCCGCCCATTCTTCCCCGTCTTAAGTGGCTTGGCTTCTGGGGGGGCTTTTGTATAAGATCAAACGATAGTAGGAACAAATGTAAGGCAATCTGCCCAAGTCGGCTTCTGTTTACCATTCGGAGTTAGAACATTATGTTGATGTATATTGTATGTTGTTGTTTTTATCTTTATCCTTGTATTTATTGCCACGCAATTTGTTAAAGGGCTGTGCCCTGAAAATAAACTTATTATTATTATTACAATAGTCCAGTCTTGAGGTGATGAAAGCATGGATGACAGTTGCCAGGTCTGAGTCTGAGACATACGGCTGAAGCCACCACACCAGATGTAACTGGTAGAAAGCACTCCTTGTCACAGCCCCAACCTGAGGATCCAGGCAGAGCTGCGAATCGAGGAGCACCCCCAGGCTAAGAACCTGGGGAATCAGTGGGGGGCAAACCCCATCAATGATGGGAGATGCCACACTCACCACCTTACCCACTAACATCACCTCTATCTTGTCAGGATTCAGCTTCAGTTGACTCACTCTCATCCAGTCCCCCACAGGCATCATACACCAAGTAAGCACTGAGACTGTGGGGTCTGGGTTGGATGAAAAAGAGAGGTAGAGTTGGGTTTCATCAATATACTGATAACACAAAACATCAAACCATCTCATGACCTCACCGAACAGCTGCATATACACATTGAACAGGAGAGGGGACAGAATAGAACCCTGCATAACTCCACATGAGATGTCTCGGGAAGATGAAGAATAATCACCGAGCATGACTCTCTGGGTCCTCCCGACCAGGAAGGAGCAGAACCAATCAAAGACAATTCCACCCACTCCAGCTCTGTCCCACAGGCACCACCATCTCATGGTCAACACCATGACCATGAGGCAGCTGGAAGATCTAATAGAATCAACAGGGTCAAATTACCCAGTTCTAATTCATGGTGCAGGTCATCGATCAATGCCACAAGTGCAGCCTCGGTGTCATAACCCGGGCAAAAGCCCCACTGCGAGGGATCAAGGAAACCGACATGGTCCAGATGCCCCTGTAGCTTCCGAGCCACAGTCCACTCAATTAACTTCCCTAAAAAGGAAAGGTTAGAGACTGGACAGTAGCTGTCAAGTAGGGATGGGCGAACGCCGTTTGGATGTTCAGAGTTCGGACCGAACTTGGTCTGTTCGGACATCCGAACCGAACGTCCGAACAGAACTCTTGAACGACAGAACAGTTCAGTCGTGTTCAGACGAGTTCGGAGCCAGGAAAAACGTCTTTCCAGGGCAGAAAAATTAAGTTCCGCTTTCGGTTTTGATTTTGGTTTCTATTTGGTTTTGGTTTTGGTTTCGCTATTTTTGAATGTTCGGCCAAGTTTGGCCAAACCAAACTAGGCTGAACCGAACCATCGAACCCGAACTTGGGATTTGAACCGAATGACTGAACATCCGAAATTGCGAACCGCGTTCTCTTCTCCCATCCCTACTGGCAAGGGAGCCAATGTCAAGATATGTTTTCTTGAGCAGGGGCTGCACCGCTGCCTCTTTGAGGTAGCTCAGCACCCTGCCCTCCCAAAGGGATGGCATTGATCACCCCCACCATCATGGGCCCCAACATCTCCTGGCTGGTCTTAACCAGCCAGGACAAGTAAGGGTATAGTTCACAAAAGTTGGCCCTGACATCCCCAAGGACATCCTCCAAATTGGCAGGATATACCCACTGGAACTGATGCCATGAAATTGGACAAGGCTGGGCTTCCATAACCTCTAGTTCTCCTATTGTAATTATTATGGCGTCGATGTCATGGTGAATCTGAGCAATTTTATCCATTAAATAGTCCACAAACATGTCACAACAGGCACCGGAAGATTCCAGTTTCAGGCGGAGGGAGGCCAGAGCAACCAGCCCCCTCACCACCTGGAAAAGGTCTGCTGGACAAAGCTTTGCAGATTCAATGAGAGCGGCAAAGAAACCCTTCTTTTCTGCCTGCACAACCACAGCATAGGCTTGTAAACTGGATCTATGCTGCAATCTGTCAGCTTCAGCATGGGAGCGGCACCACCATCGCTCTAAACGCCACCCTTCATGTTTCAGCAACCACAGATCCTCAGTATACCAAGGTGGTGTACAGTGCTGGCACCGAGGGAGCAGATGCCTAGGAGCCATCCTGTTGATGGCCTCCTCAGCTAACAAGGTGTTCCAGAAAGAAACAGGGTCATTGAGTGAATGGTCGGCAAGATCAGAGGGTACAGCTCCAGGTGCATCTAGACAACATCGATTTCCTAGACCCTTTTCAATCTGGGTTCCGCCCCGGCTATGGCACTGAGACGGCGTTGGTGGTCTTGGTAGATGACCTCCGCTGGGAGATGGATGCAGGATGTTCAACATTTCTTATCCTGCTAGATCTCTCGGCAGCTTTTGATACCGTGGACCATGGGCTGCTGCTGAGGCGACTGCGTGACCTGGGGGGTTTGGACGGGACTGTTCTTGAATGGTTCCATTCGTTCCTCTCAGGGAGGAGCCAACGGGTAGTGTTGGGGGAGGAGACATCATCCCCCCGCGCTTTACCGTGTGGCGTTCCGCAGGGTTCGATCTTGTCTCCGCTGTT
>QEPC01007340.1:645716-674698 GCA_003113815.1 Sphenodon punctatus
GCATTCTCGGTGGTGGGGCCGCCGTTTTGGAACTCCCTTCTGGAGGAAGCTCGCCTGGCCCCTAACCTGTTAATATTCCGGCGAAATTGTAAGACCTGGCTGTTCGCCCAGGCCTTTGGGAGGGAGGGTGGGTAGGGTGGGGTGTTTTTTGTTCCCCCACCTACCTGGGTTTTTATGTTGTATCTAGTCCTGTTTTAATGTTTTATAATATTTATGATAATTTTTATTGATTTTATTGTGTTTTAATGTTTTGGAAGCCGCCCCTAGCTGCATGGCAGGAGGGGCGGGGTAAAAATCTAAATAAATAAATAAATAAATAAAATTTCCCCAAAGCATTACGGAACTTCTCTCTGGTTCCATTAATCTCCAGAGGTGGACCAACCTAACTGGTTATGCACCCAACCAGGAGATGACGTCATTGACATGCACCGGGAGACACGTCCACAGTGCATGTGAGTTGCGCGCATACCACTTTCCTCATATGAGGTTGCATGTAGATTGTGCACACATCGGACACATAATCCTTTGTGCTCCGCGCAAGGTTTGGAATTAGGCCACAAGTTTTGAAACACCAGATGCAACAATGACTGAATTATTTTCTTAGGCTACATTCCCAAACTCCCAGAAACATATGGGACGCCGATGAAGCATGGCCCATTCTCAATCACCCAATGGGTGCCATCGCTTCATGAAGGCTTTCTCCTATGAACAAACTGGCACAATACAATGTTGAAAGTCACTGGGCTCAATAGGCCAAGCACCCTTTCTTGCCTTAAAGACTGAGGTATAAGAAAGGGGAAGCTAGAATGCAGAGAAATAGGTTAGAAGAGGGAATAAAGAGGCTGGCTTTCTCGCTTTGAAATAAATAGCTCTATGCATTTGAAATGAGCTTTTTCTGAGGTGTTCACTTTGCCAGCTCAGCAGGACAGGCAGAATGGCAAATGCCCATGTTATCTGCAGGGAAACAAATGACCCTACCACTCCAGTCTGCTCCCAGCTGAAAGACCACTCTTTTGCTGCTCTTCTGAAAACATACATAAGGGCCAAGGGTGCTTTTTTAAGGTTTGAAAAAAATGGCCCAACAACCACTATCTGAGATGACACGCAGAGGATTTTTTTAAAAAAAAAATGCCTCAGAGAGAGTGGAGCAGATTGCAAATGTTCCTTCAATCTGAACAAATGTGTATATTAAAAAGAGCCAGGGAACAGCCACTGACACAAGCAGTTATTGTCAAGACAAGTTTTAAATCCATTCACAGTCTCCAAAGAGGTGCTAAATGGATTTTTTTTGCTCCATGAAGAGCAGCATGGGCCTTTCTTGATGCATGGAAAGAGCAAAATGATTCCTATTTGGGTCTGAAGCTCACAAATTGAAGGCATATCAAGGGGAAATTGTGTCTGTCTTTCCCGAGTCAGCTTCTGCTTATACATCACATCCTGTAAATGAATTGATTGACTTCCAACCGGTATTGCCAACCTGACCTATGGCCTCACCTGATGGTTTACCAGTCTAGCCCCAAGGTAAAGCCTCCAGAAAACAATGAATTCTGTCATTTCTGCATTTTGAAATAGAGATGTTTTACAAATGCAGAAGATCTTCAAATTAGCCTTGGTTATGAAGGCAAGCCTTTAAGACTTCTTGTCTACATCATCACACTCTTGTGTAGCAGAGTACAGTGAGAAAGTGCTTGCAGAAGCAGGTCCACAGGTTGTTAGCACTCTCCAGAAGCCCTGATCGCTAACCAAGGATGGGGCAAGGGGTCCAGGAAGGCCCTGACAGGCAGGGCCTTAGGACTGAGGCAGAGAGGAGAATGAGGCCACTCTGCGAAGACCTGGTTAGAGCCTTGGGATACAGGAGGGCAGATGAGTTGGCAACCCTAGTGCTATGGAGAATATGGGAGATGAGCTGGCATAATCAAAGAGGATGTATGGTTGCAGGTTGCCTGAGCCGACAACTGTATCCTAAACCGCCTGAAAGACTGCCTCTTACCTCATGTCCCAAGTCCCATTACAGCCTCTGAGGTCAGCTAGGAACACTCTCTTGCACATACTATCTGCTCATGAATTTTCTACAACAAGGACATGAAGAGAATTGTCCTCCGTGGCTGCCCCATGATTATGGAACTCCCTCCCCTTGGAGGTTTGACTAAGTCCAAACCAGCTCATCTTCTGGAAACGATGTGAGATCTCTCTGTTTGGCTGAGCATTTGTCAGGCAGGGATAAGATTGGATGGGGTGTTAGGGAAAGGGTTGTGCGAGGGTAAGGGAATTTTAAAGACATTTTTATCTGTTGTAAGCTGGCCTCCTGAGTCTTAGCTCTCCTCTTCTGTCATGAAAAAACCAACATTAAATGGGTCTTGGGGTAGATTTCTTACCCTGGTCCTTTGGCACTTACATTGATTGAATGTGCAAACTAACATAAAATGTGATGGGGTAGACTTCTACCCCAGGGCTTCTCTCTCTTCCCCCACCCCCCCACAGTTAATGGTAACCAACTTTCCTTTGGGGATATTGTGTACCAGTGTGCAGGTGACAATGTCCTAAAAGGGCAAAGTTGTAGAGCCACTAACTTGCACGATTTTGTAAGAGATGTGCACCTGGGGTAGGAAAATACCCCAAGACAGAAGATGAGGGTTTTAATGAGCAGGGTGGCATATACAATAAATAAACCCGCAGGGCTAATACCCCTAGGCCTGGGTGAGGGACAGGCTCAGAGGATAAGATATGGTAACCTGCCTGAGGTTACGGGCCCGAACACTCACACCCTGCCTATGGAAAAGGCAGAGGGGGCTCAGGAAGGCCTAGCAGATCAGATAGAGGAAACCTGACTGCCTACTGGCAGGAAGAGGGGGGAAGAGCATGAGGCAAGGAAGGCTGGGATTGGGAAGCTGCCTGGGAACTCTGAGCCAAGGGCAGGGTAATCCCTTGAGCCTAGGAATAGAGCAAAGGGGAGGGCCCACCTGACGAGAGGGGGCCGAAGGACAGCATCGGTTGTAGAGGTGCGACAGAGCCAGCAACCACTGACTAAACCCAGGGCTGCTAGTCAGAAGGAGAGCTTCCTGGGAGGCTTAGGATGGGACAACTCCTAGGCCTGAGTGAGGGACAGGCTAGGGAGTGACAGCTGGTACTCCTCAAAAGCTAGGGGCCAAAGACCAGCCCTACGACATGTGGAGTTTGTCCAAAATAATCATCCCTCTGGAAGAGGGACAACAAACTGTGCAAGAGGTAGAGCGAATTCCACAGAAATCCCTGTACCAGTGACAGGGACCTCCCTAGACAGTGGAAGCGAGCAAATTATGGAAAATAAATTCCCTGTGATTTGGAAACAGCTAAGGAATGGGAAGTCAAGGCAGCGGCCAAACAGAATGTGAGTAGTGCCATTCCTGAGAGGACTTATGGTCGGCGGGGCTCTCAGCCTGTCACACCATGCTTCTTTTCAGTTGATCTTTCTGTTTTGGCTTGAGGATCAAGTGAAGGACGTCAGGACGTGTTGTACAGAAATTAATTTTTACACACGTCAGCTTTTACAAGTTCACATTTCACACCCTGTGGGTTAAATTCTGCTTCTAACACCATGCTAAGAGGCCCAAACCAAAACAGCATGCAGGAGGCCATTTTGCCACATGCAAGAATCCATTTTATTTGTGATGAGCGCAAACATCATGAACTGTGCTATGGCCTCTTGACTGCCACCTGTTGGCAATTCTGTATTATCCTCTGATTGACACATAGGCAGATGTAAAGCATGACTGTAGCAAGAGGCATAGAGGACCCATACCAGGAATAACATTTAGAGCTGCCCAGAGACTGTTCTAACTTGTAACAAGGCTGGGTCTGATAGAACAATACTCTTTGTTGTCAGTTCTTACAGACTGCGATATTGAGGATGTATGTGCAGGCCGAGTAGGTCATTTTATTTTTATTTATTTATACAACCATTTTTTATCCTGCCCTCTCCTACCTAGCAGCTCGGGGCGGCTTACAATAAAAACAAGCCACCTACTGGCAGGGAGTTCCACAGTTGCAGTAACACCACTGAGAATGCCCTTTCCAATGTCACCCCCACCGCACACGGGGGACTTGAAGAAGGACGTCCCTGACTGACCGCAGGGGCCGATCCACAATCCACGAAGTGAGGCGGTCCCACGGATAGGCGGGACCCAGGCAATTTAGGGCTTATAAGAACAAACACTTTGAATCAGGCCATGAAGACTATAGGCAGTGAATGGAGCGAGCAAAGCACCAGTGTTATATCCTCACAGTGACCCGTCCCCCTAAGGAGGCGGGCCTCCACATTCTGCATCAGCTGCAGTCTTCAAACTGCAGCTGGTGCAGGATGCTTGTATGCACATGTTTCTGCCTGGGGCCTTCACATGTGCACATGACTTGGATAGCTGAAACATGTGCCCAGCTACTGAACCAAGGTCTCTGACCTAGAGCTGAAACAGGTACCTACTCATTTTAGTACCTGTAGGTAATTTCCACATTTTGGAGCAACGTGCCTGGTACCCAACGGAGCAGTACCTGATCACCAGTCATGTACCCCGGAGCTGTCACTTTGGGAGCAGTACCTGATCACCAATCATGTACCTGACTACCCCCAAATTGGTAATTTTCTTTACCAATATACCAAATTTCCGGTTACTAATTGGTAAACTGGGATAGAAAACTGAAAAATCGGGACAGAAACTTGAAAAATGAGGAACAGACATTGACATTCCAGAAAGGCAAGTACCTGAATCAGGTACTAATCAGGTACCAATTAGTACCCAAAAACTGCAGGTCAACTTGGGCATTGAAAATCCAACTATAATACCTGTTTTTATAGGTATGTGTTTTAGCTTGACAGTCAGGCAATTTGCAAGACCTGAAACATGAGAGATGGTAAGATGCCGCAAATCCAATTGGTTTACCCATTTGAACTGATACTCGTCTCTGCTGTGAACTCTTCCTGAGAAGAACAGTGACAGATCCATGTCCTTCAGCTCCAGCCATGGCACATAACGAACAAGCAATATAGCAAACGTTTTTCTTTAAAGCTTGTTGATCCCATTTCCCCTTATCCTGAATGATAAGGTTGTGCCGTTGCAGAATGCTCTTTTCTGCCCTCCCATATGTTAGGGTTGGAAAATCCTCTGGTAAAAGATGAAAGCTCTTGGAGCTGAAATGTATTCTGCCAGTTTTTGAATTCTAGCTGCCACTTTGGGAGCAGCAAACCTAATGTTCCATCTATTTCAACTCTAAACAGATTAGACGGATTCATAAGGACATCCATAATACCTAAACCATCCAGAAATGGGCCGTAGGGTGGGAGGATGATTCAAATGATGTATGACAGAGATGTATGGTGCCAAATCATTTCAATTATCTTGTGCATTCAACCCACCCTTGCAGCTGCCCTAATAATTTGCAGACAGATTATAAGTGATCAATGGCCCAAGGTTCTTCAGTGGACTCAACTTGGTCTGATGTGATTCCCCACTTAAGAACATAAGTAGTGCTATACTGGGTCAGACCAATGGTGCACCAAGCCCAGCACCTGTCTCCAACAGTGGCCAGTCTCAGTCACTTGGAAGAAGTACCCCACAGGTCAAAATGGGGTGATTGATTCCCTGTTGTTCACTCTCAGCTCTTGACAGTAAGAGGTTACGTTTCTGAAACTTACTTGGCTAATAGCTGCTAATGGACCTGTCCTCCAGAAACTTATCCAATTCTTTCTTAAGCCCAGTTAACGACTGACCTTGACCACATTTTCTGGCAACAAATTCCACAACGTAATTGTGCATTGAGTGAAAAAACACTTTATTTTATTTGTTTTAAATCTACTACCTGTTTGTTTCATGGAGTGTCCCCTAGTTCTAGTACTATTTGAGAGGGTAAATAACCATTCCCTATTTACGTGTTCCACACCACTAATGATTTTATAAACTTCTATCATATCCCTCTCAGTCGTCTCTTCTCCAAGCTGAAGAGCCTCAACCTATCCAGCCTCTCTTCATAGGGGAGAGAGTGCAGACCTCACCTAAACTTCTGTGCAGGTAGCAGCAGATATTCGCCCGTGAAGTCCCTGGCCCTTGTCAGCATCAAACGCGGGCTCTGACCACAGAAAACCCCCAACATCACAGCCCACCAACCTGGCCAAAGCAAACAACAGCGAGCTATCATGTCTGTTCCCGGTTCAGTATGTCAGCCCAGGTTGGGTCCACCAAGGCCGGTTTTTCCCTGTGAACAACAGGGATAAAGATTTCCCCATCGTGATCAGTTGGGTACTTCCTCCATTGGCTACTATTGGAAACAGGTGCTGAGCCCAATGGACCATTGGTCTGATCCAGTATGACACTTCTTATGTTCTTATATGAGAAATCACATCAGAACAAGTTGGGTCCATTGCAGGACACTGGGTCCTGTTCTTATGATCTTGTGTCTATGTCTGGGCCAAAGTGCGACAAAGCAGTCCACAGCAGCCCACTGTCACACCTGTTTTTACCCACAGACACTGGATATTTCCCACTTTGGTTTTGTTATATCCAAAAGAGGGACAGTTCAACAACATTAGCACTCAGCATTACATGAGTAACTAGACCTTTGTATCTAAGCCAAGCACGGGCACCTGAGACCTCATGAGTTCGTGTATGTATCATTGTTTCTTCCTCTGATTCCACCCCCATCTCTCCCCCCCGCTCCCCTTGTCTCTCTTAGATTGTAAGCATGATAGGACAGGGACAGTGTCTCTTTATTACAATTGAAAAGTGCCAGCACATTGCTGCTGCTATATAAATGCTTACTACAACTACTACTACTACTACTACTACTAATAATAATAATAATAATAACAATAATAATAATAATATTAATAATAATAAATATTAAATAATAACAACACTTATAACAGGAGTCTAAGGAAAACCCCTCCATGGGTTCTAAGCTAAAGTTGAAACGAGTATCCACAAAAATGGTTTAAACAGTTGAATTTCCATCATTTGAATTGACTCCAAACTTCTGGGTACAAATTGGTTCCCTATTTTGACCTGCTTCAGGTTCCCAGTGACCCAGAACATCTTGGAATGTCAGTTTCCTGGCCCTGATATTTGACTTTTGGTGCTGTTTTTTTGGTCAGTTTTCCATCCTGATTTGTCAGTTTTGCATTCTGATTTACAAGTCAATACCTGGGAAAAAAAATTAAAATTAAAAGGTATTGGAAATTACCATTTTTTGTGTAGCTGGGTACCCAATTAGTGATTTGCTAGCTCAACAAATACCCAACATGGTATTTGAAAATGTGGGTATGTCCCATGTGTACCAAATAAGGTACCCATTCTCAACCTTTAAATCTGGAAATATCCACCAAATCTTTGCCCTTTTTCCTAACGATCATTTTTCCCTGAGACTCAAGTCTGATTTCTACAGCTGGGACCCCCTTCTTGAAGCTTCCTACTCAGGACTAGAGCTGCAAAGAGTGCCCGTAAAAAAAACCTGGTTTAATCTATTGAAATTGCAGCAGTTGATCCAACCCAGTAACATTGGATGCTAAAACCTGATTTGTGCCCAACATGGCTACCCAGTGTACCCATTTATCATTTTTCATCCCAGTTTTCTGACTTCCTGTACCAATATTTTGACTTCTGGTACCGATATTCCAATTTCAAATTTCTGATTGTTGTACCAATTTACTGTTTTACCAGTCACTACAAAGGTAAATTACCCAGGCAATGGTAATTAGGGGTGTTGCATCATAACGTTTTATATTACTTATTAAAACAAATGGAGCCCCATTGTATTCATAACAAATGGTATGAAATTGGATGAATAAGCAGACTCTGTCAGTGGCGTTTTGGAAAAGGGCGTGCCTATGCAGAACACGCCCTTTGGCCGTTTTACACACGCACCAATATGATTTAAAACGAAAATGAAAATGAAAACAGGCCTTCTGCCATCCCCTAATAGTAATACTAGGTTTTTTTTAAAAAAGTAATCAGATGGCTGACCCATTACTCAGGAACCAATAAGGCACCTGATACAGAACTTGAAAATGCAGGCATTATCGGTAGGTAGCAAATGCACTACCCATTTCAGCTCTTCCCAGGACCCTGGAGTCTGGACAGCTCTCAACATGCACTTACCTGTGTATGCTCCTTCTTGCTTTGCCACAATCTTGCTACACCACTGGCACCATCGTTCCTCTAGAGAGACACCCAGCTGCAGTAAAGGAAACTGCAGGCTTGGCTGGGGGAGATTCTTCATAATTTTGAAAGTCCTAGTGGCCAAGGACTTAGAGTTATCCAGGGATCTCCAATGGAGAAATTTGAATTGGGATTTTTTTTTTTTAGTGCAGCCAGGCTGGCAAATTAGCTCATAATGGTTTCTGGAGTGTTATTTCCCCTTAATTAAAAATAACATTTTTCAAAGGGGACCCGTCTGACACCCAAACTCAACTGTTCAGATGTGACTTAACAAGTTAATCAGGAGCAAACTATGATTTCAATGCTCCCCCAGTGGCCCATTTTAAGGAGTAATAGGACTGCTATCACCCTGGGGGTTAGGGTTTTTTGAGCTCCAAACAAACCATGTTTGTTTTAGCATTGAAAGGTCACAGTTCAAATCCCTGCCAAGATGCTTGCTTACAAACGGAGAATACCCACATATGCAGATATACCCACTGAATTTCCAGTACACAAACCAAACCAAATATTTTGGGTATTTTTCAGTAGCCAAACCGTTTTTTAATCAGGTACCAGAAATATTGAAATGGTGAAATATCAACAACCTGGTATATTGGGTTTTTGTTGTTGTTTTAAATCAATTTTTCACCCTGGATTTAGGGAAATTTGAGGGTATTATTTTGGGAGGGTTCGGTTAGTTTGGGGTACTTGAAAAAATGGTAACCAAAATTTCATTTTCCTCAAGACTCAAAATTACCCCAAAAAACAAAATAATACCCCCAATTTTTTTCAAAATCCAGGATGAAAAATAAAAAAAAATCAGACAAAAAAAACGGTAACCAAAATTTCATTTTTGTGAATATTTGATTGATATCCTCCAAGAACTTATCCAATCCTTGCTTAAACCCAGCTGTGCTACTGGGTTTCACATATCCTTTTAGATATTTGAAAAATGTCAACATGTCCTCCACATTCTGTTCTCTCAGCTAAACATGCGTAGTTCCTTAAACATTAGAGGCGTGCAATTCGTTTTCATTATTATGATAACAAAAACAAACATTTCCATTTTTATTATTCATTTATTTTTCATTTTTGTAGTATCAAAACATCAAATAATAATAATAATGAAAACAAAAATAATTTTTTGTTTTCAGAATAATGGGAAAAAAACTGAAAAATGCATTTCCAGCTATATCTTTTTGTTTCTTATTCAATTCTGATAAAACTTGGGAAGATTGTACCCCTAATGGAGGGAGCTATGGCCTTTTTTACATGAATGCTGCCGGCGGACAAGTGGGTGGAGATGGGTGGGTGAACACACCCAGCGAACACCCAGAGGCGCCGAGCCGGGAGACGTTTACACATACAGTGCTGTGGGGGTTGTGGGGTGGAAGGGGAGGAGTTGGCAAACACCCAGCAGGAAAACACCCATCCTGGGAAACATCAAGTAAACACCCATGACATTTACACAAACAACCATGACACCGACTGGATGGGAATCCCCGCCCAGCACAGCGAAGTGACAACATGACCAACTGAGGACAAATGAAGCGGCGACATACAGCACCGCCTCTGAACTGGCAGACCCCGTGCAGTTGGGGTAGGAGGAAGCAGGGATGGCAGGAGACACAAAGTAGCGGCCCCTAGCCAGTCCCAAGACAGAGGCCAGACAGCCGGGCACCACGGAGCCCCCACAAGCCAGAAGCCAACCACACACAACCATGAACACAGCCACACAGGAAATGGCTTCATGCCCAAGGAGGCAGGGGAACCCCAACGTGGGGGTGGTGGGGCAGGGCAGGAAATGGCACCAGGAGGAAAGGTCACATCCCAAAGCAATGGGGGGCCCCACCACAAACCCCCAACACCCCCCCGGCAAACTCTCCGCACACAACCATGGTTGCATGGCACAACCAAGGCACAACCACCATAAGGCGCCCACACAATAAACCGGCACCAAGCTAGGGAGAAAACACACAATCTGATAAGGGACCAAAACTACTTTAATAAAAAAGGGAAACAGAGCGGAACACAAAAATGGGAAAAGGGAGATGAGGGGCTGGCATGGAGCAGGTTGGTGGAGCTGATCCCCCTGTACCAGACTCCAGTGATCCGCCTGGGTGCGGTCGAGCTTGTGCACGAGGTCGTAGGGGGTGCAGGAGGAGCTGAAGAACCTCCTCCTGCTCCCTAGTCTGCTCAGCTATCATCACCTGCACTAAGGGAGAGAGGAAGAGGGGGCGAGCCATTAGGATGGTCCAAGGACCCCAACAATGAGGAACCCCACACCGACATCAGGTTAGAGGACCCAGGACACAGGCAGTACACTCACTGATCTCCTCATAGAGCTGTACCCCAGCACAAAGCTCCGAGGCTGCACACTGGAGCTGCCCAGCCATCTGCCCTAGGCAAAGCACAGCCAGGAACACAACCAGAGTAGCTAGAAGGGAGAATGAAGAGGGGGAAGTGGAAAGGGTGCAAGGAAGCAGTGTGGGTTAGAAGGGGAACAACATTGTGCACAACCCACACCCCAAACAGGGACCCTGGGTCACCCATGCCATCACCCCGCCGGCAGGGATCAAGCGGGAATAGGAGCAGAGAACTGTTGGGCTAGTAACAGACCGGACTCACGGTCTGCATCCCATCTCTCCCGTCACCCATCCAACGCCAACAGTGCAGTTGGTGGGATCCAATAGGGGTCTCCAGGAGCGGTGGTAGCTGTGGCAGTCCCAGCGAGGAGCCCAACCAATCGGAAGAGACCACCGGACATTGATGGTGGCATGTGCCAAGACCAGCAGGACAACAGAAGTCAGTAGGTAGGAGTTGGGGCCAGTACCCAGCACCCACCCACGCAGTGGTGTACAACGGAGAGCACTGCCATGGGGCAGCCCCAACACAGCTGTGGCACAGGCAACGCACTCACAACAGGCCAGCCAAGCACCTGAGGTGGTTAACAACAACACCGCAGGGAATATCTGGGGGATGCACAGAAGAGGGGGACTTGTAGAGGGTTGCATGCCACCAGATGGACACCAACTTATCAAGGACCATGCAGTCATCAGGACGAGCTGGGCCCCCACCAGCACACAGCCCCAACCCATGATCCGTGAGGGAGCCCCAGGGGAACGCTGCACACTACAAAGGTTGCTACATGAGAAACCCATTGATCCTGAACAAAATCCCCTCGGACCCAGAGCACACAACCACACACCCAGGGATGGATACAGCCATGGGAGGGGTGCCGGGAATGGTACACTGATACAAAAGCACCTGAGCAGGTACTGTCCAAGCCAAGGTCTTTATTAGGGATGAGCAAATGTGGTTCTGAAGTTCGGAGTTCGGCTCGAACTCCGCCTGTTCGGACGACTGAACCTGAACACGAACTGATTGAACCGAACTAGATTTGAACGTTAAAATGACCGAACAGTTCGGTCAGTTTGGATCACGTTTGGGTGAGTTCGGATGGCAAAAACATGTCACTGGAAGGCAAAACATGACAGGGAGGGGGAGTCAGCTGAGGAGCAGACTTTCAGGCACCAGGGGTGGAGAGGCTTGGAATAGCAGCCAGCCTGCCCAATCACAATCCATTTTTGCCTCAGACCACTGGCTTTGCAGTCTGCGATTGGCCACGAGCTAGGCTGAATGGAGCCAATGGGGCTTGCGGTGAGGCAGGGCGCAGCAAGAAACAAAACTGATTGCCTCCCCCCTTCCCAACACCTTCTAGCTAGTCACTGTTCCTGAACAGCAGGCGTTTCAGAAGGCTCCCACTCCCAGTAGTAATTTGTTCCTTCCTATTCCTAATCCATTGCCGTCCTCCTCCTATTTCACCCATCCAGGGTCCCGTCAGTAGTGGCCCACCAACATCGGGGGGTAACAAGCCCAGCTCCCCAAGAAGGGCTAGGCATTCTGATCACGGTTGCGATATGCCACAGGCACTGTAGGAAGCCGGTGTAGTCGGTAGCAACAGGGGGATCCGGCCAGTCCATAGGGTCAGTCCATAGTCAGTGCGAGCAGCCATGAGGCTGTGCAGTCCACAGCACCACAACAGTGGCTGGGTGCCCCCAAGGAGGTTGTTGGAGGAAGGTGAAGCAGAGCTCTCCAGCACGCCTCTGGCAATCCAGACCCCCAGATGGATGGCCCATCACCTACATGTACATTGACAGGAGATTGAATCCATCCACCACTGACAGGGAGTCGCTGAGCAGAAGCTGGATATCGCAGCTCTGCATTCCCAGAAGCATGTTGACATGCTGACCACTCCTCCCCGGCAGAATCATCCACTTCAGGGCCCATTCTACACCCTGCCTTGACAGTCTCAAGGGCTGGGAGGTGGAATGAAATGAAGTTCCACAGAGATCAGCTGGGAATGAGCGATGTGTGAGGAACATAGCATCGCTAGCTGGAAGGTGACCTTGAAAAGCTGAATGTGGGCAGGCTACTCGGCCCTGTGAAGCCCTAACCCACGCACAGGGCAGACACCTTCCAGCGCAGGCGATGACTGGTGAACAAGGCCACAACTGGTTCATGCACGGAGCTAATGAGGCACTTGATACAGCATATCTTGAGTGTTCACAGCTGCACGATGCTACTACTTTCACTTGCAGTGAAAGATACATGGCTGGTGCTGATGCAGCCCAATCTCAGATCGCATGGGGGCATTTTGCAGTCACTACTAGTGGGGGGTGGCTGGGCCCCCATGTATACGTTGAAGCCCCACTGTGGACCAAACCCCCTACCGTGCAGGTGGTCTGTGGGGGGGGACGTGCATTAGGCCCAGTGAGCGGTGATATCGACCAGGTGCGCAGAACACACCCAAGGTACTGCACCAATCGATGAGCACCAAGCATATTCTGCCAAAGTACATGTGTGGCCCAGTTCCATTGCTTGGGTGTGGCGTGTAGAGAGTGGAGGTGTGGTGTGGTCTGGGAGAAATGATTTTGAAAGAGAGCAAAGCTAGTACAGAGGTGGTGCTGTCTAGTACCCGGTGTAGGTGCTGAGTACAGGGGAAGAGGGTGTGCTTGGTGGCTTGCCCGTGGCAGTGGTGCCCAGTACGTGGGGACAGCTGTAGAGCTCCAGGGGATGTATGAAGCATGGTGTGGAAGAACTGGTCACACAGGGCTTGTGGGTTGGCGGCACAGGCAGCTACTGGGTGTTGGGATAGTAATCAGGGCATAGAGTGGATGGGTACTTGAGCGGGCCATGAGCACAGCAGTGCAGGGATTAGGGATGGGTGAACGCGGTTCGGAAGTTTGGAGTTCGGAACGAACTCGACCAGTTCGATCAACTGAACCGAACTTCCGAACCGAACTCAATTTTCGAACTGAACCTAATTTCCGAACTGAGCTCTGTTCACCCATTCCTAACAGATAATATTCCATTTAGTTCGATGGGGTTTGAATTTCTGAACTTTGTTAGGAAGTTTGGAGTTCGGACCGAACTCGAATAGTTCGGTCGACCGAACCGAACTTCCCACCGAATCAAATTTCCAAACTGAACCGAACCGAACCGAACTGAATTTCTGAACTCGGTTCTGTTTGCCCATCCCTATCAGGGATTGAGACAAACCACCATTTCACTTAGAGGCTTGTCGGGTAGCTGGGGGGTGATCCATCACAGGTTATGGTGGTGGTTACACACGGAGTGTGTGTTGGTGGTACCATGCTGCCTGATGAAGAGTCCCCAGAGGAGAGAGTTGTCCTGCTAATGCTCATGGGTACATGTTTTGTGATCCTGGCCCAGGTGTTCCAGTAATGGACTGAGCTACTCCTCCCAGGGCCCTGCTTCTACAGCCATGGGGCACGGTGCAGGAGAGCAGCCAACATGCTCCGAGCAGCATCGTTGTGGTGGGCGCGGAGGATCTCTGCTCACCGACATGACATATGCGGAACAGTAGTGTCCCAGCACATGCAACTTGTCCTATCCAGGTGGCCCCTCAACCTTTACGGCCATCGTGTGACTGTCCCAACTCGGTGGCTGAATTGGATGCGGTCACGCACCACTGAATGGTGGGAGACCATGCTGGCTACCTGGACTGAAGAGGAATGAATGGATCTCTTCCGCAGGAACCGCTCCCTATTGACCTGGCTCGGTGAGTTCCTCAACCTACATCTCAGGAGGAATGCTACTACTATGCGGTATCCTCTGCCACAAGAAATGCGATTAGTCATGGCAATATGGAGGCTGGCCACCCACGATTCATGTTGGAGCATTGGGGAGCAGTTCGGAGTGGACATAGCTACCGTTAACAGGGCGCTCCATGACGTGTGTGACCTGATAGTGGAGCTGCTACTTGAGCGGGTCATCCAGCTCCGGGATCCCAAGGTAGTGATCCGCGACTTTGAGGATATGGGCTTCCCCCATTGTGTCGGAGCAATAGACAGCACCTATATCCCTATAATCCAGCCTGCCCATGCAAAGACTGACTATCTGAACCGGAAGCAGGCATTCTCCATAAATCTGCAGGCCATTGTGTATCACAGGTGCCTGTTCACTGATGTGTACACCAGCCAGTCAAGGCGGAGCCATGATGCGTGCATCCTGAAGGTGTCACCCTTCTATGCCTGGATGTTTGATGGTGGGATAGCCCCCAACCTTTACCGGGTGATTGAGGGTGTTTCCCTGGCTCCGGTGGTGATTGGGGACTCCGCCTACCCACTGAGCCTGAGGCTCATGAGCTCCTATCCCATGGCGCGCACCCCTAAGTGTAGGCTCTTCAATGAGCACCTATTGTCCACTTGGAGCTTGGTGGAGCAGACATTCAGCCAGCTGAAGATGTGTTGGTGCCTTCTGATGAACAGGAGCCAGTTTGATCTTGAGCACATCCCCATCCTTGTCCTGGCAGGCTGCCTGCATACTGCACAATATAAGCGAGACTGGCAGAGCTGCCCTTGACAACCCCCCACCAGTACAGAGAGCGAACCCTGTGACCCTGTACCAACATGTCCAGGGTGTGGCATTCTGATGGATCTCAGAGGAAAACAGGCACCCTCTCTGTAGGTGCATTGTTGCCCAGATGGCAGGCAACTAACCCATGCCTGTGAATGCCCCCCCCTCCACAGCCTGTGTAACCCTAACAAATAAACGCAGATATGACCTGACTACATACTCTGTGTGTCATATTGGTTTAAATCCCCTCCCAGAGCATGCAGCCTTCTTAACATAATGATCGACATAGAGGTACTGGATACATATTTTTTATTAGGGCTTATTTACAAGGGGTTGGGTTCACTTCTTGTGGGGCCTTCCACGTCCCCGCTACTGTGCACCACCAGGGCTTGACTCCCTGCGGGCCTTTCATGCCACCGTCTGTTGCAAGAAGTGGTCTGATGGCCTGAGCTCTCCGTTGTCCACCGGCCACCCCACCCCAGGCTCAGGTATTTGACCCTGTGATATTCAAGCATACGGTAAAGGTTACACTTGTACCTGGGATGGATCCCCTGCACCAGAGTCCTGTTTGTAGCCCTCTTGGGGTTCCATGGATCCTCATGCTGCAAGCCCACCATCCATCCCTTTACAGGTCATGGTGCAGCTGCCCCCCCACCCCCTCGGTGAGGGCTGGAAGGGCGGCCCCACAGTCTGTTGTTGTTGGGATATGTGGTGGTGGGGGACCTGTGTACAAGGCCAGGGAAAGGGTGATGCTGGGGAAACCAGGGTTGGCCGAAGTACTGGGGAGGGGGCATCTGCACCAGTGGAAGGGTGCCCTGATGGTAGTCGGCTGCCATCCCTCCATCCATGCCTGGAGGGCCCATATTCCACTGGGGTGCATGCAATAGGGCCCCTAATGCCTCCTCCATGAGGTCCATGACCCGTGTTGCTGTCCCCTCCAGCGTGCCATGGGCCCTCACCCTCTCTACCCTGTTGAGGCGTAGCTTGCGGTGGAGGGTGGCAGTCTGGCTCCTGTCCCACAGATGTTCGGTGTGGGACCAGTTGAGCATTGCTGCCAAGATTTCCTGGTCCCTATCCCCCTCTCCTCTTTGCACCTCCATGGTGAGTGTGAGCTCCTCGGAGTGCATCTCGGCTAACCTTCTGGTTTCCTCCAGCAGTTAACTCCCCAGGTCCTCTCTCCTCCTCTGGTTTCTGGCCCACATCGCCCGATTCCTCTCAGCGCTGCCGGTGGCAGCACCCCTCACAGGACTGGTTTGGTCTTCTGTGAAAGACATGTTACCCCATAGATTGTATTGCTTGCCATTTCTGTACCCTGTACCCCTAGTGGTGTGACTGTGGTGCAGCTGGGACTGCCTGCCTGCTTCCGTGTATGTCCCTGTGTGGATGGCGACCAACAGGGTGGGGTCCCCATATTCCCATCCTCTGTCTGAGACTGTTGTGGTATCCCCACATCAGTGCACCTTATCCCGGGGCCGTTTTGTCCCAGCACCCCATTGTGGACATGTCTCATGGTCCCTCCTCCGCACCCGTGAGAGCCAACATCTGCATGCCTGTCAGGGGCTGTTGACCCGTGTGGTTCTGTGCCCCTACTGTGGTGGCCCCCAGCCCTTCCCTGTCTTGCATGGCAGGTGTATTACTAGGGGAGCTACCTCTGTGCCCTGTATGCTATTCCACCACTCCGGCATCACCCGCAACACTTCCCTTGTCCGTGTCGGCCTACCATCATTGTCCTGATCAATGGATCTCAGGAGTGCCTCCAGTTGCTCCTCAAGAACCTTCTCCTCCATGACCTTCTCCTCATGCACCTCCAGGCACCCTTGTGCTGTAATGGGAAAGGGGATCCATCAGTTTATACCTGGTGCCTGGCTTTGGCCATGGTCACTGTGTCCAGAGCCCTACCCCCTGGCTGTAACGTTTTTATATTCCATCCTGTTTACAAGACATTTGGTACGAATGTATCCCACACTTTCCCTGTCATTGCTGACAAACTAAAGGACAATTTGATAAAGGGACCCAAATTTATAAGCAATTGAAATTGTCCCCTTGAAGACCATTATTCAGATAAATAGCAGCACATGCAGTGCCAGTTAAAGACAGGCACCTGGCATGGCAGGGGGAGAGAGGCTGTAGGAGGGAGAATGGGGAGCAACCCAAAAGATGGATAGACACATTCACTGGCTAATTACTGCA
This sequence comes from Sphenodon punctatus, assembly GCA_003113815.1. NCBI lineage: Eukaryota > Metazoa > Chordata > Lepidosauria > Sphenodontia > Sphenodontidae > Sphenodon > Sphenodon punctatus. Next base: position 662,948 of record QEPC01007340.1, read on the forward strand.
TGCTTCCAGTTTTACAGGGTGAATTGGTGGCGGCTTCGAGGAGTACATAGGGAGCAGCCCTGAGGCGGGCACACAAGAGATATAACTGGTACTTTGGTAATAGCATACCAGAAATTAGTAGACATGGTTTACAAATCCAAGAAGGCCAATTATTATCACAATCACAATCACATTCTGCAGCACTGCAACAGAGGACATAAGAGAATCTTTATTGGCTCTTTCCTAAACAGATGCTCCAACTTCCCAGTAACAAGTGGGGGAGAGAATTTTGGGTGGTAACAGCACAGAATGAGGATATTTGGTTGACATTTCTGCTGGCCAATTGGCATCACAAACCGATCTTATACCACAGTGACACGTAAGAGAATCCCTGGCATAGGCTCATTCTTTGAATATTCTGTGCAGGCTTATAAAACTGGGACCCTTTATCACATATTTTTGATACTTGGCAGAGATTATTCTGAGGTTGTGAAATACAGTCCTACTAAATTTCATATGCACTGGTTGGACTTCAAAGATGTTACAGTCAGACTTACATTTTAAGTTAATTGTTTATAACACCAGTACCTTTTGTTCAATCCATCTGAAGTTTGGAATAGGTAGATAGATTGTGGAGGGGTATAAACTTGCCAAGTTTTATCCACATTAGATGGGATAGAAAGTCGTTACAGTCAGGCATCTATATTCAGATTTTTGCAAAATAACATAATTCAACTGCTTATAAAATCTGATTCCTTTATCCAATCTTTCTGAAAGTTGGTACACATAATTCCTTCCATTGTATGTATAATATATCAAAGTTTAATTAAAATATAATGAAAAACAAAAAAAGTCACAGCCAAAAATATGTTTTCAATTAAAACCAACGGAAATAGAAAAAAAAAGCAAAAATGAAAGTAAAATGTCTGTATTTATGAAAAAAACTATGAACGATTGAAATAACAAATACAAAAAACAATTTTCATACCAATCCTCAGTGTCAAATAGAGTGGCAATATAAGTTCTCGAATCTTGATGGCTTCCAAGTGCTGGGAAATCCTCGTTCCTTGTAAATTGTTCCAATCTAAAATGTTGGGTGATTTCAGACAAGACAGGGTGGCATTCTTCCCATCCAGGAATCACCCAAATGATTCCCCACCAGGATCACTCCAGCACGTCCAACAGACGTGCCGGCTGACCCCGGCGGGGAATCAGGGAGGGGGAGGGGCTGCATGGCGCAATGTGCAGCTGCACTGCCCTGCCACCCCACTTCCCTGCCACCTGACCTCTGGGGAGATGGGTGGGCGCCGCGGCCAATGCGGCCACAGCGCCCGCCCGATTTGACCACGGCCGGAATCCCGCTGGGGATTCCGGGCTAAGCGTGATGGCCAGATGTTACTTTTTGTTGGTTCCCACTGGGGGATCTCTTTGACCATGCTTGCGGTGCTTGTCCGGTGGGGAGCCCCGGAAGCGTGGTTGAAATTGACCCCATGTGGGAATCGACCATGGTGAACATCTGGCAGCCGCCTAACAGACGTTCAGGGTGCTTTGGTCCCATGTAGGTATTGACCGTGGTTCACTGTGATCTCATCACGTCTGAAAATACCCAGAGTCCTCATTTTGGTCATGTGGTGATACCCTATGAATTTTGGGGGCTCATCCCTAAAGCAACTGAAGTTGGCTATTGTCAGACATAGGATACTGGGCTAGATGGACCATTAGCCTGACCTAGTATGTCACTTCTCTTTTTTTCTTATTTTGCAGATGAGAAACTAAAGATATGAGAAACTAAAAGGTTTGCTCAAGGCCACCCAGAAGCGCAGCAATTTGAACTAGGCCTGAAACGAGAATCTGTTTTAATTCTCATGAGAATTGAGAACCCCTAGCAATATCTCTAGAAGATCTCACCAACAGGGCGAGGATCTTCTGAGACAGATGACAGACAGATGCAGGACATGAGACTCGGTATGGAGCGCAGCACACATGAGGCTTTTGTAAGTAAATCAAGAGAAAAATCTCTATTGAGAAAGGGTCAAGAGCCAGGGTGTTCCTTGATTCTCATGGAAATTGAGCTAAGAAACTTGATTCTCAAAGAGAATCAAGAAAAAAATTTTTTTGAATGTAGGCCTCTTGAGTCCAAGACTACATGACAATGTTAGAGTTATGGCAAAGGTTTTCGGTCGGTTCTTATCATATCTGGGTTGGGTTGATCATTGCTAGCAAGAGAATGGACTTCTTTTGGCTTCCATTTGGTGTATTTGTAGGATGTCTTTAAATTTTCCAATTCCAACTGTCCCATCTTTAGTTGCCTGGTAGCTAGGTCTGTGAAGCAGAAGAGACTTAAAAGTTAAAGTCCCCAAGTGGTGTTTAAGAATAAATCAAGAGAAGCCTTGTCAGGGTGGCAGACCAAGCTGGATTTCTTCTGAGGTCTGATTAAAGTACAGGTTGAAGGAGACTCGCTGGAATGACTAGTTCATATTCTGGATGCAACATATATTTACAGAAAATGAAAATCTGCTTCAAACATTTTTGAAACATGTCGAAGTGTTCACAGCACAAACTAGAGAGAATCTTCTTGATTTACTCAGCTCAGTTTCTTGCTTTTCCCTCCCTTCTGTCGTGCTAATGGCATTCTATCAATCACCGATGCTGTAATCAGATTTTTCAGAAGGCCATGGGCATAATTTTCAATCATTTAAACTTTGACAGCCTGCCTTCCATTCCTTATGAATCATGGATATTAATGCCAAAGGATTTCTCCCTCTGTCTGCCCTAGCCTCTTTCATTAAAAAAAATTAGCAAACAGTGATTACTTCCTTTTGACTTCTTGCACGTGAAAACCTTGGTTGGTCCAATAACAGATGTCATCTGAATGACTTTGTCTTCATTTCGATTTAGTTTGGTAGCTGCATTGCTGTCCGAGAGGCCTAAGAACGTCTACATTCTGACTGCCCATCAAGTTCATACAAAGGTTCACAGAAAGACATTCTCGCTGGCTGCAGCAGAATTAGGGAACTCCCTCCTCCTGGAGGTTTATATGAACTTGAGTCCGTTCATGTTCTGGGGGCAAGCAGGGATAGGGTTTGGGGATGTTTAGGTGTAAGGGGATCAGGAGTTTTGGGAACAAGTGTTTGGGAATTTGGGTGTTGTAACCTGTCCTGAGTCCTTGAGGTAGAGCAGGTTAATAAATTTAAATAAATAAAAAAATTAAATAGTAAACTGCACTCAATTTACCTGCCCTTCTTCAGTTTTGTTCCAGCAGGAAGTGGGGCAATTGGCAAGAGATGTTGGAGAAATAGTTCATATTTCCCAGGAGAACTTAGCGTGTGGTACTGGGTGATTATTCCTTTTCTCCCTGGAGCCTCATGTGTGGAGTTCCACAGAGTTCCATCTTATCCCCTCTCCTGTTCAATGTGTATATGGAGCCTTTGGGGGAGATTGTCAGAGAGTTTGGTGTAAGGTGTCATCAATATGCTGATGACACCCAATTACAAATACAGCTTACAAATACTAAAAACATCAATTAAAACAACATAAAAGGAGGAAAATAACTCATCCCCCTCCCACCGTCCCCAGACACCACCACCCCCCTTACCCATCTAGTGCTGAAGTAGTAACTCCTTTTTCCACCCAGTTATTTCATTCCGCCATTTCGGAAATGCCTGTGACTTTCTGCAATTTTTCAGCTGGTATTCCGCTAATTCCATTGTCAGAGCCAAACCCAGGATCAGAGCCCTGGCACCACCAGGTAGGGTGATCCCTGGGGTGGGGTGCTTAAACAAAAAAATCCCAGGCTGGGCAGGGTGGTGGAGGGAGGTGCTCCCCGGAATCCCTTCCCCCATGCAGCCTGGAGGGGGAGGGAAAACCAGGTTCCTCCCTGCCCCCAGTCCCCCTCCTGAATGCGTTCGGAACCTGAAATTCTTTGGTCAGTTCGCGTGGGGGTCGGTTCAGATTTGGGGTGTTCGCAAATGGGCCGAACACCCCGAGTTCGGGCCAAACCCCAAACTTCCAAACCACATTCTCATAGCCCTACTTATTCAGAAGAAGTAGTCCTGACAACCTCAAGAACATCCACCGCATCAGGAGGTTTCACCAAATGAAACTGATCCCATAAAACCAGACATGGCGGGGCTTCCATAATCTCTGGTTCCCCATGTGTAATAAGTGTAGCACTGAAGTCATGGTGAATATGAGTGATTTTATCCACAAAATTATCCACAAACATGTCACAGTGGACAGTAGATTTAGTAAGTAAATAAACCCATTTTTTCGAATGGCTCCATGCATGGAGATGGGTGGGTGATGGGTGGAGATACGTGTGCATAGGGAGTGTACACTCACACACAGGGTGATTTCAGACATTACGGGGGCCTTTGGCCCCGTACCGAAATCACCAAAATCATTCCCCCCCGGAATCAACCCATAACGCCATAGCAGACGTGCCGGGGAGATCCCGGTGGGGAATGTGGGAGGGGGCAGGGCCGCGTGGCGCAACGTGCAGTTGCATGGCCCCGCCCCCTCCACGCACCCCGCTGCCCACCCTCCGGGGAGGCGGGCGGGCGGCGGGGCCAATGCGGCCGCCGTTACAGGGCCCTTTGGCCCTGTACTGAAATCACCGAAATCATTCCCCCCGGGATCACCCCGTAACGCCATAGCAGATGTGCCAGGGAGAGCCCGGTGGGGAATGTGGGAGGGGGCGGGGCCGCACGGCGCAACGTGCAGCTGCACGGCCCCGCCCCCTCCATGCACCCCGCCGCCCGCCCTCCGGGGAGANTGGCGGCCACCAAACAGACGTTCGTGACACGGTGACCACAGGTGGGTGTTCACCGTGGTTCACCGTGATCTCATAATGTCTGAAAATACCCATACACACCCCACCGGTGGCGTTTACACAGGCGTTTACACAGAGCACACCCATCCCCCCACCCACTGGTGGGCCATTTACAGGGATGCCCCCCCCCCACACCGCACACCTGCCTGAACACTCAGAGGTGGGTGGGGGTGTCCATGTAAAAAGGGCCTCTGTATATTTTTCCAGGCCACTTATGAAAAATGCATGTTGCAAGGCCTGCATTGGTGCCATAGGTGCCAATGCTGGAAAAATATGTGGGTGTGTATATGTGAGTGAGTGTGAGTGTGGGAGGGCAGGAAAAAGGGAGGTGGCCCAGGATGTGAAAGACCTGGATAAAATTCTCAGACACCTTGGTGCAACCTTGAAAAAGTAATTTAGTCTCCTGGGTCTCAGGTCTCCATCTGCAACATGGATAATAGCCCTATCCCAATCTCATAGGATTATGAGATACTCGGATGCTATGGTAATAGAGGCCGGATAGTTACCTAAGTTACCATGTGCATGGACAGGCAGCTGTTATTTATAGGGTAGCTGATGCCCTTACCACTTGTCTGTCTTGGGAATGATAAATCTAGCGATCCTTCTCCCCTCTGGGTGGGGACACGGGAGGAAAAATGCATAACTACAGCAACCTGCTACTCTCTGTAAGAGGCTCAATATCTTGCTGTGCCGGCCCTGGTCCTGCCACTCCTTTTCATCTTCATCACTATTTAATTTAAAGGGCCACTGTGGATGGAAAACCTCAAAACAATATACTTTGAACAGGCAAAGAACAAAGTGACGGCCGTCGGCCTTTAATAACTCAATCTGGGCCTACAGTTCTGAGACTACAGCATGTCACTTGCTGTAAAGACCCTTCCATCTTTGCCTTTATCAAACAAGTTGATACGACGTCGGGTGTTACAGCCCAAATCTTGGGCTAAATAACCATGTCGTATGTTACCTCCCCAGTGGCTGTCCCTCTGATGGTTCTTTTTAAAAAGGAACATACAGATATTCACATTTTTTTGAAACAAGGTTCCTCCCATGCCCTGAATCAATTGCAATGAATATGCTTGTATATTACTGCTGGTGATAGCTGTTGTGGCTTGCCCAGTGGACCTAAAGCTTCTCTTTATTCACAGAACAAGTTTTTGGAGAGAGGGGGAGAGATTAGCTGTGTCTCATTGGTCTCTGCCAAAGCCACACCACCTTGGCATCTCCAGACAAAATAATGAGTGTCTTATCTGCAGGGCAGATTGGACGGAGTATTTACTTAAGCATTTACTTAAGTATTTACTTAAGCATTGGACGGACCTACCACACCTTAACAATGCAGAGATGAATGCTCACTTGAAATCCCACCATAGGGCTGTAATCTTAGCAGCAGAGACAGGCACAATGGGGTTGAGTGGGTTTCATATAGGCAGACCATCATCCTAGGGATGGATGAACAGATCGCGGTTTGGGTTCGGCCATTCAGTTTGATCTAGTTCGGTTCGCCCATTCGGGTTTGGCTATTCAGTTCGGTCACCGCGTTTGGGTTTGGCCGTTCGGTACGGTCGTGTTTGGTATGGGTCTCTGTGTGAGGAATGATGGCCCCAGACCCACGATGGTTGGTTCTGGGGCTAGAGTGGCAGCTTCTGGATATCAACCACAGCCCTCCCTGCCTGTAACTTGGCCCCAGAACCCTGATGGCAGGTCCTGGGGTTGGAGTGGCTGTTTCTTGGTGCAGTGGAATGACATTGCCTCTGTGCAAGGAATGATGGACCCAGACCCATGACGGTGGGTCCTGGGGCTAGAATGGCAGCTTCTGGGTACTGGCCACAGCTAGGGATGGGCGAACAGATCGCGGTTCGGGTTCGTCTTTTCGGTTCGGATGCGTTCGGTTCGGCCATTCGGTTCGTCTGTGTTTGGTTCGTCTGTTCGGTTCGGCAGTTTGGTTAGTTCTCCGGGTTCGGGTTCGGGTTCGGCCGTTCGGTTTGACCGTTCAGTTCAGCCATTTGGCCATTCTGTTCAGCCATTTGGGAAATGTTATGAGTGTTTTTTTTGTTTTTTATATGGTTTTTTGGTTTTTTATTGGGTTTTATATGGTTTTCTTTTGTTTTTTATTTGTTTTTTTGTTTTTATATGATTTTTTTTATTTTATCTAATTTTTAAAATCTAATATTATATATATATTTATTTATTTATTTATTTCATGGATTTTTATCCCGCCCCATCCTGCAATGCAGTGTAGATATATCTATCTACACTAAATGTAACTGCTATTAACTATTCTAAATTCTATGAACTACATGGATTATCTAATAAGTACACAGGCCTACTCCTACAAACACTAAAACTAAATCACTAANTATCTATCTATCTATCTATCTATCTATCTATCTATCTATCTATCTATCTATCTATGGGATGGGGGGAATCACAAACACAAGGTTTCAGTTTAAGGTTTAATGAAACTTAAAGCAATCTAAAAATCCTACTCAACGCCTGCTGTTCAGGAACAGTGACTAGCTCAGAAGGTGTTGGGAAGGGTGGAGGCAGATAGTTTCATTTCTTGCAATCCTCTCCACCTCTGGTGCCTGGAAGTCTGCTACTCAGTGATTAGTACTACACCTCCCTGTCACCTTTTTTTGCCAGTGAACCTTTTTTTGCCACCCGAACTCACCCGAACGTGATCCGAACTGACCGAACTGTTTGGCCATTTTGCCGTTCGGTGTTCTGTTCTGTTTGGTATGTTCGTGTTCGTGTTCGTGTTCGTGTTCGTGTTCGTGTTCGTGTTCGGTCGTCCGATTTATTTATTTTTTAAATTTTAAACAAAAATGAATAAAAGCAAACAAATGTGTTTGCTTATTAATTAGTTCTTAGATCTTTAGTTACTAAAACAAATGGGGATCCATTCACACACACCTAATATGGTTCGAATGCCAAATTGACACCTACTGCACTGTATAACAGACATTGGATATCTTATTGCAGACTGCCCACATATAGTACTTATTTTGGGTGTCCATAATTTCCCCAATGGATTCCCCATATTTATAGCTGACCTTATCCTACAGTCAGTGCAGATCTTCTGTCATCTTTCATGCTTGCGTTTTCTCCCTCAAGGCAGTTGTACTGTAAATGCAGTTTACAATTATCATCAGAGTGACTTCTTTTTAAAACTATGTGTCTTTAAAGGGCATGTAATAGATGGCCATCACATCATTTCAAAAAACACCAAGGCAGTCCTCTGAGACATGCGTTTGAACTCGCGGAATGGTGATGGTGCCACATGCGTGATATTGAGGAGAATGATGAGTCCCACAATCAAACGTGGAACTATTCATCACCATAAAATGCATTAAGGGAAAATAATTTAAAATGGATCTGGCTTTCAACAAAACAGTGGGCAGAGCTTTATTCATATCAAATCAGTTACGCTTTGACAGACCTACAAATCATACCCTCCCTATTATTCATAGGGTTGTCCTTCCCATCCATTTAAGAAAGAACTAGTTCAGATTCCCTTGTTTTGCTTTACTTTTAAGCTATCCAAACTATTACGCAAGAAGACAGTCGAATTCTCCGTTCAAAGGACAGCTCACCCTTTTGTAATAAGGAGAGGGATGTGTTTGTTTTCTTGTTATGTTGAGCAAGTGTCTTAACATAAAATTAGATTATCTAACATTGGCATTATTAACGATATTGCAATGTAACTGGAGCACCATATTATTAATATAATATTGATACAGCAGTAATGACCCAGATGACACCAGAGCCCTGTAGCACAGTGGCTCTGATATTTGCCATGATTATTATCTTAGAGCTGAAATGAGTGCCTACAAAAATGTGTATATGCATTGAATTTCTAGTACCCAGATTGACTGAAAAATTTTAGATACAAATCGATACCTGGTTTCGACGTGATTCAGGTGCCTGGTGTCTTGAATGGCCCAGAATGTCAACATTTGGACCTGGAATATCAAATGGATTTACGGATTAGTAACTGTAAAATTGAAGAATCAGGATGAGAAATTACTGATTTTGAGGGTGTCCGGGTACCTTCACAGTCATCGGCTAGCCCATTAGTAGAGGGAAACCCAGTCTGGTATTTGAAAATGTGGGCATTTGCATTTCCCACAGGTATAGAAGTAGGTACCCATTTCACTTGTATTTATCATGTTAATGCTGCTTTCAGTGTTAAAAGTGCTTTACAATCCTTTCAAGCTGAAACCTGGCATCCAAACATTAGGGGCCCCCAATGAGTCTGGGGTGCCCAAAGTGACCTGAACCTGTTCAGGCACCATCGATGCCAGAACACGACCTGACAATCGTGCCAGTTGGCCTATGCAGCAGTTCAGAGTGGATCTGTCACTCTCAAAGGCTGTTTCCCCTGCCAGAATGCCTCTCAGGTGAGAGGTGCTGTAGGAGAGGAAGCACCAGCCGGTCTTCTGCCAGCTGGCCTTTGAAGCTGACAAGTCCTGACTGAGGGTATTTTCAGACTTTACAAGACCACGCTCAACCACAATCAATACCCTGTGGTGGAGAATGGTCTCGTAACGTCTGAAGGAGGAACGGAAGTTCCCCCGCAGATGTTCACCCCCGTCAATCGCAGCAGAGAATCACATTCACCATGCGATCGGTGGAACCGGTGTGGCCGGCCCCGATCACGTGGTGAATGCGATTCCCCACTGTGATGAAGGGGTCCGACCCATCTGGATGGCCACCATTGCCCGGAATCTGCAGCGGGATTCCGGGCCATGGTCAATATGGGCGGGCGCTGCAGACGCATTGGCTGCAGCACCCACCCGTCTCCCCAGAGGGTGGGTGGCGGGGCCGTGCGGCCGCATGTTACACCGCACAGCCCTGCCCCCTCCCTGATTCCCTGCCGAGATCAGCCGGCACGTCTGTTGGATGTGCCGGTGTGATCCCGGTGGGGAATCAATAGGATGATTCCGTGATGGCGCGAATGCCACCCTGTCACGTCTGAAATCACCCTGAGACCACTGGGATTCTCAATTTCTTGCATTCTCAGGCATCATGCACATGATTGGTCCTTGGGCAGATGTTTGGGTGCCCGAAAAAGCAAGCATTACTAGGGCTGAAACAAGAATCTTGTGTGTTCTCATGGGAACACACAAGATTCTCACAACTCCTGCACAAGGTCTCACCGAGATTTTCAAGAATCTCGCAAGATTCTCCAAGATCTCATGTGCACATTGCACATGTGTAAAATGGCTGTTGTGGCCATTACTATTCATGTGTGGCCCCTGGTTGCCATTTTTTTTTTTTTGCATGCGCAGATTGTATTTTGAGGGTTCTTAAGAAACTCACGAGATTTTCATTGCTCTCAAAGCACTCTGCACATGCGCAAAATGGCTGACAGGGGCTGAATAGGCACAGAAATGGTTGTGGTTGCCATTTTGCACAGTGCTGATTTTTGGTCGAACAAATTTTGCATGAGAACGGGTCGAGAAACAGCTGATTCATGACTCAGTATCACAATTCTCAGCGAGAGGACAATTCTCGCCAAGATTTGGTGAGAAATCGAGGGTGAGTTTCAGTCCTAAGCATTACTCATGGGTACTAATTCTAGTCCCCCTTGCAGCTCTACAGTCCTTATCTAGTTCATCCTCACAACAACTTTGTGACATAGGTCATCATTATTCCCATTTTACGGACAGGAAACAGAGGCTGAAGCCCTTTTTAAATGGAACCCAGTGGGTGTGAGGACGGGTGTCCACCAGTGGTGGATAGAGGAGAGTGTGTGGCCTTTCCCACCCACCTCCACCCATCTCTACCAATGAAGCCTTCTCCGGTTTGCTGGCTGGCTCCCTGGGTGGGGGATGGGTGGAGGTGGGTTTTGCGCAGGAGTGCTTTTACATCCCTACCCACCGCCCGTGGTGTTCTCACAGGCACACACCCATCCCCACACCCACCGCTGCAGCGTTTACACATAACCCACCCACCCACCGCACACCTGCCTGCACACGCTGCAGGAGGGGGTGTCCATGTAAAAAATGCCTGAGAGAGCGGCACTTGTTCAAGGCCATCCAGTGAGTTGATGGCTAAGACAGAATTTGCACACTGTTCTTCTAGGTTCAAGCCCAACATCTTATATGCTAGTATATACCACAATGACCCTATTTGAAGATATACATACTTGGTTGGGTGTCACCAGGTTCCCTCCAGTTCCCAGGCTTGCAGCTGGATCTCTATGATCAATGTCAACAATACCCTAGCCTTCAGGCTCAGCAGTGCCAGTGACAAATGGCAGGAGGAGAGACGGGCCGGCAAAGGCAAGCAGGAAATGTAGCTGTATGTGTGCCCCCCCCCCCCGGTCCATAGGCTCCAGTGCAGTGATACCACCTATATTTATACCATCCAATGCAGTTATACCATCTATTCATTGCCTCCCATGGCTTCCACGCTGATGACACTCAACTCTATCTCTCTACTCCCTCTTTCTCTCCATCTGTTCAAGCTCGCCCCGCCAGCTGTCTCTCTGACATCTCTACCTGGATGTCTTAACATCAACTCAAACTCAACATGGCTAAAACTGAACTCCTTATCTTCCCCCCTCATCCTTCCTCTCCCTCTTCCCTGTCGATCCTCATCAATGGGGTCACCATCCTTCCCGTCCCCCAAGCCCCCAAGCTTACGTTTCATCTTTGACTCACCCCTTTCTTTTAAAACTTACATCGACTCTGTTGCCAAATCCTGTCACTTCTTCCTCCATAACATTGCTAAGATTCACCCTTTTCTCTCTGTTTCCTCTGCCAAAACCCTTGTTCATGCCCTGGTCATCTCTCGCCTCGATTACTCTAACCTCCTTCTCACTGGCCTCCCCCGCTCTCATCTTTCTCCCCTTATCTCCGTCCAAATCTCTGCTGCCAGGGTAATCCACCTCTCTCATCGCTTCAAACATGTGCAACCCCTCTGCTCCTCTCTTC
>QEPC01007340.1:674933-706150 GCA_003113815.1 Sphenodon punctatus
CAAGACCCACCTCTTCCGCTCTGCCCTCCCCGACTTCTTGCTCCCCTCACCTAACTCCTGCTGATACCCTCCATCCAGTACAATCTGTTACCTAAGGTCTGTGTACTCGTATCCTCACCACATGGACCAACCAGCCATCATTCTTGATGTAACTAAACCAATCGTGTGCACCTGGGACCTCGCATCCTCGTGAATGTTACACTCCTTGTCTATCCCTCTGTTCCCCTTCCTTCGTCTCTCCCCCTCCCCCCCGTCTCTCAGATTGTAAGCCCTAGGGCAGGAACCGTGTCTATTCAATTACTTTCTAAAGCACCAGGTACATTGCTTGCGCTATATAAATGCTTATTATTAATAATAATAATAATAATAATAATAATAATAATAATAATTAATAATAGCTACATCCCCTTTAGGGGTGTGCATGTCATTTTCGTTATATCAAGAATGAAAACAAAATTTGTCATTTTCGTTATCGTTATTGCAATAACGAAAATGACAAAAATAACAAAATCAATAACGATAATGAAATTCATTATTGATTTCATTGTTGTCTAGCAGCCTGGCAGGTGTTTTTTGGAGGGAAATGTGGTGAGGGGAGGAGGAAGCAGACATCTTGGAGCCAGAAACACTGTTGAACTCTTGAACTGGGCCTGTGATGGGAGGGGAGGGACCTGATGGATGGAATTGCTAGCCAATGAGCCACACAAGCAGGTCCCAGGCAATTGAATGGCACTCTGTGATTGCACAATGCCCCCTGCCTCCCAGAACCAATCCGGGGAGCTCTGGAGGAGGGCACTGCAACTCTATGCTGCAGGGCTGGGCCTCTTGATTCTGGTTCTGTGTTAGCTATTGCTCTGTCAGGGTGCATTTGCAGAATCTGCTGGTGCTTGCACTAAAAATCCTCCCACCTTACCGTTCCAATCCTTATTCCTTAACCTTACAGTTTACCTTTTTCCTGTCTGTCTTCCCCTTTCCATATATTATATAGATATAGGTATTAGTTGTGTGTGTGTGTGTGTGTGTGTGTGTGTGCGTGTGTGTGTGCATGTATATATATAAACTAGATTTTGTGTGTATACCAATAATGATATAACGATACCATAAACCAAATCTTTGTTTGAAATTGATACCAATAATGTCAATGATAACAAAAAGTGACATTTTGTTATTAACGCAAATGAAAACAACACATTTTAATAATAAAAACAATACTGAAAAGCGATAAATGACATGGGGCCCACCCCTAACTCCCTTTTCATATAATCCCTTGCCCCAGAGCTTGATCATCACTTTGATCATATTTGGCCCCTCCTCACCTCTCTCCATTGGCACCCTTTTCCAGAACACATTCGGTACAAGCTCTTTGTATTTACCTTCAAGACCCATTATGGTCTTGATCTCTCATATCTTTCTCCACTTTTTTCCTGCTATATTCCCACCTGGGAGCTTTGTTCTATCTCTTCCATCACCCTCTCATTTACCAGTGCCCCCAGCTTCTGGAAATGTCTTCATCCATTCTCCCATGCTCTCCTCCCATGCGTGTAACTCCTTTAATGAACTAATTGAAAGATCTCCCTCCTTCCCAACCTTCAGATTTCTCCCCAAAACCTACCTCTTCTGACAGAACTTCCCTAGTGACTCACCCTGTGAGATTGATCACTGATGTTGTCCTCTCATTCAGTATCCCTTCTCCCATAACTAAGCTAAGCACATGCACCTGAAATTTCTCAGCTTCATAAATGAACCCATCTCTCCCTAGGTTCCTGTCTCCAATTTTTGCTCCTCCTAGGACTGAAACAGCAAGCTGCCATGGTTGCTGTTTCCTACAAAAAGAGCTCCTCCACAATGAGCAGCATGGTGTGATAGAGACGTTCATTCCGCTACTTTCATTCCGCTACTTCAAGCACGCAGTTCTTTTTAAGTGAGATTCTTGCAGCGTTAATGACATCTACTCGCGATCTCACTAAGGTTTCTTTATCTCTCATGAGATTCTCAAGAACCAAATTGATTCTCATTTCATCCCTAGTATAAAGTGGACAAATTCTGTCAAATTTGTTTAAAATATCTCAAATTAGAGAAGATTGAAAGTTTTAGTCAGAATGCAAAAATGTGCCTTTGCATTTTTTCCCCCTAGATGCATGATTTGCAGGGTAAAATGTGGAAACAAATACGTAAATAAAATACAATTTAATAAAATATTTGAAACCTGCTCCTGGACCTTCATCCTACCAGCTATCTACACACAGATGCCACCTACTATTTAGGAATTGTGCCATTCACTTGGTGGGAAATTGGGCTTTTGCTGAGGCAGGGTAAGGATAGGATTAGAGGATAGATCCATAAATGGCTATTAGTCCAGTACATTGGGGGAACGCAAGCTCTGACTGCCAGAATCTGGGAGAGGACAGCTGGGAACAGATCACTCCATTATGACTTCTTGGGTACTTCTCTGAAGTGACCAAGAGTGGTCTCTGTCCAAGGCAGGATGCTAGGCTTGATGAACCGTTGGTCTGACTCAGTATGACGCTTCTTGTGTTCTTAAGCTCAGATTAAAAATCCTAACTGTAACAAAAACTCTCAGGCAATGGAACAGGCTACCTAGACTTGAATCTCCATTGTTGGAAGTTTTTAAGAGGAGGCTGGATATATGTTCATCTGGGATAGGGCTACACTTAATTTTACATTTGGTTCTGATTTTGATTGACACCGGGTGTTTTGTGAAGCTGACAACTCTAATAAATACCTGCATGGACACCTGCTTCTTATTCATCATAAGAAGTAGGCCATCGACCAATGGCATGAGAAGAATATCTGTCCCATCTGCAGTTCAGACCCCCCAGCAAGGAGGTAAGAGCCATTAAAGTCAATTTTAACCAACGGATAGATTAGACTAGGGATGGGGGTGTTTAAGGGGTGTGCTCAGGAAGAGAAGGGTCCAGATTCTAGATCATGGATCTGTGCTGTGGATCTGTTTCATAGCCTTGTGTACATGCCCTCTGCTCCCTTCCCCTAAGCTCAGTCTTTCAGTGAAGGGGTAGGACCTAGATCCAGCAGCTAGATCCAGGAACTGAAGAGGGGCCAAATCAAAACTAGCCATGGGCTGCATTCGGCCCCTGGGTCTGAGGTTCCCCACCCCTGGACTATTATTATTATTATTATTATTATTATTATTATTATTATTATTATTATTATTAAAAATGTTTAGTATCCCACCCCTCCTGCCACAGGCAGCTCAGGGTGGCTCACAACAGTATACATTGACAATTAAAATCATAAAACTATAAAACATATTATTATACCCCCATCCCTCTCCTCCCCCACCCACTCCCTACCCATCTCCCCCGCCAAATGCCTGGCAGAACAGCCAGTCTTACAGCTTTTACAAAAAGAGGGAAGGTCCGGGACCAGATGCACCCCCACCGGAAGAGAGTACCACAGCCTTGGCATGGCCACCGAGAAGGCACTCCCCTGTGTGGCCCCCTGGAAAACTCAGTGGACCACAAATAGGGCATCCCCTGATGACCGCAGGGCCCAGTCCAGTACCCGGGGGGTGAGATGGTCTTGCAGATAGGCTGGGCCCAGACCGTTTAGGGCTTTATAGGTTAAAACCAACACCTTGAATCGGACTCAGAAGACTATCAGCAGCCAGTACAGAGACTGAGCACCGGTGTAATGTGCTCCCAGAAGCCCAGTCCCACAAAGAGACGGGCCACTGCATTCTGCCCCAGCTGCAGCCTCTAGGCCATCACCATGGGTAGCCCCACATAGAGTGCATTACCACAGTCTAGTGTAGAGGTGATAAAAGCATGGATGATGGTGGCCAGGTTGGAGTCCGACACGTACGGCCTAAGCTGATGTACCAGATGTATTGGCGAAAGGCACCCCTCGCCACAGCCTCTACCTAGGCATCCAGGCAGAGCTGTGCATCGAGGAGTACCCCTAGACTCTGTACCTGGGGAACCAACAGAGGACAAGTCCCATCAATGATGGGAGCCATTAACTCCATCGTTCCCCCACCAGCATCACCTCAGTCTTGTCGGGATTCAGCTTCAGTCGATTAGCCCTCATCCAATCCCCCACAGCAGTCAGACACCAAGTAAGTACGGAGACTGCAGGGTCTGGGTCGGTTGAAAAAGAGAGGTATAGCTGAGCGTCATCAGCATAATGGTAACACCATACACCAAACCTCCTGATCACCTCACCGAGAGGCTGCATATATACTTTGAACAAGAGGGGGGACAACACCGAACCCTGCAGGACACCACACGTGAGGTCTCAGTATGATGAAAAACACTCCCCAAGTACCACTCGTTGGGTTCTTCCAGTCAGGAAAAAGTGGAACTATTCAAGAACAGTCCCACCCACAACTGCACATTCCTGCAGGCGTGCCACCAACATCTCATGATCCACTGTATCAAAGGCAGCTGACAGATCTAATAGGACCAACAGGGTCAAGTGGCCCTGGTCCATCTCCTGTTGCAGATCATCCACCAAGGTCACAAGTACAGTCTCCGTGCCACAACCCGGATGAAATCCCGACTGTGAGGGATCAAGAAAACTGACGCGGTCGAGATGCCCCTGCAACTGCTGAGCCACCACCCGCTCAATAACCTTCCCTAAAAAAGGAAGGTTATAGACAGGTCTATAGCTGGCAAGGGAGTCAATTTCAAGTGATGGTTTCTTGAGCAGAGGCAGCACCACTGCTTCTTTGAGCTAGTCCAGCACTCTGACCTCCTGAAGGGAGGCACTGACCACCCCCGCCAGCAATGGCCCTATTGTCTCCCGGCAAGATTTAATTAGCCAATATGGGCATGGATATTCACAAGAGGTGGCCCTAACAGCCCCAAGGGTCTCAACCACATCAGCAGGTGTCACCAACTGAAATTGATCCCATAAAACCGGACAAGGCGTGACTTCCATAATGTCTGGTTCTCCTACTGTAATAAGTGCAGCATCGAAATCATAGTGAATCCAAGTGATTTTATCCACAAAATAATTCACAAGCCTGTCACAGCGTGCTATAGATGACTCAACTCCACGGTGGAGGGAGACCGGACTGACCAGCTCCTGCACTACCCAGATTAGCTCCTCTGGGCGTGATTTTGCGGATGCTATAAGAGCAGCAAAAAAAGCTTTTTTCACTGCCCTCATAGCCTTGGCATATGCTCGAAAACTGGTTCTATGCCACAATCTGTTGGCTTTAGTACGATAACGACGCGACCGTCGCTTCAACTGCCACCCTTCTTGCTCCAGCACTCGCAGATCCTCTGAAAACCATCGAGGCTTGCGGTGCTGTCGCCTGGGCAGCGGACATCTAGAAGCTGTCTGATCAATGGCCTCAGTCAACAGAGTGTTCCATAGTGCTATGAGGTCATCAATGAGATGGTCATGGAAGTCAGAGGGTAACTCCTCAAGGGCCACCCGGAACTATTCTGGTTCCATTAGCCTCCAGGGGTGAACCATTTGAATTGGCTCCACACCCTTCCAGGGGCAGGCATGCGCTAAGAGAGAGGTCTGTAGCATATAATGATCCAATCATGACAAGGGTACTGTTAATATATCTCCCCCAATAGCAGAGCACCCGCCTCAAGGTCGGTGTTAAACATGAGATCGAGAGTATCTGGTGTGTCGGGCCGCTGACCATCTCGGACAGGTTCATGGTTGCCCTGAACTCATGCTCCCCACCCCCAAGATTGGCATCTGTGTGAATGTTGAGATTCCCCCCAGACTAATGCCTTTGTCGACCCTCAACACGACTTCCGCCACCACCTCTGCCAGAGCATGTAGAGACATTGGCCAATACCTTGATAGTGCCAAGAGTTAGGTTTGCAACTAAAGGCCATAAACTACGCTTCTTTAAAGCAATGGGCATCTGCCGCGCCCTCATGGGATGTTTTCATGTTTCCTCATGGAGAAGACCTCGTCTTTATCTATGGTTTTCAACAGCCAGTAAATGCATGGATCGGAACAAACTGGTGTAGGAAATCGTCCCACCACAAGGACCCCTGCATCCAAAACTGTGTGAACTTCTGTCCCCTTTAAGATATCACCCTTTCTCCATAGGCACAGACAGCTTGGTCCAAATCTGCTCAATTACACGCTCAAAGCAGGCTGTAGATGACATCCGTAGAGGCTCAAAGAGAATCTTTACTTGCAAATCAATGAGAAGACGAAATCACTCCCACAAGTGCTGCAGACACTATGGTGGTGTGAATACCTGACATGACAAATATGAGAGAGAGAGAGAGAGAGAGAGAGAGAGAGAGAGAGAGAGAGAGAGAGAGAGAATTGTTTCTCAAATTGAATCTTTCTAGGAGATTTCCATGAAGCACCAGAGTGTCTTTACAGTCCCTCCACAGTATATTGAAGGGAAATAAATCTCCCAGTTTGAGAGGAATGGGCCTAATTTTTGCCAGAGCCATGATTAGTTACACACACAAAAATCCTTTAGAAGGAATAGGTGGGACAGACGGGAATTTGAAAGACCACGGCCTCTACAAGGCTTAATGCAGATGCTCTCTCTCTCTCTCTGTCTTCCTCTCTCTGTTCCTCTCTCTGTGATGCGTAATTGAATTCTGTACAAAGCGGGTTGTAATCTTCCTTCCTGCACTCAATGGGAAATATATTGTATCATTGCCCTGCCTTCAAGATCAAGGCACCTTTTCTTCAGACCTCATGACCGAACAGTGTGTAACAAGGGGAATGAATTACCAAGGCACAGAAGTCTAGCCTTGGTAATGAATTTCTACTGTTACTGTTCAATGTGCTCCTTGCAAAATGTAGAATGGAAGAGGGGTCGGTGGGAAGTATTTCTGCTGATGAGAAATATTGTCTGATCTTCCTTACAACGGTCACTTAGAAGTGGCGCCAGGCAGAGTAATGAAGTGCATGTTTGCACATGAAGAAAAGGAAATACATGGGGTTATTTTGAAAGATTTTTTTTGTAAGAAACTTGCAAATTCCCCAGTATTATTATACTGAGTATCTCATCATGTTTAGTGAATTAAGGATTTTTGTGAGGCAGAAAAATGCTTGATGTTAACCCCTGTGTGAGAGCAAGGTGTAAGAGTACCTTCCACGGTATCCTTAAGAGTAAGTTGTCTGTCCTGTTAAATACTATGAACATCCCTAATGACCTGATCTATCTTGGTGCTGGAATCATAGCTGACTCAGAAGCCTCGACATTAGGGTTGGTTCAAAACCACCGTTCAGATTTTGAGGAACATTTCTGCAAAAATGGAATGGCTGTCAGTATTCTGATCAGAATTCCGATCAAACGATTTCCGTCTGAGAAAAATAGCCACAGCCATTTTGCACATGCATAAAATGCCCCCGCCCTAAAACAAAATGGCAGCCACCATACTGCAGCAAAATGCCCCCCCACCCAAATTTGATCAGTCCAATTTGATTTCCAGTTGGAATTTCATCCAATAAAAATTCCAATCAGACCAATCAACTTCTGACAAAAACAGAAACTGGGTAGAATAAGGAATTTCAATTTCAGTCCTACCTGACAGTCTTCAATAGGATGCTCTTAGGTGTAGGGAGGTCACATTCTGGGTGTTGTTGACAGTGCAGGTACAGGTATTAAGTTGGTTGAGATCACCCGAGGACTGAGACAATTCTCCCCTCCCCCAAGGCGAGACACAGGGTGATTTCAGACGTTACGGGCGGGCGCATTCACCATGGGCTGTGGGGTGGTTCAGACTACGGCCGTGGGTGAATGGGCGTGCCAACAGATGTGCGTCGCATTGCCCCCGGCCGTGGTCCAAACCACCCTGCAGCCCATGGTGAAAGCGCCCGCCCGTAACATCTAAAGTGGCACAGCATGCTGCCGCATGGCCCCGCCCCCTGTGTTCCCCGTAACCCTCCCCTCTCCCAATGGGCAGTGGCAGCAGCCAATCTGGCTGCTGCTGCAACCACAGACGGGGGTGAATTTCATTGACCGCGGTGAACGGTAAGTAACCAGATGTTACTTTCCGTTCACCACGGCCGTGGTGGCCTTTCACCACACTTCTCGACCTCCTCGCGTCCGGAGATCCAGAAGTGAGGTGAATGCAAACACGGGTTGCGTTTGACTGTGGTGCACATCTGGTGGCAAGCCAACAGACATGCACCACAGTCAAATGCGGCCCGTGTTTGACCGTGGTTCAGCCGGGGTGAATGTCAGATGCATAACGTCTGAAAGCACCCACTATTACCTAGTAGAGTGGGTGGTTCAGAGTCAGCATTGCCTAGCAGCAAAAGTCTACCAATATGCTTCCATTTTATGAATAAAGAACTGAGGTCCAGACAGACTCTGTAAGTGTGAAGATTGCAAACAGGCAGAAAGTAACAGAATAAAGAACCAAAGTTGTATTTTCCAATAATCAAATTAACACCCCAACTAGTGTACCATCTTCCTCATAATAGCAGCTTTATAGGTGTTAACAAACATGACATCACCCAGTTTAACCCACGCTCGCACGCCTGGGCCAGCCCCAAACCCACATGCCTGTTTTGTGCCCGCCAGATACCAGTGACCAAGCTGGAAAAGAAATAAGACCCACAGTCATTCATGGAAGTCCTCAACACATGGGACTTGTGAGTAAATTAGCAATAACAACATGTGCATAACGCACAAACCTACAGGACTGAAACGCAAACATCCCCAGTTAATGAAGTGGATTTTATGCTTAACTGAACATCAGAGGTGAAATGAGCAGCAGAATAACTGCTTACATTTTAAATTATTATTATTAATCAAAAAGTCCGAGCAACCGATAATTTTTATTTTTATTTTTTGGTGCAATTTTGGTTGGTTCCATTCAATCCATTCATTTTTTTTTCTTTTGTTTATTTCATCTGTTTCTAGTTTTCCTTTCGTTTTCCACAGGAACAATGCAAATGAGTTCTGGAAATGAATGGTAAATACTGGGAATAGCCGAAACGAATGAACCAAAACAAGAAATGGCTGAAACAGACAAACCCAAAACCAGATGAACTGAACCAACCAAAATTGCAAAGATGGATAATCGACTGAAGATTGGAAAGGCAGTGTTCATTACTCGGTTCATTCGTTTCAGGTTTAATTGTTCAGATTCGACGGACTTGCTTGTTTTGTCAGGTAGTTGGTTTCAACTCGAACATCAAACATTTATTACAGCCACATTTTCCTTTTTCTAATGGGTGAGTCAGTAGGTATCTCTCAAACAGTGCTATTTAAGGAGAGGGCTGACACAATTCTTTTGCCTAAACTTTCCTGCATCTGGCAATGCGAGCAGATCCCTACTCTGTTATTGGAAGGAATCTCATTGCAAACACCCGGAAAATACAGTTTAAGCAAGGGATTAATGTTGAACAGGACTTAATCTATTTTATTTTGAATTTTTCCAATCTCTTAAATTCTGAAGGCCTCTTGAAGCCAAGCTGCCAGTTTAATTTCCTAGATAAAAATGTGAAGTTTATGCCCAATGATTCCATGATCCACTTGGATACTATGAAATGGATGTCTCTCTCTAGGCTGCTCAAAGAGTCAGCTTTGCTTCCTTAGGCTGATATGTACTTGTTGAGGAAGTTAGGCTATCCTCTAAGCATACATACTACTTTAATGCTTCCTCTGAAATATGTTTCAAGTCCCTTTGTTTACAGGAAAGATAAAGTGATTAAGTCATGCCAGCCAACATGTTCTTCCTTGTGGCTTTACCCGAAGGCAGATAACTACATCTACCTCTCTCCAAACTATTCAACTTTCACTTTTGTAAAAGGCAACCAAGAAGAAAAAAGTCTTGAAACTATGCAGATATTTTGAACAGAAGAATGTTTACTTCTTTTCCAGCAGCACAGGATTACAGGAGATACTGGGAATTTAAAGATAAGATTAATGTAGTCTGATAACTGGCAAAATACAGAGAGAGAATGTATGTGAATGCTTCCCTCATCTCTCTACCTCGATAAACGGCAACTGATGTTGTGATGGATTTTATATTATTATTATTATTATTATTATTAACAAACATTTATATAGCGCCAGCAGTGTACATGGCACTTTACAAAGTAATAAAATAGACACGGTCCCTGCCCCTAGGGCTTACAATCTGAGCGACAGGAGCTGGGGGAGAGACATAGGAAGGGGAACAGAGGGAGAGACAAGGGGTCTAACATTCATGAAGATGCGAGGTCTCAAGTGCACGTACTTGGCTTGGTTACGATGAGAATGACAGCAGGCAGGTCCATGTTGCAAGGATAAGGGTAAACCGATCGTAGGTATAGGAATAGTGGCTCAGCAGGATAAAGAGTCAGACAGAGCAGAGCGAAAGAGGTGAGTTTTAAGGAGAGATTTGAAGGTATGAAGGGAGGGGGCAAGGCGGATGTGGACAGGGAGGGAGTTCCAGGCATGGGGGGCAGCAAGTGAGAAGGGACGAAGGCGCTTAGGGGAGCAGGGAAGGCGTGGAAGGGTGAGAGAAGGGACAGAGGAGGAGCGAAGTGCACGGGCTGGAGTATGGAGGGCGATAAGTGCAGAGAGGTAGGGGGGAGCAAGGTTGTGAAGAGCTTTATAGGTGAAGACTAGGAGCTTGTGCAGGATTCGTTCAGGAAGGGGAAGCCAGTGAAGCGAAGAGAGGAGGGGCTGCACATGGTCGAAGCGACTGGCGAGGTAGATGACCCTGGCAGCAGAGTTTTGGACAGAGATGAGGGGAGAAAGGTGAGACCGGGGAAGGCCAGTGAGAAGGAGGTTACAGTAATCGAGGCGAGAGATGACCAGAGCAT
The DNA here is from genome assembly GCA_003113815.1 of Sphenodon punctatus. Lineage (NCBI taxonomy): Eukaryota > Metazoa > Chordata > Lepidosauria > Sphenodontia > Sphenodontidae > Sphenodon > Sphenodon punctatus. The sequence continues at coordinate 685,680 of QEPC01007340.1, forward strand.
GAACAAGAGTTTTGGCAGACGAGACAGAGAGAAAAGGGCGAATCTTAGCAATGTTATGGAGGGAGAAGCGACAGGATTTAGCAACAGAGTCAATGTAGGGTTTAAAAGAAAGGGCTGAGTCAAAGATGAAGCCTAGGCTACGGGCTTGGGGGACAGGCAGGATGGTGACTCCATCAATAGTTATTGACAGTGAGGAAGGAGAGGAAGGATGAGGGGGGAAGATAAGGAGTTCAGTTTTAGCCATGTTGAGTTTGAGTTGACGTTGAGACATCCAGGTAGAGATGTCAGAGAGACAGTTGATGAGACGAGCTTGAACAGAGGGAGAGAGAGAGGGAGTAGAGAGATAGAGTTGAGTGTCATCAGCATAGAGGTGGTATTGGAAGCCATGGGAGGCAATGAGTTTGCCTAAGGATGAGGTATAGATCGAGAAGAGGAGAGGGCCAAGAACAGAGCCTTGAGGAACACCAACTGAGAGGGGGAAGGAGGAGGAGGCGGAGTTGGAGAGAGACACATTAAAGGAGCGGTCAGAGAGGTAGGAGGAGAACCAGTTATGGACAGAGCCACAAAAGCCAAGGGAGTGAAGGGAATCCAGCAAGAGTGAGTGGTCAACAGTATCGAAGGCAGCAGAGAGATCAAGGAGGACAAGAATGGAATAGAGACGTTTAGATTTAGCCACCAGAAGATCGTTGGTGATCTTAGCGAGAGCAGTTTCAGTAGAATGAAGGGGGCGGAAGCCAGATTGGAGGGGGTCAAGGGAGGAGTTGGAGGATAGGAAGTCAAGGCAGCGGGAGTAGACAACACGTTCAAGCAGCTTGGAAGCAAAAGGAAGGAGTGAGACAGGACGATAGCTAGAAGGGTCAGAGGGGTCAAGAGTGGACTTTTTGAGAATAGGAGAGACTGTGGCATGTTTGAAGGCAGAAGGGAAAGAGCCAGTAGAGAGGGAGAGGTTGATGATGTGCAGGAAGGAAGGGGCGACAGTGGGAGTAATGGAGGTGAGGAGGCGGGAAGGAATGGGATCAAGGGGGCAAGTGGAAGGGTTGGAGGAGGAGAGCAGAGAGGAGATTTCCTTAAGGGAGGCAGGGGAGAAGGAGGACATGAGAGAAGGAGGGGGAGGAGGGAGAGGGGTGGGAGTGGGAAGAGAGGAGTGGGAAGCGATGTCGAGGCGGATCTTGTCTATCTTGGAGGTGAAGAAGGAGGCAAGATCCTGAGCAGAAAGGGAAGAAGGAGGGGGAGGACAGGGAGGCTTGAGGAGGGAGTCAAAGGTAGAGAACAGGCGGCGAGGGTCCCGAGAACAGGACTCAATGCGGGAGGCATAGTAGTGTTGTCTAGCAAGGGAGATAGCAGAAGTAAGGGTGGAGAGACAGAATTTGAAGTGAAGGAAGTCAGCGTGAGAATGGGATTTGCGCCAGAGTCGTTCAGCAGCACGAGTGCAAGAACGGAGGTGGCGGATACTAGGGGTGAGCCAAGGACGGGGGTTGTGGGAGAAGGCAGGGCGGGAAGAGAGAGGGGCATGGGAGTCAAGTGTGGAGGAGAGAGAGGCGTTGAGAGCAGAGACAGCGGAGTCAGGGGAGGAGGAAGAGAAGACTGTAGGAAGAAGGGGAGAGAGAGAGGAGGCAAAGTCCAGGGGATCAATAGCTTGAAGGTCACGGAAGGGGCGTAGAGAAGGGGAAGAGGAGGGGGGACAGTGGGAAATGTTGAAAGAGGCAAGGAAGTGGTCTGATATAGGATGAGGATCGAAGGAGAGATCAGCGACAGAGCAGTTTCTAGAGAGGACAAGATCAAGAGAATGGCCATTAGTATGGGTGGGGGAGTTGGTCCAAAGGTGGAGGTTGAAGGAGGAGGCTAGGGAGAGGAAGCGAGAGACTGAGGGCTGAGATGGGTCATCAACATGAATGTTGAAGTCACCAAGGATGAGAGTGGGGATATCAACAGAGAGGAAGAAAGTGAGCCAGGACTCAAAGTCAGAAAGAAAGGAAGAGAGAGGACCAGGGGGACGGTAGATGACAGCAACACGTAGATGGAGGGGGGAGTAGAGGCGCACGGAGTGAGCCTCAAAGGTATGGAAGGAGAGAGAGGGGGGAGGAGAAATTGGTTGGAACTGACAGGATTTAGCAAGAAGGAGGCCCACCCCACCACCCCGTCCTTCAGGGCGGGGTTGGTGAGAGAAGGAGAGACCCCCACAGGAGAGGGTAGCAGGCGTGACAGAGTCCTGGTAAAAGAACATGCGGGATGGTGGAATGACTCTTTCCAATGTATTTGGCAGGGTGAAGGGCTGGGTGTCAAAAGGCTGGTGGTGTTGCCCATTGTGTTCATTATGGCTTGATATGGTTACCAGTGTCCTGGGTGTCTTATGTGGGAGGGTTAAAACAGGACTAATTTACAATAAATTAGATGGTTGGGGAGGAAGGCCTGCATGTAACACATTTTAAGATTGACAGAATCCACCAAATACCAACAAGCAATGATAGGATAAGTTAAGGTGCTATCCCAGGCTCCTTGGTAACACAGATGTTTCATAATCTGCTTTTATAGGCACCATTCCATATGTAAACTTCAATTTATAATGCCCTTTTTAATAATATTCAACTCTGCTTATGGAGTGGATTAGCCACTTTTTTGCATTTTGCTCACTAGCACACATAATAATAATAATAATAATAATAATAATAATAATAATAATAATAATTATTATTATTATTATTATTAATGAATTTATATGCCCTAGGTCCACAATGGACAGTTCAAATCAATGGGGACAAAAATACAAATAAATTACATGTATAAAACATCCACCACTGCCCACGCTAGGGTTGGTTCGAAACAGCCATTCTGCTTTTGCGGAACAGTTCCACAAGAACAGAACAGCTGTTGCAATTTCAATCAGAATTCTGATCAATCCAAAATTTTGATCGGAATTCAAATCCAACTCAAGGGCAAAAGATAAATAGTAGCACACAAACAACAGAAAAAGAAAACCAACTAGCTACTATGAAAATGACACAAAATGATCTATAAACCAAAGGCTTATTTTTACTGGACCATCATTACAGAAAACCAAACCAAAACAAAAATATAACAAACCCATAGATTTATGATACATCTAAAGCAGTAAACCCAATGCGTTTTGGGTGTGCAACCAACCTTCTTCAGGGGTACTGTCAACGGGGCCAGTCCCATGTCTTCTGTGTACAATTCATGCATGCATGTGTGTGCAAATTGCATACATTTCCATTGAGAAGACATTGTGTCATGCAGAACCTACGTGGATCCATCGCTTGCGATTGCAGCCAATGCGTTGTCTATAAAAACTTGTAAGCTTGAATGACAATTCACTTTTTTTTTGAAAAAAAAGGGCAGCTGGCATACACATACAAGAACCTGCTTGTATCCTCCAGTTGTGAATAGAGACCGTAGAGCCTCTTTCACATACATTTTGTGGCTTGGTGATAATCATGGCCCTTTTTACACAGACGGAGGTGGGGGGGGGGATGGATGTTCTGGCATGGTGGGTGGCGGTGGGTGTGTCCCCCTTTACACAGACACACCCATCCCGCTCGGTGTTCACACTGATGAACATCGAGCGAATACCCATCCGCCCACCCGCCGCCGGTCATTTACAAGGATCCTCCCCCTGAACACTGGAGGGGGGGGGGCATTCATGTAAACACAGCCCATGTTGCACTTTAAAAAATAATTAAGTTATCATTCAAACATGCAAGTTTTTATAGACAACACATTGATTGTACCCCTGAGAAGGGTGGTTGCACACTGGAAATGGGTTTACTGTTTTAGATGTAGCATCCAACTTAGTATATGATTTTATTATAATTCTATTCTTTTTCTACATAATGTTGTTCCAGTAAATATTGCCTTTGGTTTATAGATCATTTTGTGTGCTTTCATAGTAGCTAGTTGGGTGTCTTTTTAGAATTCAAATCCACCATTTGTGCACGCGCAAAACGGAGCTGGTCGTAATAGTACCACAATTTTGCCTACATCCGCACTCATTTTGCACTGGCATAAAAGAGTCAAATTTTTGGTCAGTGAATGAAAATTGGAACTGCTAGCTCCCACTATATACTTTGACCATGATGATTGGCCATGATGATTGATTATATGACATGTAAGTCATATAAAGGGGCTGATCCCAAGTCCTGTGCAGTGCGTGCATGCCTACATTCACAACTCACGTTGACCCCATGTGTACCCCCACTATGCAGACTATGGGTGTCTTTAGACATAACAAAGATCAGGTGTCAAAACTCCTAAGCATATGTTTGGCCGTTGTGTGTAAGCACCATAACAATCCCAGCACTCATTTGGCCACCCACTGAACATCATTTGAACCCGCAATGTGAACACCAATGCATCATAAGGACAATTTGCATGTTCCAGCTGAACACATGGCCAGCGTTGTGTCTAATGATATCTTGCGGTGTGTTCACAGGTACAGCATGGGGAGATCGAGGTGGCAGCGCTTGCCTGCTGAGATTGGATGGTGAGCAAAACACTGATTTGCCCCAAGATGGGCTGTGTGTCTAAGCAGCGCCACATGGTGAACACAGGGCCAAACCGGTGTTTATATCAAGGTCAAAACACAATTCAGACACCCATTGACGTTATGTCTAAATGCACCCATTGGCACATGCGCACACATAAGCTGTGTGTGCCCGGGTTTGGGATATGGTTCATGTCTTGAACAGGCCTGCTGGTGTTGCTCAGCTAATCTAATTGGAGGCAACTGTGCGCAGGGTCCTAGATTCTATGCTGCCCTCTGTCTGTTCAAGACCCTTTCTATCAACTGACATAAAATTAGTGGGCAAACACACACACTCTCTTTAAACCCAAAGTAGATACTTGTCAGATATTAAGCGAGTTGTGCCTATTACGCGATCCGCAAATGACAGATTGGGTACTGCATGTTCAATGGATATACCTGTTCTGAAGGGCAGTCATTTCAGCTTTATACATGGGCCATCAACTCCTATCCAGTCCACAGAACCTGTACTAATTTTCTAATTTTCTGGTGGGAAGGAAAAAGCTCCCCAACCTTGATGTAAGACATCAGCCATTTGAAGGGAATGATTTTCAGATTCTTAAAGTATTGGGATTGAAGCTGAAATGAGTACCCACAAAAACAGGTATGCACAATGAATTTCCGGTACCTGAATTGACCCAATGACATCAATGGCTGAGTTCAATTTGATTTAGATACCCTATGTCCCAGATGTTTTAACTTCTTACACCAATTTTTTTTTTTTTTTTGGTTTTCCACCCCGGGAAGTTGACTTCCTCTCCTGGTTTTTTGACTTTTGGTCCCATTTCTTCCCCATCCATATTTTTTGGTTTTACATCCCAATATTCCCCCGATTCGTAATCACAAAAATATTAAAAAATTGAACTGTAAATTACCAATTTTGGGGGTATCTGGGTACCCAATTGGTAATCAAGTAGCCCGTCAAGTACCTAACGCAGTACTGGAAAATACGGGATGGGGATTATCCATGGGTAGCAAATCAGTTACTTGTTTCAGTTCTAATTAAGATGGAATCATATTAATGGCCTACGTTCTTTCAACTCAGTTTATCCACCTAGGTGAGGGAGGGAGTTGTAGGGTATATGTGGGAGATAGGAGGTTGAGGGGTAGAGGTAGGGAGGGGGTGGGGGATGGTGTAGGGTTGTGGGAAGTTTCATGTTTATGTATTTCTTGGTTTGTTTTATATTTGTATTTTTAATATTGTAAGTCAAACTGAGGCTGGAAGGGCAGGGTAAAAATTAATATTATAAATAATAACAAATAGTGATCTTACATGGTTACCATAGACGTGAAAGTTCTCATCATTTATGGGAGAGAGATTCAGCTTTAGTCTTAAATTTAAGTAGAGGTGAAATATGTAGTGGATTTATTATAGATGGGTTTTCACATTTTTGAGTAGCTGTTTGTGGACCTGCACACTATCTATGACCCAAAATCTATAATCGCATATATGATTTATCAGAAATTTTCTTTCTTTCTTTCTTTCTTTCTTTCTTTCTTTCTTTCTTTGTGTGGTTTCTGAGTTTGGTTATTTTGCTCTTGCATGAGTGCAATAATGCAAACATTGCCAAAAGGACATAATCAAAATACCGAAACCAAAGAAACCAAAACACTCAAACAAAATAACCAAAATGGATACCGAATGGAGCATGAATACATATCGCTTATTACTGGAACCACCATTTTGGGCTCATTTTGGCCCCTCCTGGCCTCTGATAAGAAGCAATTACATTGTTTAGTACACATATGTTTAACTCACAGTGTCTTCCTGGAGCAGGGTGCAGCAGTGTGCCATGGTTTCTTGTAGACTCCTAGTATAAATGACTCACCACACCCTGAGGTTCTGTGTTCAACTGTCCTTTATTTAGGGTGATTTCAGACGTGACGTTGACACGGTGAACCACGGTGAATACCCACCTAGGGTCACCGTGTCCCACACGTCTGTTTGGCGGCCGCCAGATGTTGGCCACGCTCAATCGGCACATGGGGTCAATTTGAACCACGCTTCCCGGGCTAGCCGGGGGAAGGTCCCGGGAAGCGTGGTCAAACGGACCCCGGGCCGTGGCCAACAAAAAGTAACGTCTGGCCGCGTGCCACGGCCCGGGATCCCCGGCGGGATCCCGGGCCGTGGCACGATCGGCCAGACGCGGCGGCCGCATTGGCCCCGCCGCCCGCCCGTCTCCTCGGAGGGCGGGCGGCGGGGTGCGTGGAGGGGGCGGGGCCGTGCGGCCGCACGTTGCGCCGCGCGGCCCCGGCCCCTCCCACTTTCCCCACCGGGATCCCCCCGGCACGTCTGTTGGGCCATGCAGGGGTGACCCCGGCGGGGAACGAAGACGTTGGTTCCGGTACAGGGCCAAAGGGCCCAGTATCGTCTGAAAGTACCCTTAGTCTCTTGAAATCAGCACCCCGGCCATTCATGTTCTTTTGTCTCACCGTGGATCAGCACCCTGGCCAACTTCCTAGGACACACCAGCTTCAGAACCTGCTCGCTTGGTGACCAGAGTGTGGACAAAATGATGAGCAGGCCTTCTTAAAGGGGCCACCCCCTGCTTTATCATACTGCCCCTAAATGCACAGCTTGCAAAATGCTTTGTTAAATAGTGTGATAATAGACATTATGGGGTCCCGCTATGACCCACCTGCACCAGACACTCACTATCATGTCTATTTCTGGGCCATCAGATGTGACTTGACTGCTGCCCTGGCCTGGGTAGGCATCTGGACCAGATATGGTTCCCTGGAAGATCCCAGGTCAACAGCTCAGGCCAAGGGCCACCAAGATAGTCCAACTCAGGCCATCGAGGGCCCACACATCTGTTTTCAGACCCATTCCCCACTGTAGATTTGAGGCCACCATGGCTGGTAGCCATGGATGCCCATGACATGCAGCCAAAGCTGCCCGTCATGGCAGGGGCAGGGTTCTGGGGATGCTCTAGGGACAGAGTCACCTGCGCACCCGCCCACACATTTGTTGTCTTCTCCCACTAGGGATGTGCATTTGTTTTAGTTATTATTAAAAAGAAATGAAAAAGTAATTATTGTATTATGACAATAACTAAAACAAACGGGTTAATAACTAAAAAAAATGAATAAATGTTAGTATTAGTTATTAGCTCTGCTCTGACTGCTGCATGCAGGGCTATAGCACATGCCATGGCTCCAGCCTGTCTGTGTCTTACTGTAAACAAGAGTTCAGAAGGGGTTCAGAAGGGAGGGGGAATCATGAGTGGCTTCTCTGTCCCATTGCATACACTCTAACCAGGAGAATCCCTTTGATAGGGTTGTTCTTTTGACGTCCTGTGTAAGCTTTCTGTACCAATCAGGGAGGGACTCAGGAGGATGACTTTGGGGAGATGGCATAGTGAGTGTTAGTTTTTCTCTCTCAGCCCCATTTAGACAAATTGACAGTTATAAAAACAGATTTATTTCTCTCTGTGTGTCTCATCTCTTCCTTCCCATTATTCCCACTGTTAATTGTCTTTGTCTGTAATCCTTGTCTGTCTGTGTAATATTGTCATTGTTCTGTACTATTTTTTGAAGTGTGTCAGCAGCACTAGCTTGTACACTGCAGTGCACTAACTAACTTTTGCTTATAAAATCAGAATCCTTTCTCCACTCTTTCTGAAATTTGGTAGGGATGATCCAGTGAGTGAGGGGTACAATCCTTTCACATTTCATGAAAATTGGATGACAAATGAAGACATTGCAGGAGGAAATCCATTTTCCATTGAAACAAAGGGATGGAAATAACTAAAATAATAACTAATACTAACAGAATAATAACTAATATTAATGGGATTTAAATAACTAAAACTATAATAAAAACTAATACTAAAACTTTTTTCTGCACACTCCTATCTCCTGCTGATGGTGGGTAGAGGAGGGCTTGTTGGCTAGTCTGGTTGGGCACAAATTTATTCTGTGCCCCAAACATACTCCGACAGAGTATGACACCCTTCCCACCGAGCATGATGGCTGCATGTTGATTTTTACCCATAATCAATTTCCTGCAGTTTTATTGATTGCCTTTATGTGTGATACATATAAAATACTTACTTAGTGCCTGTCAGGATCATTTGGTGCCCACTTGAGTCAGAGTCTGGATAAAAGCCTGATGGAAGAAGAAAGAAACCACCTTTTACATGTGAAGATTGGATATCCCGTGCATTTCAACAAAGGCACTGTATTAGCATATTCACCGCCACTCAGGAACTCTGTGAAAACCAATATTGTTATGAGAGATCAATAGAGATAACAAGGGAAGGCCTTGTAATACATGGGAACAAGCTTGTTTCATGACACAACTCCTTTACTTGATATAGTAAATCTTTTTATTAGTGCCAGAATCACTGCTTTTCTATCTTTCGCTATTAAATTTTCCTGGCCCCTGAATAATTGACATCCGATTATCTGTCTAAAGTGTCTCTCTTCCTAAATCCTTTCTAATCCTTCAATCCTTTGGTAATGCTCCTCTTTCCTGCTTTCTCGCAGGATTTCCTCTCAGCAGAAGCCCTGGGATGGGAAGAACTAGGAGTTATCTCCTGACTGCTATGAGAAAAACAGTACAGGGCTGTAGATTTTCATGGCCTTCTGACTAGGCCTGAAATGACATGTGGCAGCGTCAGACAATTCTGTCAGAAACCTCCCATCCATTGCTGTTTTCCCAACACAGCATGGGCACGGCATCCAATATACTTGTTCCAGTGCTTACTGCTGCTTTCTGCTATTGTGTGTCGCTTTTTCTTGGCAGTGGAAAAAGTGTTGGAAATTCGCAACTCCCATAAATTGCCATAAAGTGCTGCAAAGTGTCAGAATGTGTTGCTCAAGTTTCAGAAAAACTGTAGGAAATGTCAGAAATTGTCACTATTATCTTAAGTGCCACAGAAAACCTGGAACTGTCACAAAATGTTGGATAGTGTCACAAATTGATGGCAAATGCTGTCGGAGCAGCAGCAAGACTGTCAAAACAGTAACAGTAAACAGCAAAATGGCAAAAAATACTGCCTCTGCAGGCCTACCTCTGACTCCTGTTTCTCAAGAAATTTCTGTTCTTGTGATTAGTGGTTACAAAAAATTAAGTTTCTTCTATGATAATGTTGAAATAAATAGAAAACAGAGGTCAGGATTGGAGACATGCTTAAAAATTAGATACATCTTTGATTATGTTGAAATGCTGTGCCGTGCATTATTGAAGCCTTGCTGCACTGACACAGGTGATATACCGACCTGGAAAGAGGTGGACTTTCAGAGACTCAGGGTAATTTCAGACATTACACGGTCCCGAGTCACCACAGTGGATTCCCAGTGGTAGTGAACCGATCAACCACTGCCCGTGGCCCAGGGAGGTCCTGAACAGATGTGATGAGCCCGGGACCACGGCAGGGAATCGGGCCATCAGACCATGGGCCAGGGCAGTGCAACAGACATAATGCCAATTCCTGGCCATGGTCAAAACACCCAGAAGGCACAAGAGAGGGGCAGGAGGCAGACATGGCCGGCTGAGGGCAGAGGAAGCCAAAAGCGCCTACAGGAAATGCCCACACAAGGGAAACGGGAAGGGAGGGGGAAGAGGGAGAAGAGCCGCCGAGGCAACACACACAGCAGGCACAGAGACAACAAGGGCACAGGAACAGACAGCACAAACACACGTCTGGGCACACATACCCCCACATGGGAAAGGAAGGGAAGGGGGGACACAGCGGGACAGACAAAACACATGGCACAACGGGCACAGGGCAGAGGGGGGAGGGGGGAGGTGACAGGGAAGAAGAGGGGGGACTGGGCCAGGGACCACCCAAGACATGGGAAACGGCAACCAGAATCCCCACATCAGCACAGTCTGCACGGGCACCCCCACAGCTACACAGAAAGTCCCAGAATGGCGGGCCCCCAAAAGGCCGGGACACAGGCACAGGGGGAGGTCACACAGAACAGGGAGCGGCCCGCAATGGCTAAGGAGGCAGACAGGTACCCCNCCCGCAATGGCTAAGGAGGCAGACAGGTACCCCAAGCGCCGGCGAGGGTGCCATAGAGGGGATGCAGGAGAGCCAGAGCAGTGTAGGCGGTCCACAGATGCACACACACACCCAGACGGATGCCAGGAGGCGACGACCAGGGGCCCCAGAACCCTGCGGTCACATAGGCACCCAAGGGGGTATATGTCACAGGCACGGGAGGGAGCGATGGCAGATGACGAAGGTCAGCAGCAACCCAGGGAACTGGGTGGAGGCACAGAGAGCAGGACTCAGCCACAGAAGAAGGCAGCCATGGAGGGAAGCACTGGTTGAAGAGGCGAACAGGGGGCACCCTGGAGGGTCCCAGAGCCACAGGCAGGGGCAGTGGAACCCCAGGAAACAGGCAACACAGTTGTAAGGCCAGGACATCATGGAAGAAGCAGGCATTGACCCGCGGCAGCAGGGAGGAGGTGGGAGCTCTCCGTGGGGGCCACCAACCAGGGCACGGTAGGCACAGGGGACCTCACAGCCAGCTACATGGGGCAACTAAGGGGCTCGGGGCCGGGTGGCCCACCAGGTGAATGAAGTGGGGCTACTGAAGCATGCTCTCATTGAGGAAGACTGTGTAGGTGGCCAGGCTGCACAGAAACAGAGCAGACATGGTCTCCGCTGCTGACCACCCCACATGTGAACACCTCATCTCCAGGACGCGCCCAACAGGAAAGGGAATCAGGCCCATGGTCTCCACATGCAGCCAGCAATCGCGAGCGCTCACCTCATAGTCAAAGTAGTGCATCCCCAAGCTCAGGCTCGCATAGGCACCGGACAGGCTGTCCGGGCAGCTCAGGAGCAATTGCACAGCCAGTTAATGCCACAGGTCACACAGGGCCATGGTCTCATGGAAGGTCCAGCGATGGGGGGCCCCATGGGTGCTGGGAGCCGGGAGCCCAGTGGAAGCACAGCCAGCCATGGTCCAGGAAGCAAAGGAGACTAATTGCGAGGACACAGGGGCCCCACAATCCATGGGGGGATGGGAGGGGATGCAGTGGGGACTCAAGGCCAGCCGATAAGGCCACCAGCCACAACATGACATACCAAGCGAGGCAGGCGTGGGGTGCGGACCCAGCACAGCTGCTGGAACAGAGCTCACAGACAGAACAGCCGAAACACTAATCAGGGTGGCAAGGACAACAGGATGGCAACACTGAGAGGTGGGAGGTTGATGACAGCAGGAATGCAGCTGCAGCCTGCACGCACCTGGGCACAGGCTGGACCGTGCACCAGGTCCCTTGCTGGGACAGCAGGTGTGCTCAATGAACCGCACCCAGCTCCCCAGCATGGCCACCCTGTAGGAGCCTGCCCAGGCAGCCAGGAAAGGGACCATCAATAACCGACCATGGCAGGGCCCCAGGTCATGACCCGGGAGTGGGGCTACATGTGCCCCGGCCTATGACTGGGCTGACTGCCCCCCACCCGGGGCAATGTGCACCGTGGAGCTAGTCCGGTTGAGTGCCTGCGGGATGCACCTAGCCCTCTGCACTGAGTGGTACTGCTCGCACACTGATCTCTTGCGCATCCAGACTGCAGAGGTGCACCTGGGTGCCCGCCTGCGGGTTACCATTTCCCAGAGCGCCGCTAGGGCCTGGAGATCCCATCACACCCGCAAGCTCTCCCTGGCCCAGCTCAGGGCCCTGCGGGTGTCCGGGGTGGCCCAGCAGGCCCTCCTCCACAGCCGGGAGAGGGCACATTGCTCCGTGAGGCTGCTGGGTGCCGGGTGCCTCCAATGGTGGAAGGAGACCATGGGGTGTGCAGCCCTGCTCGCTATGCCCATTGACCAGCGAGTATGGGTCACAGAGCAGGCACAGGGGGTGGTGGTCCCTGGCACTGACTTAGTGGGATGAGGCCACCTGGAGGGCGCACTTTTGTATGGACAGGCGTACCTTACTGCGACTCGCAGACCTGTTAACACCCTGGCTGGAGTGGCAGCACATCCCCATGTGGACCCCCATCTCCATGGTCCAGCAGGTGGCCATTGGGGTCTGGGCGCTAGCAGCTCTCGACTCCTGCCGGTCTGTGTCGCAGCACTTCGGCATTGGGGTGAGCACCATTGCCGGGATCCTGCGGAACATCTGCGAGGCTGTGGAGGAAGTGCTCCTGGACCAAGCGATCCAGCTGGTGGACCAGGTGGCCATGATGGCCGGCTTCACGGCTGGAGGGTTCCCCAACTGCATAGGCACCGTGGATGGCACCCACATAGAGATCCTCCGCCGGGGAGGCTTCAGAATACATTAACAGACACGGATACCACTCCCTGAAGCTGCAGGCTGTAGTGGACCACCGGGGGCCGCTCCTAGGGATGGGCGAACGCGGTTCGGTAGTTCGGTGTTCAGCCCGAACTCGGCCTGTTCGGACAACCGAACACGAACAAGAACAAGAACACACCGAACGGACCGAACACCGAAATAGCGAACACACCGAACGGAACCGAACACCGAACAATGAAAATGGCGAACACACCGAACGGAACCGAACACCGAACTACGAAATGGCCGAACAGTTCGTTCAATTCGAATCGCGTTCGGTTGTGTTCGGGTGGCTAAAACATGGTCTTCTGTCAGGTCACTGGAAGGCCAAATGTAGCAGGGAGGGGGAAGTCATTTGACTCAGCTAGGAGCAGACTTCCAGGCACCAGGGGTGGAGGGTGGAGAGTGGCTTGGAGTAGCAGCCAGCCTGATGAATCACCATCTCTTTTCGCCTCAGACCACTGGCTTGGCAGTCTATGATTGGCCACGGGCTAGGCTGCACGGAGCCAATGGGGCTGATTTGAGGCGGGCGCAGCAAGAAACAAAACTGTCTGCCTCCCCCCTTCCCAATACCTTCTGAGCTAGTCACTGTTCCTGAGCAGCAGGCGTTTCAGAAGGCTCCCTCACCCAGCATTTTCCAGCTCCCCAATCCATTGCCATCCTCCTCCTATTTCACCCATCCAACCCATCTACCCCCATATTCTCATTTATTTACATTAGCTTTGATAGATTTAGTTGTTATTTTTTGTTTTTATCCCTCCCTGTGTTCAATCTTCAATCTTCCTCCTTCCCTCCCCCCTCCATTGAATATTCCCTCCCCATTCCCTTCCCCTGTTTTTTTGATTCATTAGAGTAGTAGTATATTATTAATTTATAGATTGATTTAGGTTTCATTTCAGTTTTGTACCCCTCCTTGTCTTGTTTGTGATTGCCCCCCAACCCCCATCCCATATATTCATAGGTAGATAGATAGGATTAGGTCGATACATTTTTGTTTTGACATAGTAGGAGTAGTTTAGTTTAAGGTTTACTGATAGAGTTTACTGTTTTCTGTGATTCAGCTTTAGGGTTTGTTGGAGTTATTCATAGCATTTAGAATACATTTATTAGTTAGGTAGTTAGTTAGTTATTAGTGTAGATATAGAGATATAAATATTTGATAAAAAAATTCAATAAAATTTTTTTAAAAAATTATATATTAAAAAACATTGTTTTTTTCGGGAGAAATGGAGAAGGGAAGGAGAGGCCGATCTGCTGCCCGTAGGGGAGGCAATGGGGCACGTCCCAGAGGCCGTGCACGAGGAGCGGCAGCAGGCAGCAGCAGTAGCCAGAGGCAGAGCGCCTCACCCCCTCCCAAAATCAGGAGGCCTGCTTTAGGGGCCCAGGGTGCTCTGCAACGTCTCCTGGCAGTGCCCTCCACTGACACTCAGGGCACTGGAAGGCCTGCAGGAGTTGAGGCTCAGGCTGCTGCATCTGTGTCTGCTGTGCGTGGTGATGGAGCAGGAGCTGGGGCTGCTTCTTCTACCGATGTTCCTCCAGGGCCACCAATGTCCCCCACAGTCGAGGAAATCCCCAGTAGCCCAGAGCTGGTGGATCCCACCCCGGCTGCTAGAGGCAGGGCCCGATCCCCGGGCAATGCCAGTACTAGGGACTGGGAGAGGAGGAGTGGCAGCAGCGGCAGCTGCAGCAGCACTAGCAGCCACAGAGGGGGGCACAGGGAGAGTGCCAGCAGCATGGCGGGCACGGGCAGTCTACCCTCCGGGTCCCAGTACTCCCCTTCTGGGGACATCGCCATGATCGCTGGGGACAGTGAGGAAGAGGCAGCAGTCAGTGACACTAGTGCCGCAGAGGATATCTATGTCCATGAGGCAATGTCTGACCCTCCTCCTCCCAGAGCTGCATCACCACCAGTGCCACAAAGTTCTCCCTCTCCCAGCAGCACTGGCAGCAGCACGTCTGCCGGGGCGGGCAAGAAGGCAGCAGGAGGGGGAAAAACATCCACTGTCTGGGAGCATTTTAAGCAGGTGAGGGCAGATGATCCCAGAGAGGTGCAGTGCACGCTGTGCCAAAAGGTGGTGAAGCGTGGGCGGGCGCTTGCCAACCTTGGCACAACTGCAATGGCCAGGCACCTGAAGGCATGCCACAGTGCTGTGTTGCTGAGCGGGAAGGCAGGCGAAGTGGATGCCAGCGGGTTCCCGACTCCAGCGGCCAGTCGCCCGGCCCATTCAGCGGGCCAGCGTTCTGCAGCTACTGCTGCTGCCTCTACCAGCAGCAGGAGCATTATGGGGGCAGAAAAACTGCAGGAGCCTCCCCAGCAGCACCGCCAGTCCACCATGGAGGAGATGGGGTGGGGCGATGTGTCGAGGCCATCGGCAGGGCGCCGTGGCACAGGCTTCCAGGAAAAAGGCAAGCGCCTGGTTGCCGAGATGATTGCCCTGGATGGCCAGCCCTTCTCCATTGTGGAGGACAAGGGCTTCCAGCGTCTGCTTGCGTTCCTGGCTCCCAACTTTAAGCTTCCTTCCCGCTCCGCCCTGAGTCGGACTGTGGTCCCACAGTTATATAGGGCTTTGAAGGAGCGGGTGAGGGAGCAGCTTGCAGGGGCTGGGGGGGCAACGGTCCACTTCACCACGGACCTGTGGTCCTCCAGGAACGCCCAGCATGCCTACCTGGCAGTGACTGCACACTGGTGGCAGGACGCAAAGGCAGTGCTTGGCAGTGGCAGGAGGGGACCTGAAGCAGGGTATAGGTGGGCCCTGCTTCAGTCCCAAGTTATGGACAGCTCCCACACCGCAAGGAAGGTAGAGGCAGCCCTGACCACCATGGTGAGGGAGTGGCTCACGCCAGGCGTGGCCTTCACCAAGGGGTGTGTGGTCACGGACAACGCGGCCAATATGCTTAAGGCAGTCCGTGACGGGGGGTTCACGAGTATCCCTTGCGCCGCACACACCCTCCACCTGGTGGTGAAGGACGCTCTGGGCTTGGGTGATAAAGGCATTGGGCCAGGCACCCTTAGCTCCCTGGTCGAGCGGGGGAGGAAGCTGGCGGGCTTCTTCAACCGCAGCGTGAAGGGCAGCGAACTCCTCCGGGAGAAGCAGGCTGAGCAAGGGTCCCCGGTGCACACCCTGATCCAGGATGTCTCCACCCGGTGGAACTCCACCTTCCTGATGCTGGAGCGGCTTCTTGAACAGAAAGCCGCCCTGCATCAGGTGGAACTGGAGACAGACATCGAGTCACCTCCAGGGTACAACAGGGAGGAATGGGATATTATATCCCAAACCGTCTCTGTCCTGAGACCATTCCTGGCCGTCACGGAGACACTGAGCAGCTCCACTGCCACCCTCAGCCAGGTGACCCCGCTGGTGCATAGTCTCCACAGCAGCCTGGATGAGATTCTTGGGGCGGTGGGGCGGGATCGTGGCCCTCAGGGCAGGAGAATGTGCGACGAGGCGATGGAGCTAGCCGACAAGTTGAAGGCGGGCCTGAGCGCTCGCTTTGGTGACCTCCTGCGCCGGGACGAATATGTCCTGGCAACCATGCTGGACCCCAGGATCAAGGGCAGCATGGCACGGGAAAGTGCGCACTATGGCCTCCAGAAGGGGATGCTGGTCGATAAGGTCAGGCAGGCAGAGCGGGCCATGCAGCGGGATGCCCCTGGGGATGGTGGGAGTAGGAGCAGCGACCCTCAGCCATCTGGGTCTATCCCTGCCTCCAGCAGCAGCAGGACCCTTACTGCCAGCAGCTCCTCCTCTGTTCTGTCCACTCAGGGGAGCATGGGGACCAGCAGCACAAAAGGGCAAGCAGCGTGGCTGAGGGCAGTGGGGCAGGTGGTGCCCACCCAGAGCTACCGGAGGGAGTATGATGGCGCCTCAGCAGCAGTGGAGACCTATCTGGAGGAGGAGCCTTGCATAGAACCCGGCAGCGATCCCTTGGCCTACTGGGCCAGCAAGGCCCAAGTGTGGCCGGCCCTGTCCAAAGTGGCCAAGGGATTCCTGTCCTGCCCACCAACCAGTGTCCCCAGCGAGAGGGTGTTCTCCATCGCGGGGGACATATGTTCCCCGCACCGCCTGAGACTGGGGGCCAAGTTGGTGGAGCAGTTGCTCTTTCTCAAGGTGAACCTTCCGCTGCTGGGATTCCCGGAGCTGCCCCTGGACAAAGAGTGATGGTGCAGTGGCACACGCCATCCATCCCATGCCAGGGGCAGTCGTGGGACAGGGCTCCTCCTCCTCCATCCAGGGCTCGGCTGCTAATAGTACTGTGCTGCTGAGGTGCTGCTGTCCCTCTGTCCCAATGCTTGCACGAACGGCCGAACCGAACGGGCGAACACGAACGCGAGGTACGACTGAACGACCGAACACGAACACACGAACCGAACACGGCCGAACCGAACGGCCGAACACGAACACACGAACCTATCGTGGCTGAACCGAACGGCCGAACACGAACCGCGATCTGTTCGCCCATGCCTACTAGACATCTTCACGGGCAACTCTGGGTGCAGCCATGATGCCCACATCATGACCATCTCCCCCTTCTATGCCTGGATGTACCGTGGGGACTTCGCGGAGATGGAAATGACCTGGATTGATGGGGTGATGGTGCCCCCCTGCATCTTGGGGGACCTGGCCTATCTACTCATCTGGTGGCTGATGAAGGCATACCTGGTTGCCTGGAACTCTGTGGAGGCTCTCTACAATACCCACCTGTGTGCAAGCCAGACAGTGGTCGAGAGGGCCTTCGGGGCCCTCAAGCAGCACTGGAGGAGCCTCACGGGCCGCCTGGACTACACGGTGGAGACCTCGGCCCTGGTGATTGGGGCTTGTTGTGTGTTGCACAACATGTGAGAGACTGATGGGGCTTACTTAGACTACCCCGTGCCCCGGCACCCTTCTGGCCCTGTGCCCCTGTATGTGAACGCGGAGAACCTGCGGGAGTACCCATACCAAGCGCATCCATGCTGCCCTGTCCAGGTGCATCAGCCGAGAGGCCGAGACATGAGGCACAGACCCCCATCTTCAACATCCCTGGGCCCCAACCAGCGCCCTGGGTGCACCACTGTATGGCCACCTGGCCGCCCATAGCCCCAGACCCATGAACTGACCCAATGAAGCAATAGTGGTGCCCAAACCTTTATTTCCACACACAGTTACATGTGCCCCCACCACCACCACCACCGCCCACATCCCTGTGCCGTGCCCGCACTCAGACCACCCTCCCCTTTTCCCCCTCCCCCCCTGTCCCCCACGTCTCCAGGGCCTCCCTCTTGGCCACCCTGTGGTCTCTGTGGAGGTCTGGGAGCTCCCCTTCCCCCCCCGCTGTCCGTGTTCCCAACTGTGTCTTCAGAGGCCTCGGTATCCTGAGGGGCAGGCGTTAGTGGGAGGGTGGGTGGGCGGGCCAGAGGCCGGATGGGCCCCCCTGGGTGGCTGCTCCCTCCGGAGGCCTAAAGGGACTGGGAGGCAGATGCGCGGGCCCAGCGGACATGCCGGTGGCTGGGGCGGTGGCGTTGGTGCTGAGGAGCTCGACATCGGGGCCCAGGTGGGCAGGGTGCCCGGTGGGGTGGTTGCCAGCACGTAAGCACTTATGGTGCCAGCATGCAGAAGCAGGGAAGTGCTGATGTCATGCGAGCGGTCCATCTTAACTGAATGCTCCCGCACCATCCTGTTGATAGGCTGCTCCAGCCGCCCAAACACCTCTACCTGCCTGCTATGCTCCCGGCGCTCCTGCCTCTGCTCCAGTTGCATTTCTGCCTGCAGCTTCCGGACCCTTGCCTCCACTTGTTGCAGAGAGCGTTCCATGGCCACCTCCATGCGATTGATGGCCGCGATCATCCGCTTGCCCTGCTCGATGGTAGAGTGGACAATGTCCTCTGCCTGATCCTCTGTCTGGTGCCGTACCCATGCCCAGTGCTCTCTCATCCATTGTGCCGAATTCATGGGCCTGGTTTGCTGGGGCCTCTCAGTTTGCCCTGTTGGGTATATATTAGGTGTTGGTTAGGTGCCCTGGCCGGCCGCCCCCTGTCCTGTGGCATGGGTGTGGGGTCTTGCCCTGCCCTCAGATTGGCGGATGGTACCCTCCCCCAGCACCCCACCCCCCCACTTGGCGGTGTGCCTCACCGGGGACCTCTGGCTGCTCCCGGGGCTGCTCGCCACCTTCCTTGTCACCCGTATGTCGCTAGTGCTGAGGTGTGCCATGCCCTGTGGGGATATGGGAGGGGTTGGGTTGGGGTGGGCTGCCTTTGTCCCCCAGTGGCCCCCCGAGTCCCCTTCCTGTGTTCTTGGGTGTCCGGGATGGCTGGGGGTGGCCCCGTACCCAGTGTGTCCCCCTCCCCCCTCAACCCTTCCCCCCAGTCCGGCCCCCCTCCCACCCATGTGATTATCCTCGATGTCCATCTCAGATCCCTCCAAGGCTGGTCCCTCAGTGTTTCTGGGGTCCCCCTGTGTCCAATGGCTGAGGGTTACCAGTGTGCCAGCCTCGGAGTTTCCCAGTCCATACAGGGTGTGGGGGCTGCTGGTTCTGGTGCTTGTGGGGGGCTGAAGGTCCCCGAGATCCCTGGGCGTTCCTCCTGGAAAGTAGGGGGCAGTCCGGGCTCCGTGTCCGGACCACCGGTTGTTGTCCCAGATGTCCTTGTTCCCCCTCTGTAGCTCCTTCACCTTTGAACAGCACTGGGCCACAGTCCTGTGATGCCCTGCCGCCTCTATGTCCCGCACGATCTCCCCGAAGATGTGCTTATTCCACTGATTGACTGCGAGCTCCAGTTGATGCTCCAGGATTCCCCAGATGTGGATGAAGTCCTGTGTTTCCCTGTTCCCCCATTGCCCCCCTCGGTGGTAGGGTCTTCTCCCACATGGGCTCGCCGGGTACTTCTCCTCCACCACCTGTCCAGCTCCCGTCTCCTCTGGGGGCTTGGGCTCTCAGGCCCATTTCCATGTCTGTGGGTCATGGAGGGGGCTTAGGTGTTGTTTTCCCCTGTCCTGCGGCCACACCCCTTCCCCCCTCTTGCCGCCCGGGCTGCCCCCCTTGGTGCCACTGTGCTGCCGGTTCCCCCCCTTCAGTCCCCTTACCCATTTCCAGGGTGCCTCATCCCACAGTCTGGTTGCCATCTCCGGGGCTGCCTGTCCTGGCTGCTGCTGCTGAGGCTGTCCCTCTACCGCCTGCAGGTGCAGCACTACGCCCTCCTCCGCCTGCGCCTCCTCCATCTGCTCCTCCTCCTCCTGCCTAGCTCTCTCGCCCTCCGGTCTCCTCTCCCTTCTGCCTCACTCCATCCCGCCACGTCCCCCTGCTGTATGCCCTTTAAATCTCCCTCCCCAGCCTGTGTTGTTGCCGGTTGCCTGGCAGCAATGCTGCATGCTTTGTCCCCAGCTGGGAATCATTTTACTTGGTTCCGGCCAGTGGTTGCCGTTCAGACATTACTTTTTATTGTTTCCCAGTGGGAATTGCAATGACCACGCTTTCAGAGATGGTCCGGGCCAGAGCTACGGAAGCGTGGTTGTGTTTTCCCCCTGGTGGGGATTGACTGTGATGAACATCTGGTGCCCGCGAAACTGATGTTCAGGGTGCTTTGGCCCCACCGCAGGATTGAGTGTGGTTCACTGTGGTTGACTGTGGGTGTTTTCAGACGTTACGGGGCCGCTTGGCCCCGCCCCCTCCATGCACCCTGCCGCCTGCCCTCCGGGGAGATGG
>QEPC01007340.1:708705-719101 GCA_003113815.1 Sphenodon punctatus
GCCCCGCCCCCTCCACGCACCCCGCCGCCCGCCCTCCGAGGAGACGGGCGGGCGGCGGGGCCAATGCGGCCGCCGCGTCCGGCCGATCGTGCCACGGCCCGGGATCCCGCCGGGGATCCCGGGCCGTGGCACGCGGCCAGACGTTACTTTTCCTTGGCCACGGCCCGGGGTCCGTTTGACCACGCTTCCCGGGACCTTCCCCCGGCTAGCCCGGGAAGCGTGGTTCAAATGAACCCCATGTGGGTATTGACCGTGGCCAACATCTGGCGCGCCGCAAACAGACGTACGGGACACGGTGACCACAGGTGGGTATTCACCGTGGTTCACCATGTTCACGTAACGTCTGAAGACACCCAATGTCTATTGCGCTGCCCCGGGTCGTGGTCTGCCGGTCCGATTCCCTGCCGTGGTCACGCTCCCGTCATGTCTGTTTGGGGCCTCTCTTGCCCACAGGGGGTGGTTAGCCAGTTTGCCACTGCTGGGAATCCACTGTGGTGAATCGGGCACCCGTAACATCTGAAATCGCCCTCTGTTTCACCCACAAAAAAATAATGGCAGATGGCAAAAAAAGCGGGAAAAATAGTAAGTCTCCACATTGTGCGAATGAAGGTGGATGACCTATTTCTGACGGAAACACTATTCACCACTATTTATTTTTTTGGGCCTAGTCACTAAATTCAGAGAATCTTTTGACAGGAATTATCTCGTTGACTTCTTAATGGGTCTCCTGATACTTCATTTTCATCATCAGCTTGTTCTCTCTCTCTCTCTCTCCGAAATGTTTCTCTCTCATTCTCATTCTTTTCTCCCGAGATCAAGCAGTTAAACAACCTGTGAAATGTTCTTCCTCCTCTTTATATTTCAGAGCCTCTCATCGCCACAGAAACTGTACTTATAAACCTTCCTGCTCTTTAGGGAGAATCTCTGCCCCCACCCTCACCCCATCAGCGAGAAAGTAATGCAAGACAGTGGCAGAAACAGCCACAACTAGCAAAGTTACACTCACAACTAGCACTCACCGTGGGCAGTAGAGCAGACAGGAGCCTCACCCCCTGTCAACAAGTCTCGCTGCAGAGAGCTTGAATGGCTTAATCAAACTGACACAGTTCCCCCACTCACGCACTCCCTCTGCAGAGCTATGTCCTTTATCGCCAGGTGATTATTTTAGACAGGTATGTGGCAGACGTCCAAAAGGCCACAATTTTTATTTATTTATTTATTTCGTAGATTTTTATACCGCCCCATCCTGCAATGCAGCTCGGCAGAAGAGAGAGGCTGAGTTGTAGATGGTAGCAATGGTGCATGTTTACCTGTGCTTCAAGGCACAGAATTCGCTTTTATTTTCGTGTTAAAAACCCTTCATTTGGGAATTTCTTTGTAAAGGAAAACATTTGTTTTCATTTTTCCATTTATTTTTATTGAAATGAAAAAGCAATATAAGTAATAAAAATCACTGCACATGCATAAAATGGCGGCTGGACCATTCTTTGCATGCACAGTCCTTTCTCAAAATGGCACCGGCAGCATCAGCGCCATTTTAGAAAAGGGTGCTCATTCACAGAATAGCCATGGAGGCCAAATTGCTAATGTGCATGTTTTATTGATATACTACTACTACTACTACTACTGATAATAATAATAAAAATAATAATAATAATAATAATAACAACAACAACAACAACAACACTTTTATGGCAATTTCCAGCACTTCCCCAGCACTTAGGTGGTTGCACGTCCGCACGGCACACAAGGGGCTTGAGATCAGCCAACCCCTTATTTATTATTTATTATAAATTATTATTATTATTATTATTATTATTATTGGATTGGAAAGACGCCCTGTTTCTTCCTTTTTTGTTCTTTTTCGCTTCCCTGACCTGACATTTTTGTATTTTGATTAGGTCATCGTTTCTTTTAGTAATTAAACAAAACAAAAATGAATTGCACCCCCCCCTACTGGCTTCTGTCTTGATCGTGGGGGTGTTTGGGGTATATCTGGACATTGGGGAACCGGTCCAGGTGCAGAGGACAGGACTGAGGCCAGAAATAGGGTTAGGGTGGGATTTTATTGTTGGGGGGGGGGGTTAATTCTGGGAAATGTTGATTTTAATGAATTTTATTATATGTTTTAAAAGGTTGTTAGCTGTCCTGAGATGCTTGTAGCAGGTGGGAGCGGCATGCAAATGTTATTATAAATAAATAAATAAAGGACCTTCCCTCCTTTCGAAAAAACTGTAAGACTTGGCTGTTCCTTCAGGCATTTGGCGGGAGAGATGAGTAGAGGGTGGGGGAGGAGAGGGACGGGGGGGAGTGATATGTTTTTATAATTTTATAATTTTCTGGTTTTATATTTGTTGATTGTTGTTGTTGTTGTTGTTGTTGTTGTTGCTGTAAGTCTCCCCAAGCTGCCTGTGGCAGGAGGGGAGGGATATTAAATCTTTTAATAATAATAAATAGGGTCAGGATTAGAGCTGAAATGCGTACCCTCCAAAACACGCAAACTCATTTATAATCAGAATGAATCCACCTAAATGTGTACTACCGATCTGATCTTTGATTGATGATTACCCATTTTTTGCAATTTCGCTTAGTTCAGTTCAGACAGTGAACAATCCAGACAGTGA
The DNA here is from genome assembly GCA_003113815.1 of Sphenodon punctatus. NCBI lineage: Eukaryota > Metazoa > Chordata > Lepidosauria > Sphenodontia > Sphenodontidae > Sphenodon > Sphenodon punctatus. The sequence goes on from QEPC01007340.1 coordinate 711,330, forward strand.
ACAATCAGTTCATCCAGTTTGTTTGATTCATTTATTTTGTTCATTTGGGGCCACTTCTGGTTTTTACCATTAATTTCTTACCACTCACATTTTCCATGTTCCTGGCAAAAAAAAAAGGAAAACAGGAAAGGGATGAAACAAGCAAAACAGGTCAAATAAAATAAACCAAAATGGAATAAATAAATAAATAAATAAATAAATAATAGGTTGCTCACACATTTTGACAAATGTCATTCGGATTGATGACGAGCTGTTCAAAATCAGGGGGAGGGAGGGGGAGAAGATTTGGGGCGAAGTGCCAAAATTGGGACCAGAAATTAACATTCTGGGACATTCCAGAACATCGAGTACCAATTCATACCTTACATTTTTTAGTCAATTCAGGCACCAGAAATTCAATGGTATGGGGTATAGCTATTTTTAATTTTTCAGGTACGCATTTCAGCTGGAGATGGAGAGAAAACAAAGCATGCGCACACCCCACGTTTCAGTATTCGCTTGAGATGGTTCAATGATTGAACGGTCTATCAATGATTGAATGGAAAATCTTCCCCTTTAAAGTCAATGGGAGTTTTGCCAATGACTTCATTTGGTTGTGTATTTAACTGATTTATTTTTAAAATTGATTTATTTATTCAAATTTCCCTGTCCTTCCCCAAAGACTCAGGGTAGCTTACATAATAAAAAGGCACATAATAAAAATACAATAAAACTCCATTTAAATGCCTCATTTAAAATCCACCCTCACTCCCAAACCCTCCCACCCCACCCCACCTCAACCCCTCACCCTGTCTGCCAAATGCTTTGAGTGAAGCCATACAAGAAAGAGTGGGGAGGCTGCTATGCCTTGGGCTACCATGCCTTGGCCTGGAGGCCCACCATGCTGAACCCTGGACTGGGATCCGTCTTGGATCACTGTCCGTGATCAGGCCATCCGTCCTTTAGATGTGCCAGCCTGATTCCGGAGGGGAATTGGGTAGGGGGTGGGGCTGTGCTGGGAGGGGGCGGGGCTGTGTGGCATGACGTACAGCCACTCAGCCCCGCCCCCCCCGCACTCCCTCAGCTGCCCACCCATGGGGAGACAGGCTGGCGCAGTGACCAGTGAGGCCACTGCGCCAGACCACGACCCATGGTTGAGGCCTGATTCCGGGATGGGGCTGGCGAGCAGACATGCAGCGCCACCATCGCCGTCCCTGTCACGGATCGTGGCCACTCTAACCACGGTTCTCAACGTCAACTGGCTGGAGGTTGAGAACCATGCTCAAGCTTGATCCTGGTTGTGGGTTCATTGTGGTGAACATCTGGCCAGGAACAAACAGACATGCCCAGAAACACCACCACCACAGGGAATCCACTGGGGTTCACTGTGGTGAAAGGCAATTTCGTAATGTCTGAAATTACCCAATGTAGTGTTTCATGTGGCTGGTGCCCGCCAGATGTTCCCCCTGTCCCAGGTCCGGGGAAGCAGCTGGCTGCGATGTGATGCAACTGAGGATGTCCCGCAGAGCAGCATTACCCAAACTGGGGTAAGACTGTCCAAGGCGGGCAGTTTGTGTGCCTAGGCCATGCTTGCCCCACCATGTGTGGAGCACCACTACAGGGCTTCTCTTGCCCATCCTAAATAGCCACATCATGTCTAGGGGCGGGATCTCGGTTGGGCCGTGGCCGGGAGGGAGGCAGGGGAGGACTAGGCTCCTGTCAGCAATGATTGCCCATCACGATGCTGCATGGGGATTGGGCCACCGCAGCTCATATGGTTGCACTCTATGCCAAGGAAAAAAGTTTACTACCTCTTGAAAATGCTTGTTGTTGTGGTCTTAAGCGTAGTTACTTCTTTCTTAAACCCTCTTGAGAGGTGAAGTGGGCCTCACACAGATTACAGCTGGCTTTTATCTTTCCTGCATCAAAGCAGCCTGAAAAAAAAAAATGCCTCTGAGTATGCTACTCCATCTTTATCTGAGAGGGTACCCAGTTGGGAATACTGCATTCTGGAACTTGTAGTCTGCATGGGCATATCTCTGCATTTCATATGAGCAAAGACAAAGACCCAATTTGTGGGTTGATTCGAGCACTGGAAATTTGACGAGTATACTCATTTTGGAAGGTACTCATTTTTGTTTTACTCTCAGGTCACATTTTACCCCTTTGGAAAAAAATCTAGTCTTCTTCTTTTGGCAGAAGTGATAGGTGTTTGAAGAGACCACGTGGTTAACTAATTGGGCAAAAAAAAAGTTTTATTTAATTTGTATTTCTCTGTTCCCTGTTTTTGAAGTAATGAAGTGGGACGTGAAGTTTCATACTGAGATATTTTTCATTATCCCTATAATGATGCTGATGAGGAAAACAAGATTAACAGAGAAAAGTGGCAGGAAAATAATCAAGGAGAAAATATTTTAGCTGTTTTATAAATGCCTCCTTCCCAAGGCTTCTGAACTGCTTTCCATTTTTCCAAACACCAAGTTGCATCACAAAATGTGTGAGGTAAGAATTATTACCCCATTCTTACAGATTGGGAAACCAAGCAAGTGACAGAGTCAAGACATGTAATCTGTTGTAGGATCAGGATTAGAACTCAAGTATCCTTATTTCCAAACTCAATGAACTAATTGGTAGACTACCATTTGGTGACCACCAACAAGGAATTGGAGCGCTGGTCACTCCTAATAGAGCTGGAACGGGCAGCACATTTTCTACCCATGGGCAGGATATATAAACTATATATAAGGATTTAAGGAATGGCCTAACTGACTCAGACCGATGCTCCATCTTAGCCCAGTATTGTCACAACCTGGCACAACAGCAGGGTTCCAAATCTGGCTCTCCAGGGTCTCCAGCAGAGGCCTCACACAGGCGTGCTACTTGAGATCCTGAATCAGAGTTGCCGGGGATTGAACGTGGGACCTTATGCATACAAAGATGCACTCTACCACCTGAGCCACAGCCCACCACGTAATTAATACACACAACTTTGAGTATTCCACTGGGTGCCCGGTCAGTACCTGAGCATCGGGTTAGACACCCGATTACTCGGAAATACTGGGTTTTACTATTACTGAGTTACCAATTTATCATTTTTCCAATAAAAGAACTAGTACAGAAACTCAAGAAATTGGGACCAGAATTTGGAGAATCAGTATGGAAAACAGTAAATTGTAGGGCTGAAATGAGAACCAGATTGAGTCTCGTGAGAATCTCACAAGAATCAAGAAAAATCACCAAGCTCTCAAGAAGATCTTGATTCCAGTTTGAGAATCTCATGAGATTCTTGAAAAGACGTAAAAGCACTTTACGCATGTGCAAAATGGCCTCCAAGGCCGTTCTGAGCATACACAGCCCGTTTCCAAAGTGGTGTGGATCATCTTGGTGCCATCGTGGAAAAGGGGAGCTGGTCTGCACATGCTCAGAACAGCTGTCCATTTCCAAAATGATGCTGATGTAGCCCACACCATTTTGGAGAAGGGATGTGCATGCTCAGAATTGCCCCCTGTGGCCATTTTACACATGCACAGAGAAGAGTTCTTTAATTTTTTCAAAAATGGCAGTGAGAATGGCCAATTCTCATGAGATTATCAAGTGTAAATACTTTATTGAGAGACCCATTGTCAATGAGTTTTTTTATCTGTGATATCTCCTTTCATTCCTAGTAAGTTGCTTTATCGGGTAACCTATAGCACACTAATCAAGTACAGATTAGAACCCAATGTTCCTCGGTCAGGCACCATACTTTTGATAGTTATACCTGTTTTTGAGAGTACTCATTTATGCTTTACTCCTAAATCTAACATCTGGAGGCTGTGAGTGACCATATTCCCCTTACCTACCATTGATGCAATCCTATGCCGTGCATGCACACGCAAAGACGGTATGTACACACACACACACACACACACACTGTTGCACAGCATTGTTCAACGATGGTGTGCAAGTAAAGTGTGCATGCATAGTGGAGCATGCACCTGTGGGTCCTATGGAATTGCCCCACTTTACTTGTGTGCCATTGCTGCACAATGTTACACATGTGTACATACCATCTGCACAAACACACAGAGGTTGCACCTCATATTGGTAATTTCATCAATGAAGGAAACAAGATTGGGCTGTTATGATTTGCTCTTAATAAAACCATGTTACTTATTTATTTCTTATTTATTTATTTTTAAAATTTTACTACCCTGCCCCTCCTGCCACTGGCAGCTTGGGGCGGTTTACAATATATAAAACGTTAGAACATAAATTACAAACAACTAAAAGGAGGAAGAAAGATACCCCCCAGCGCAAAAAAAGTCACCCCCTCACCCATCTCCCCTGTCAAATGCCTGCCGGAACAGCCAGGTCTTACAGTTTCTCCAAAAAGAGGGGAGATCCGGGGCCAACTGGACCTCCACTGGAAGGAAGTTCCACAGCTGTGGTGCAGCCACCGAGAAAGCCCTTCCCCTGCGTGACCCCCTGGAAGACTCAGGGGACCTTGAGCAGTGCACCCCCAGATGACCTCAGGGGCCGATCCAGCACCTGGGGAGTGAGGCGGTCCCGCAGATAGGTAGGGCCTCAGTCATTTAGTGAGGGGGAAGGGGAGCTACACAGATATCCCAGTGTTTCTGGTGTGTGTGTGTGTGTGTGTGTGTGTGTGTGTGTGAGAGAGAGAGAGAGAGAGAGAGAGAGAAAGAGAGAGAGAGAGCTTGTGCAGGCTTTCCAAATATGGCTTCGAAGAGACCGTGTGAGCCGCATTTCCTATGGCAGCCAGCTTCTTGTGTGCTTCCTTTAAGCGAGTAAGTAGAGCCGCTCATCTAAGAGCAGTCTCAGAACTCATACTGAATACAGTGTGTTTAGACACTTCAAAGGGACATAAGGCATTCAAGACTTCAAGGGGAGAGGGCATTATCGGTGGCTGGGCCGCAACGCTGGAACTCCCTCCCGGAGGAAGATCGCCTAGCCCCAGGTCTGATGGCTTTTCATCGAGCCTGTAAGACCTTGCTGTTTGCCCAGGCCTTTGGAAGGGAGGGTGGAAGGTAGGATAGGTTGGGGAGATTTGGGGGGAGGAGTGTATAGTAAATGTTGGGGGGATTATTCTTTTTAAACTATTTTTATTTTATGATGTTTTATGAGTTTTACTATTGTTTTATTTGTTGTGAGCCACCCTGGGATGCCATGGGCATGAGGGGATGGCCAATAAATGTAAATAAATAAATATATAAATAAATAAGGCATGTCGTGAATAAGAAAGAATCTGGATTATTTATTTACTTATATAATTTTTTATCCCACTATTCCCCTAAGTTTCAAAGTAGATTGGAGGGACAGCTAACACCTTAGAAGACAGAAACAAGATTCAAAATGATCTTAACAGGATGGAAAGCTTGGCCAAAATGAAATTCAACAGAGATAAATGTAAAGTTCTGCATTTAGGTAAGAAAAATTAAATGCACAAGGATAGGCTGGGGATACCTGGCTTGGCAGCAGGACATTTGAAAATGATCTTGGGGTTGGAGTTGATTACCAACTGAACATGAGTCAGCAGCATGATGTAGCTGCTAAAAAGGATAAGGAAATTTTAAGCTGCATTAGCAGAAGCTTATTGTTCAGGTCACGAGAAGTAATCGTTTCACTCCGTTCTTTGCTGGTCAGACCTCATCTTGAATATCGTGTCCATCCAGTTCTGGGTGCCGCATTTCGAGAAGGACATTGACAATTCTGAATGGGCTCAGAAGAGAGTGACAAAATTTGGTCAGAGGTCTGGAAACCAAGTCCTATGAGGAAAAGTTGAAGGAGCTGAGTATTTTTAGCCGGGAGAAGGGAAGACTAAGGGGAGCCATGATAGCCGTCTTCAAACATCTGAAAGGCTGTCACATAGAATATGGTGCAGACTTGTTCTCTGTTGCGCCTGAGGGCAGGACTAGAACCAATGGGTTCAAATGACATGAAAGCAGATTTTGGCTAAACATTAGGAAGAACTTCCTAATGGTAAGAGCTGTTCGACTGCGGAACAGACACTGTGTAGGGCGGTGTTTGGATCTCCTTCGCTGGAGGTTTTCAAACAGAGGCTGGACGGCCATCTGTCAGGGATATTGTAGCTGTCGATTTTCTGCACTGAGCAGGAGGTTGGACTAAATGACTAGTTCTAAGATTGCATGATTCTATTAATTAAGTGATTGCAGTGAAAACCTTTCCCATTGGAAATAGACCATTCACCTGCGTTCGTGCAATGAGGAAACTTACTGGCTTTTCCACTATTTTTGCTCATTCCCATTTGGTAATTTGCCATAGTTTAGTACTTCTGGTAATTAAATCTTCCCAGACAGGAACAGCCATACGCACTGTAACTTTTCTTACATGTTAGTTAGGTTTCCTTGCATACGATCACAAGTTCACTACGTAAGTTTCATTATTTCCCTTTTTGGTCATTGTTTGAGAACTTTATAAATTATGTTTTGACTGCTGGTGTATTTCAAAGGCTAGCCCTTGTTTTCTGCATTCTGATTATGGAAACCATCATACAATGCTGGAAATTGACAAAAATATCAGTAACTAACAGGTGGAAAATACTGAAAATTATCACAAATTAGCCAAAATAGCAGAAATTACCAAAAAATACCCCAAATTTCCAAACAATAACCAAAAAAAAAAAAGGTGGACAATCACAGATGCCGATCTCGATTACAGTGGAAGAATGGATTGAATGGATAGTGAGGAAATACCAATTAAGAATCATAAGCACTCACCAAAATTTTGATATTTTCCAAAAGTACTCGCCTCAGCTCTGGTTACAATGTTAAATTCACATTTTAAAAAACTACATGAAAAAAAATATGCTAGAAGCCAGTATCCCAAACCCTATCCCTACATACCAAACAAGAAACATGTACGCTGCCTCTGGAAAATGCCCAGGTCTGTATAAGGGGGGTTTCTGCTGTACTCCTGGAATGCGACAGTAACTCTGGAAATAATAACAATTCAAGACATTCTTCAAAATGTTATTCCACCATGAAGCTTCTCATATTTGCAACTGATACTAAGCTGATTCATTCTGCTCTTCCCATTATTGTTGATATTCAAACACATTTTTCACACTTTTCATGGGAATTTAATCCTCTCTTTTTTGAGCACGTCGATTTTTCAGAAAAATCCATTTGCTATTTTTTTAAATTGCTTTATCAAAGAAGTAAGCTGCCTACCTAGATTAAATAGACTCACTAGCAAATTAAAACTTTTTTTTCAGTGGCTTTCAGACACAGCTTATATTGTTTTCAATTAAGTCTTTTCATGTCTTTCCAACTCGAAATTTCTGGTCTAGAATGTAATTAATTATGCCCTTAGACAAAGAGAATGAGGCAAACTGTTTCCTTCCCCAGAGTTATGAATTCATTTGGCTTTGCAGTCCTAGCAGCTGGTTCTCACACTGATGTGTTGCGGCGATGTGGGGGAAATTCAGGTGACCAACTTGTTGAAGAGACTAATAGGTTACTGTGTGCCTTTCCAGGCATTACTCTTTGTCGATGGGAACCAAGTGCAAAAGATAAGGAAAACATGATGGTGTCCTGTTCCAAAATTGTTGCTGGAATGCCAACAACCTGGTTGTCTGGATATTGTTCTTCTAGAAGCACTGCTTTCCCCATCAAAGAAGTATAGCATAGCCTTTACCTTCAAGGCTATGCTATACCCAGAAGCCCCCAGCTGCCATAGCAACAGCAACAGCAACAGCAGGGCTCATCCCCTGCAGGTGAGCGAGGCCCCACCCCCTGGGAGGGCCCAGCCCAGGCCCCAGGCCAAAGCTGCCC
>QEPC01007340.1:723366-735884 GCA_003113815.1 Sphenodon punctatus
GGGGGGGGGAGAGAGAGAGTTTAGGGGAACTTATTTGGTGGCAGTAGCAGCGGCAGCAACTTCTCTGGACAGCTCTTCTGTTGGCTTCTTCATGATTCTTCTCAGCTCACTGCACAGGGTGTCCCAGGGTGCCATGGCCAGAAGATCCTTCCACACTGCCCTGGGAGGCCACGTGTGGAAGACTTGGAAGAGGCTAGAAGGAGCCAGCAAGTGAGCCAGACAGAGAAGCTGTTTCTGCCACCGCCGCCACCAGGTGAGTCCCCCTAAACTGCAATCGAACCTATCTCCAATTAATGATTCATCATGCAAGACACATTGCTTGGGCTCTGCATATCCAAAAGACCACCTCCGCTCCATGTTCTTCTATGCCCCCTTAGGTCAGTGGGGCAGGGGGAGAGCCCTCTTACAAGGCACCTTGTAAAGTGCCCTCTTACAAGTTCCACCACCGCACCAGATTCAAACACCACAGGCATGCAGAGAGATGTCCTTGGTGTCTGCCTCACTGCTTCAGAACTCCCTTCCCCCGAATGTTCACCAAGCCTGAACATCTTCAGAAGGCATTGTAAGGCCTACTTATTTGGTCAAGCATTTGGTGGGCAGAGATAGGTTTGTGGGGATAGAGATTTTAATTGGTATTTTATATGGTTGATTGATTGATTGATTGATTGATTGATTGATTGATTGTAAGATGCCCTGAGCCTTCAGGAAAAGTTGGGATATCAATTCAACTTAATAAATATGTAAATATATAAATATGTGAATCATTATAATCATCAATCATCATCTGCTGGAGGCATTTGCAGGGGACATGAGTGGACAGCAAAATTAAACACTCATCAGCAACATGAATCTTCCATTCTTTCACTTTCCAAACTTTCTGCAGACCTGTAAGCCCCCACCGGATTCAGGTCCCCACTTCTGAGCTTTGAACCTGGTGTTGCCATCCTGCTATTTTACAGCTGCTAGTAGACAAGTGGAAAGGAGGTAAAAAAGGTGCACTGGGTCCCCTCCACTAGATCTGAAACAAGTACCCACAGAAATGAGTATATCCTTTGAAATGATAGCACACGGCCTGGTAACATCAAGCACTAATTGATACACAATTGGATGCCTGATTTACTGATTTCCACACCAATTTTATGAAATTTGGTATGGATTTTTGGTTTTCCACTCTGTAAAACTGTAAACCCATAACTCAGTAATAATGATACCCAATATTTGGGTGTAATCGTGCACTCAGCTTCGTACCAATCAGCAATCAAAAAACTATTTAAAATTGTGAGTAATACCAGTGGGGATCAAAGTACTACCTAGGACTGAAAGTCGGTCTTTGGTTCTCTTTGAAATTTACCAAGGACTGGTGTATTTGGTCATGGTTTGCTGAGTTCTGAAGTTCCGGGGGGGTGGGGGGTGGCAGACGGCTATGGGTGCAGGGAAACAGGAAATAGAGGGGGCATGTAAGGGAAGGATTCAGTGGTGGCAGGAGAATAGAGGGCAGGGAAGTAGAAGAAACTCACCAAACCTGCGGTGAGCTGGACATGTTGCTCTCTCTGTACTCTGACACCATGTGTTTAACTTTTGAGGGAGGAAGTTTTGTCTTCTGAGCATGCACCTAAACCTGCCAAGGAGCATGCTGGGAATGTAGTCCAGCTTGTTCCCAGACCACATTAGTTTTTGGTATTTCCGTGTTTCATTTTCACATTTTGGTATTTCATTTTGTTCTTTCATTTTGTTCTTTCATTTTGGTATTCTGGGTACCCCATCAGCTACCATTTTGGGTACCTACAATTTTCTATTCCAATAGGGTTCCCTAAATTCAAAGGGCATACCCATTTTTGTGGGTACCCATTTCAGCTCTAATGACAATGTTTCTCATGATCATGCAACCATATCAAGTTGATGTGTCTACCTTCTGCATTGGCAGGCCCCTCCTAACAGGCCACCCTATATGGCCCTTTCTGGAGACATCTCCCTGTCCCTGAAGATATCTGCATGCTCACCCTGCTCATCTAGCCCAATCAGAAGAAGAAAGTCCAAGACAGGGGTCCACCAGGGGGCGTGCACTGGGAATAGCTGTGCCTGGTTAGAGCTCCAGTGAGGCCTATACCTAAAATGATCCCAGAAAGCTACACAACTAAATCTTCCCTTCAACAAGGGGTAGCCAATGAAATCTAAACTTCGGAGGCGCAAGAGGGTGCAAAAAAAATCTTCTCAAAAGGGGAAAAAGCTGATTTCCCAGCGTCCTTCTCCTGAGGCCTGCTCGGCTGAAACTCCCACCCTGAAGGACAAAATGGCTGCTGCTGCTGAGTCAAGAATAAAAGATCTTCAGGTCAGTGTACTTAATATTGAAGCCAGAGGCGCAATGCGCATGCGCAGCTGTTAGGAGCGCCGAGATCCCGCTCCTCCCGGCGCCAAAGCAAAAGCGCACAAAACGGCGAACATTTTAAAAAATAAAATAAAAAACAAAACCAAGACCCAGGCAGGGGAGACACCGGGGCATGGGCCCAGCTAAAAAACCAGCGGAGAAGGGGCCAATAACAAGGTTCTACCAACAAAGGCAGTCGGCGGAGCCAGGGCAGCAAGCGCACGCGGTGAGCAATAAAATGGCGGCCGTGGCCCAGCCAAACTCCCCGGGGGACCCTGAAAGGGACCAGGTCACTATGGATATCATACTGGCCGAGATAAGGGCCTCTAGGGCAGTAGCCCTAAAAGATAAACAAGAAATCCTAGAAAAAATAAGTAAAGTAAAAGGCTCGGTGGAGGAGGGAAACAAAAAGCTAGAAAACTTAAGCAGGCGGCTGGAGGGGGCTGAGGAACGTATCTCCAGCCTAGAAGATCAGTCCCTCCACTCTGAAAGCGACCTGGCTAAAATAAAAGAATCTCTGTCTCACTTGAGGGACAAATGCGAAGACCTTGAAAACAGGTCCAGGCGCTGCAACCTGCGCATTATGGGGGTGAAGGAAGGGGCTGAGGCAGGAGGAGTACAGGAACTTTTACATCAAATATTTGCACAAAACTTCCCTGACCTGAAACACCTCCATAACGTGGAAATAGAGAGGGCACACAGAACGCTGCGCCCCAAACCGAAAGAAAGTGACCCCCCCAGAGCCATCATAGCAAAATTCTTGAAATTTAAAGATAAAGAGGCTCTTCTAGGAGCCGCGAGGAAAAAAAATCAAGGCTTGGAGTACCAGGGCAGCAAGCTCAAACTGCAGACAGACTACGCTCCTGACACAATGAGGAAACGCAGAGCCTGGTCCAAATATTTCACCGAGTTGACGGAGAGAGGGCTCAAGCCTCAACTCTGGCACCCGGCCAAACTGACCATCCTAATCAACGGCCGCAGGAAGATCTTCGAGGACCCAGCAGACCTGGAGATTTTCATCCAAGCACACAAACCTAAGCAACAGAGCACAGGCTAGAGATAGCCGGACTAACAGATGAGTGCTAAGCTTAATGTAGATAGGTCCTTTTACTTGTCTCTCTTATACATAGGTTTATTAACCTCTAAAGCTTCTTGGTTACAAATATAATGTTTAGTTATCAGATGCTTATATCATTGTACTCTAATGCGCAATTAAATGTTAACTGCCAAAAGTAACAGGGCATGGCGGAGCCCCAGTCTCCACCTAGCCCGATAGAAAACAAGGTACAGAAATAGACGCAAAGGCAAAAATAAAGACAGGAAATGCCGGGGGGAAGAAGGGAACAAAAATTGCAAAAGCAAAAGGGAAACTCACATATACACAAATGCGTGTACGTGTGTGCATAGGTAGCTATCTACCTAAAAAAATTAAAGAGAAAAATGAGAGGCCCCCCAAGGAATCTTTCAGTATTACTGAGAAAAAAAGAACGTATAGTTCCAATGGGCACAGGTTGCCAACTCGCATGTTAAAACTGTTAAGTGTGTTAGCTTGTTATATGTTAATGTTGTTAAGGTTTATTAAGTTTGTTACACCAAAACACATGTCAAACACCACCCTAGTATCAAGCCCTGGTTACCCTCTCAGAGAATGGACAGATACTCAGTCTAACATAGAAAAAAAAATAAAAAGCCCAGCTGCAGGGAAACTTCACCCAACCCCATGGCAGTGACACAAGGTGCCAAGCCTAACCTGAAATCCCTGACTCTAAATGTTAAGGGCTTAAACCACCCCATTAAAAGAAGGAAGGTGACAGACCTAATAATAGACCAGGCAGCGGAGATTTTTTTCCTACAAGAGACCCACTTGGTTCACAAAGACCTCCACCTATTCGCCAATCGCAGATTGGGAGATATATATGCCTCGTGTGGGCAGAAAAAGAAGGCAGGAGTCATAATAGGCTTCTCGAGCTCAGTAAGCTTCAAATTGTCCTTTACAAAGAAGGATAGGGAGGGCAGATTCCTGTTAATAAAGGGCACATTGAACGCCCAACAGGTAACCCTAGTCAATATCTATGCCCCAAACGAAAAGACCCACCAATTTTTCCAAAAATACACCCCCATCATTAGCCAAAACGCAGAGGGCCTACTCATCGTGCAGGGGGACTTTAACTCCCCACTGACAGAGCTAGACCACTCCACCCGGGCACCACTTAAGAAAACGCACAAAAATGTAGCCGCTGTGATCTCACAACATGACTTGATTGATGCCTGGCGGTGTTTAAACCCCTCTACCAGGAGTTATACTTACCACTCCATGGTGCACAATACATACTCAAAAATCGATCACATCCTATTAGAAAAAGACTCCCTGTATAGATGCCTAAAAAGCGAGGTAATCCCAGCAACATTCACGGATCACAATGCACTGCTGACCGTTTTCGCCTGGGGGACCTCTGAACAGAGGGCCGAACGTACTTGGCAGCTCGACAGGGGTCTACTAAAATGCGAGGGGATAAAAGAGCAGATAGCTTCAGGCCTGAAAGAATACTTTGATTTAAACATGGGATCTGTGCTATCCCCACAAACACTTTGGGAAGCATCAAAGCCAGTAGTCAGAGGCAAATTTATAGCAATAAAGGCGGGGATAAACAAGAATAGGCGGGAGAGGAACGCAGAACTCCATAAGCAACTGCGTCTTCTGGAAAGCGAAAATAGTGCGTTCCCATCCAAAAAAAACCAACTCGAAATCCAAAAGTTAAAAAGTGAAATCGAAACAATCGAGACACAAAAAATCACACAACAATTAAGAAAGATCAAAAGCTTTTATTTTCAAAACTGTAACAAGCCAGGCAAAGTCTTAGCCCAGATGACAAAAAGTAGGCGAAAAAAATCTTCAATCCCAGTAATAAATCTCCCGGGAGGGAAAAAAACTTCCGACCAAAGCGAAATCCAGAACGCGTTTGTTAATTTTTACCAGAAATTGTACACCTCATCTAAGCCGGACCCTGTAGAGATAAAAGAATTCATTAATAAATATAATATCCCCAAATTTAACAGAGATCAGATTAAATTTCTAAATGCCCCTATTACGAATGCAGAAACGAAATTGACAATAAAAGAGCTAGTCAGAAATAAAGCATGCGGCCCCGATGGACTCCCTGCAGAGTTCTATCAAGCATTCAGTGCCATCTTAACTCCACACCTAACTAACACCTTTAATAATATTATGGAGGTGCAAACGATGCCCCCAACCTTTTATGAGGCGGTGATAACCCTTATCCCTAAACAGGGCAGAAACCAAGAGGAATGTGGCAACTACAGACCCATATCGCTGCTAAACGTCGACTATAAGATATTCGCCAAAATACTGGCCAACAGATTAGCAGCAATCATTGATAAAGTAATACACACGGACCAAACAGGCTTTATTCCAAATAGGCTGGGGATAGATAACATCAGGCGAACAGTCAACCTCATAATAGCTGCACGTAGGACCAGCACCCCGACCCTGATACTGTCAGCAGACGCGGAGAAGGTCTTTGACAGATCGGAGCCGGAATGTTTATACCAGGTAATGGAATGTATGGGCATAAAGGGGAACTTCCTAAAAGCAATCAGAGCCTTAAATTTAAAACCAAGCTCCCGCCTATTCATCAATGGCAACCTTTCTAACCCATTTTACCCGACTAGAGGCACGAGGCAAGGATGCCCCCTCTCTCCCCTTCTCTTTAATATTTCCCTGGAACTCCTAGCGTGCGCAATAAGGCAGGAACAAGACATAACTGGCATACAAATAGGTCAGACCCAACACAAAGTCTCCCTGTTCGCAGACGACATGCTCATATACCTTACACACCCACAAAGTACAGTCCCCAAAACCCTCCAACTAATAGACCAGTTCAGTCGAATATCAGGGTACAAAATCAACTACCAAAAATCCCAGGCTTTAATCCTGGCAAAAAACAAGGAAGAAAAGCAAAACATTGCAAGGCAGACCCCCTTTACAATTGCGCAATCCCAGTTTAAATACTTAGGGGTAAATATCACCAGTGACCATGAAAAGCTCTTCAGGGCCAACTTTCCCAGCATACTAAATCAAATCCGGTCTGAAATTGTGACTTGGCAAAGACTTAAAACCTCTTGGCTAGGCTGCGTTAACCTATTTAAGATGATAGCGTTACCAAAAATCCTATACAAGGCAATGGCCCTCCCAATACACTTACCTGCAGCGTTCCTTAAACAATGCGAGCAAGCCATGATGGAAGCAATCTGGAAAGGGAAAAAACATAGAATTAACAAGAGAACTTTAATTAGAAGAAAGGATAAGGGAGGGATCAATATGCCTGACCTAACAAGCTACTTTAAAGCAACATCCCTCAGAACCCTAAAATACTGGTTCCACCCTACTGCTAACACCACTTGGGTAGAAATTGAGAAAGATATAATGGCTGTACCGGACTTCCAGGAACTACTGACCAGTAATAGAACCAGTGAGAGGTGTGAAATACAGAGTCACCCATTTGCACCCACAGCTATACACCATTGGCAACAAGTGTTACATAAACTGAAGCTGTCCCCTCTTGCCTCCCCATTCTCCCCTATAAATTCGCAGGAAGCAAAACAATCTGGTCTAGCCCCAGACCTCCGCAAAACACTTACCAAATGCAAAATCCTAAGAGCAGAACACCTGTTCCAGGATGAACGATTCCTACCCATCCAGGAACTGAGCACTAAAACGAAGGCAAAAATAAACACGTTTCAATACTTACAGCTAAAAGCGTTGTTCACAACCAAAGATAAAGTCCAGCACTATGCCAGACCCCCCACTAACATTGAGAAAATTGTCTTTGGCCACGGCCCAAATAAAGGGTTGATAGCCAGGATCTATGGGGCATTAATCGAGATGGGGACTGACAAACTAACACCCTGTATAGAGAAATGGGAAAAGGAGCTGGGGAAAAACTTCAATGAAAAACAGGTAACCTCAATTTGGCAACACATGCATGAGTGCGCCAGTTCCCTAGAAGTAAAAGAGACCCAAATCAAAGTAACCCTAAGATATTACTTAACCCCCCACCAATTCAAAAAGGCAGCTGGCCCAAACCCAGGTGCATGTTGGAGGGGGTGTGGGGAACAGGGTACGTACCTTCACTGCTGGTGGAACTGTCCCAGGGTGCAACCTCTATGGCGCATAATCTGGACATACATGAAAAAGGCCACCAAGATAGAGGTGCCCTTCCGTCCGGAGTCAGCGCTTCTGGGGCTCTACCCAAACATTCCGCTGTTAAATCACCACCAGGACACCTGCAAAATAATGACTCTGGCCGGACTAAACGTCATTGCCCGGAGCTGGAAAAACGCAACAGACATCTCAGAGATGGCATGGCTGAAACGCATGTGGTACATGTACTCCATGGAAAAACTAGCAGCCACCCAAGAGAACAAATCCAAGAAATTCACAACCAAATGGTTCACATGCATAGAAGTCATCCAAGGAAAAACCCTCCAAGAAGAATTTAAATCTTACCTGGTAAACTACAATGTATGAAACGTAAAAGGCATAATGGACACCAATAGGGAAAAACCCACAATATTGACATGTGTATGTTCAATTGTTTATTTTTATTTGGTGTATGTGTGTTGTGTTTGATAATAAAATTATAACCAATTAAAAAAAAAAAAAAAAAAGTCCAAGACAGAAGGATTCCACCCTACATTTTCCAGCTAAATAGTGTGTGTGATTGAAAAAAGCATTTGAACTTTTGGAATGCTTATCTAAATCCCCCAGCTGTTTGAGGCTATAATGCCAGATTCCCAGTCACATTGCATTCTTCCTATTCTTATTCCGTTCTTATCCAGATGAAACCTAATTGAAATTAATGGAATGACTCCTCTTGAATCCTAAATGAGCTGGATCAGGGCAATAATATCTTGTTAAGTGGACAACTTCAAACTAGTCCAGTATTAGTGTTAACATATTTTTTAGCACATTTGACATTCATCACACAATAGAATTAAGATAGAAGAGAACAGAAGAGGATTGAGTTTTCTAAAGTTCCTTTGATATTCTAAATGTTTCAAAGCCATCTGGCTGCACCTCCAAGGGTGAAGGATTGCTATGCAATTCCACATTGTCATCACTTTTTTTTGTACAGACCTACGTCCTGCTGTGACTGTGGAAATGACATGATGCTCTGGACCAAAAATGAACAACGCCATACGTGAGTCTATTACTTATTATCCCTTTTCACTCATAGAAGACCATTATTATGCAAGCTGCATGACGTTAGCAGGTAGGAAGATCAAGGGCCATCTTCAAAGACCTAGGCATCTCAAATGGCACAAAAATACAAGCAAGAGATAGGGGAAATGTCATAATAATTAAAGTGATTTTTAACTTTTTGCACGGGTCTTGTTCATTCCAAGAAAGGAAGAAGGGGGGGAGAGAGGGAGAGAGAGAGAGAGAGAGAGATGTGGGAAGGGGAGATAAAGTTGAAGAGAGAATAAATTAATTCCTGTAAGAGTTTGTAGAATTACAAGATTTCAGAAGCAATAGAGACAAAGTAGTAAAGTCATATCTTTTATTGGTACCAACACAGCAAACCCTATGTTCTCTACAAGATTTCAGAGAACAGGACTGATGACTATTGTCAAAAGTCTAGCCAACAGAAGTGGATTTCTAGGTGGAGTTTGGAGGAGGAAAAGCTATTGTTGTTGTTTTGTTTCTGGAGAAGTCCCCTTCGCCGCAAAATGGCGGCGACGGGAAATTTGTAGCGCCCCCCCCCCCCGCTTCTAGCAGAGCAGAGAAGGAGCCGCTGTGGTGCATATCCTTTAGAGGACTGGCCATGAGGTGAATTGGTTGCCTGGCAACCACCCGAAGAGCACGAAACTGGCACTGCACAGGCTGGGAGGCACGCCCCCTTTAGGAGGGGTGAACTTCCTGTCGCTGCAGAGACGCAGCATTCCGAGGCTTGAGGCCGAACAGTCAGCAGCAATTTAGATTTGAAAATCACCGTCCTTTGAAAATCACTGTCCTTGGGGAATAAATAATGGGGAAGACAAAGAAAAAAGGAGGCAGGGGTAGAGGACAAGCAGGTGAACAGCCTGAGAGGTGGGGTCCGTCGTCAGAAGGACAGCAGCCGGCTGGAGTGAGGGCCCCCTCCCCAAGCACAGTGCAGAGTGGGAGAAGTGGGGGAACCCCCTCAAGAGAGGAGATGGCTGCAAGCCTAGCAGCGTGTGAACAGTTGATGAGGGCCCGGAGTGATGCCCAAGTGGGGCCCAGTGACCTCAAGCTATGAAGGGGGGAAGAAGGAATGGGGCAAGGAGGCCACCCATATGGGATTGCCCCCCCAATGAATGCAAATGGGAGCAGCAGCTGATGCACCCATTGGATCCCTGGTAGGGGAAATAGTAACCGGGGGGGGCAGGATGATTACCCCCCCTGCAAGATACAGAAGGGAAGGAGTTCAGGGTCCCATGGCTTACCAACCCCAGCGGGAGGGACAGTACCACTGGGGCACAAGAGGGTCCAGCGTCCCTGATGGAAGGGATCCAAGGTCAGGGAGCGATCGCCGGCCCACCGGATCCCAGGGTGGTTCAACTAAATCCCCCTACAGGCCCACTGCTGCAAGCCCTTTATGGCGAGAGGGCCACGCTGCCCATGGGGGTGTCAGGGGCAGCTGGGAGTAGTGGCATCCCCGATGGAAGGGGAGGAGCAGGTGGTCAACAGAGGGAACAAAGACCCAGTGGGGGACCAGAGGATGTTCCACCGCCCGGCAATGCGAGGGATCCGCAGCCGCCGCATGTGGGGCCTGGGGTCTCCGTATCTCATTACAGGGATGACACACACACACACCCGGAGCGCAGAAGGAGGGTTGAACAGGACCAACAAGGGAGAAGCCAGGATGCAGAGCTGTGGAGAAGGATCCTGGTGGTTGAGAATGAACTGAGGGGATCACGGAATTAAGAGGCAAGGGGCAACATGGGTCCGAGTTATGGGGCTCAAATGATGCCTCCACAAGCGCCAGTGAGAACTGCAGGTAATTTGGTAACCAGCGGGAACCCAAGTGGCCACATGGGGGAACAGGGGCAGCTGATAGGTGGCGCCGGGGCACCAAGTACCTCAACTACCGGTACCACTGGGAGCCAACTAGGGAGTGAGGTGGCCAGTCAGGATAATAGTGTGGTTTACCCAGTGGTCCCTTGTGGAGGGGGACCTCCTGCGCCGGGGCAGGGACAAGTGCAGATGGCCTGGATGAACGGCGCCTGGGTGATGATTACACCGGTTTCCTTCCTGGTGCGGGGAGCAATGGGGTTAGGCAACCAATCGACAGGATTAATAGCATCAGGACAGAACATACAGAGTCTGCCTGTACAAGGGGTTGCCCCTGCTCTGGGGATGGTGGCTGGGACAAGTCAGAGCCCAGCTGGCTAAGTTTATTCCTCCCCTGTGGCTGAGGCTACCGGGACAATACAGGGTGTAGGGACATTAGGGACCAATGTTGCCCAGGCCAGTACATCAGGAGTGGGGTCAGTGGACAAATGCCCACCCCCACCCCCTGGGGGAGCGAGTGTAGATATAGACACCCCATTTGGGCAGCACCTCCACCAGACCACAAAAGACAAAATATGGCGGGGGGAGTATATTGACCTGTTTGCCCTCCTTTTTAGTGATCCGATAGTGGATCACGCAGAGGAGGGGGATGGCAAAGAAAAGGAAAAGTTCAAACGTCCAAAGGCAGATAGGAATTGGACAAATTAGACAGACGCCTATGCATTTTACATGGGGGTTATGATGCAGGCATTCCCGGGGCGGGCCATGGAGCTCCACAAATATGCGGATATTGTGAGGAGGGCCTATGGGACAGGACCCTTGGGATCATGGCTGAAATATGACGAAGCTTTTCGTCACAGAGCAGCCACGACACCAGGCCTATGGTGGGATGTTCACGCTCCTGACATATGGTTGGAGAGCATGATCGATGCCACGAAAGCTTCCCGATCAGATAGTGGGCATACTTTGGAAAGAGGAGGAGTTGTGCCAGCAAACAAACCATATCATAGTGATAATAAAAAAGGGTGCAAGGTGGGCCGGGACCATGTTGGGAGTACAACAACGTTGGGAGGTGCAACAGGTACTCGTGCCGATTTCGCCACACATGTTCAGGGTGTGGGGGGAACCACCCGTCATGTAACTGTTTTAGAGGAAAACAGAAAGCGGGAAAAAGGAAATATAGCCCAGGAGGAAGGGGTGGCAGAGGTATGCAAGGTCCCAACAGCAGAACAGGATCAACAAAGGGGGCCGACGCTGGTCAGAGTTAAAAGGTTTGAGCAGGTATTGGCTGGACACCCTGACCGGGCTGAGGTACATTATGTCGTGGAAGGTTTTTAGCACGGGTTTTTGATACCTGCCGGCCCCGTTGATCCACAAAGGGTTCTGCACAATTTAAAATCAATAGTAGGACTGGAGGAGGTGGTAAGGAGCAAAATTGCCAAGGAGGTAGAGGTAGGTAGTGTAGCGGACCCATTCAGTCAATCCACAATGCCCGACTTGGTGGTGTCTCCCTTAGGACTAGTGCCTAAAAAATCGCCCGGAGAGTTTAGAATGATCCACCACCTGTACCACCCAAGGGGAAACTCTGTAAACGATGCCATCCCTAGGGAGTTGAAAACTATAAACTACTCTTCATTTGATGTCGCAGTCGATAAGGCAAGGGCCATGGGGCGGGACGCGCTGCTAGCAAAATGTGACGTCAAGTCAGCCTTCCGTTTGCTCCCAGTGCACCAAACCAGCTTTCACCTGTTGGGTTTCACCTTTGAGGGCCAGTATTATTTCAATAGGGCCATGCCAATGGGGTGCTCAATTTCATGCTCAGCGTTTGAGCGTTTTAGCACCATGTTGGAATGAGCTTTCAGACAGAGGCTCAGGGCTGGCGATGTTACAAAATATCCCCGCTCATCAACTACCATTTTTCTGCTCCCTCTGGAACTGTCGCTCATCTATCAGTAAAGCTCCCTATATCCATGATCTTTTCCTCTCTTGCTCCCTCCAGCTCCTTGCCCTTACTGAAACTTGGATCACTCCCTCGGACTCTGTCACGCCTGCTACCCTCTCCTGTGGGGGTCTCTCCTTCTCTCACCAACCCCGCCCTGA
>QEPC01007340.1:737458-768104 GCA_003113815.1 Sphenodon punctatus
TCTCTCAGATTGTAAGCCCTAGGGGCAGGGACCGTGTCTATTTTATTACTTTGTAAAGTGCCAGGTACACTGCTGGTGCTATATAAATGTTTGTTAATAATAATAATAATCTTGATGATTTTTTTGGTAATCAGCCATCTTGGAACAGGGGACTGCGCTACGGTCTTAAAAAAAATCCAGGAACTAGCCCGAGAGTTAGGAGTCCCGTTAGCCCCTGAAAAGGCTGAAGGGCCTGCAACCAGGCTAACCTATTTAGGAATTGAGCTAGACACTGAGCGGATGTTGTCCAGATTACTGGAAGAAAAGCTGATAACCCTCAAAGAAAAAATCTGAGAAAACATGGGCGCCCGAAAGGTAACAGTGAAGGCCTTGCAATCATTAGTAGGGAGTCTGAATTTTGCCTGTCGGGTGGTAGCGCCAGGGAGAGCCTTTTTGTCATGATTGTATCGGAAATTAAGGGGAGATTTAGCCCCTTACCATCATATAAGAATGACAAAGGAGATGCAGCAAGATTTGGAGACATGGCTCCAATTTCTCGAGGGTTTCAATGGTGTTAGCTTCTGGAGGGAGCGCCTGATGCTTCAGGATCAGTTGCAAGTCCAGTCCGACTCTACAGGAGGTATCGGATTCGGGGTTTATTTCAGAACACGCTGATGTGCGGCAAGATGGCCTGAAGAGTGGCATCAAATAGGAGTCACCAGGGACCTCACATTTTTAGAGCTATTTCCATTAGTAATAGCAGTTCTCCTGTGGGCTAGACAATTTTGCAAACCATTCAGTAAAATTCTGGTGCGATAATTTAGCAGTGGTACATGTGGTAAACTCATTATCCTCGTGATCAATGAGAGTCATGGCTCTAGTCAAGACCCTGGTAATAGCATGCCTAAAAACCAACATTTTATTCACGGGCCAGCATGTTCCCGGCATTAACAACGGCATAGACGATGCCCTTTCTTGGTTCCATATGGACCGTTTTTGAGAATTGGCACTGGAGGCCAGGGTTACCCCGGACCCACTACCACCTGGGGTGTGGAGCCTTGGGTTTTAGACATGCAGACCATCATCCAGGGATCCCTCGCACCATGAACACAGTCGGCATACGATAGGGCATGACGTGAATTTCAACAATTCAGGGCTAGTAAAGGATGGAACCAAGGACTCCCCATTGAGGAACCTGAAATTCTTCAGTTTGCCATGGTACTGAAGTAAAAGGGCTTGGCCGTGGGGACCATAGCTGGCAAGATTGCAGCCCTTACCTTTATAAATAAATTAATGGGTTACCCTTCCCCAGACAAGAGATTTTACCTTAAATGAATGTTAGAATGTTGGGCTAGGAGCCCACACCCCCGTAGCAAGTAGAGCCCCAATTACAACCCCCATTTTACAACAGTTAGTAGCGATCCTCCCTAACGTATGTAGGGACAGTTATGAGGCCCAACTTTTTGCCACGGCATATGTTATAAATTTCTTCGGAGCTTTTAGGATCAGTGAGGTGGTTGCACTGTCAAGCAGAGACAACACCAGAAGGGCCTTGGGGGTGGATGACGTCGAATTGACCAATGGATCACTGCGCATCCAGTTACGGTATTCAAAAACGGACCAAAGGAGGAAGGGTCAAATGATACAATTGCATAAGAATGGAGTTAATGAGATCTGCCCAGTGCATCAGATGGAAAAAATACATGTGGATACGTCCGAGTGTTAAGGGAGGGCTATTCTTGCATAAGGAAGGTACCACGTTGACCTGTCACCAATTCTCAGCAGTTTTGTGAATGGCATTTGGGCAAATGTGATTATCTCCAGGGGAATTTGGGTCACACACCTTTCAGATAGGAGCAGCTACAACAACAGCAGCAGCTGGGTTAGGCGAGGAGGCAATAAAGGCAGTTGGTCATTGGAGGTCCCGGGCTTATAAAAAATTTGTTAGAGTAGCAACATACTAAAATTGATTCATTTTAATAGGGTGCGGAGCTTCAAACGCTGGCAGAAGAGAGGTATGGATCGTGGGCCACAGTTTAGTCCATTGGGCGAGTATTGCAACTGCAAGTACCCCTCATGGTCACCAGTTGGGCTTGGCAGATGGTCTGAAGATCGTATGGAATGGGAAGAGTGGTATGCGGTGGCAACAATTGCTACCAACACTCCAAGCAATGGGTGACAAGTCGGCACAGCATATGTTAGTGATCCATTTGGGTGAAAACGATATTCCTGCCAGAAAAGGGGTTAATTTGTTAATTATTACTATTTTATTATTATTATTAACAAACATTTATATAGCGCAAGCAGTGTACCTGGCACTTTACAAAGTAATAAAATAGACAGGGTCCCTGCCCCTAGGGCTTACAATCTGAGAGACAGGAGCTGGGGGAGAGACTTAGGAAGGGGAACAGAGGGAGAGACAAGGGGTCTAACATTCATGAAGATGCGAGGTCTCAAGTGCACGTACTTGGCTTGGTTACGATGAGAATGACAGCAGGCAGGTCCATGTTGCAAGGATAAGGGTAAACCGATCGTAGGTATAGGAATAGTGGCTCAGCAGGATAAAGAGTCAGACAGAGCAGAGCGAAAGAGGTGAGTTTTAAGGAGAGATTTGAAGGTATGAAGGGAGGGGGCAAGGCGGATGTGGACAGGGAGGGAGTTCCAGGCATGGGGGGCAGCAAGTGAGAAGGGACGAAGGCGCTTAGGGGAGCAGGGAAGGCGTGGAAGGGTGAGAGAAGGGACAGAGGAGGAGCGAAGTGCACGGGCTGGAGTATGGAGGGCGATAAGTGCAGAGAGGTAGGGGGGAGCAAGGTTGTGAAGAGCTTTATAGGTGAAGACTAGGAGCTTGTGCAGGATTCGTTCAGGAAGGGGAAGCCAGTGAAGCGAAGAGAGGAGGGGCTGCACATGGTCGAAGCGACTGGCGAGGTAGATGACCCTGGCAGCAGAGTTTTGGACAGAGATGAGGGGAGAAAGGTGAGACCGGGGAAGGCCAGTGAGAAGGAGGTTACAGTAATCGAGGCGAGAGATGACCAGAGCATGAACAAGAGTTTTGGCAGACGAGACAGAGAGAAAAGGGCGAATCTTAGCAATGTTATGGAGGGAGAAGCGACAGGATTTAGCAACAGAGTCAATGTAGGGTTTAAAAGAAAGGGCTGAGTCAAAGATGAAGCCTAGGCTACGGGCTTGGGGGACAGGCAGGATGGTGACTCCATCAATAGTTATTGACAGTGAGGAAGGAGAGGAAGGATGAGGGGGGAAGATAAGGAGTTCAGTTTTAGCCATGTTGAGTTTGAGTTGACGTTGAGACATCCAGGTAGAGATGTCAGAGAGACAGTTGATGAGACGAGCTTGAACAGAGGGAGAGAGAGAAGGAGTAGAGAGATAGAGTTGAGTGTCATCAGCATAGAGGTGGTATTGGAAGCCATGGGAGGCAATGAGTTTGCCTAAGGATGAGGTATAGATCGAGAAGAGGAGAGGGCCAAGAACAGAGCCTTGAGGAACACCAACTGAGAGGGGGAAGGAGGAGGAGGCGGAGTTGGAGAGAGACACATTAAAGGAGCGGTCAGAGAGGTAGGAGGAGAACCAGTTATGGACAGAGCCACAAAAGCCAAGGGAGTGAAGGGAATCCAGCAAGAGTGAGTGGTCAACAGTATCGAAGGCAGCAGAGAGATCAAGGAGGACAAGAATGGAATAGAGACGTTTAGATTTAGCCACCAGAAGATCGTTGGTGATCTTAGCGAGAGCAGTTTCAGTAGAATGAAGGGGGCGGAAGCCAGATTGGAGGGGGTCAAGGGAGGAGTTGGAGGATAGGAAGTCAAGGCAGCGGGAGTAGACAACACGTTCAAGCAGCTTGGAAGCAAAAGGAAGGAGTGAGACAGGACGATAGCTAGAAGGGTCAGAGGGGTCAAGAGTGGACTTTTTGAGAATAGGAGAGACTGTGGCATGTTTGAAGGCAGAAGGGAAAGAGCCAGTAGAGAGGGAGAGGTTGATGATGTGCAGGAAGGAAGGGGCGACAGTGGGAGTAATGGAGGTGAGGAGGCGGGAAGGAATGGGATCAAGGGGGCAAGTGGAAGGGTTGGAGGAGGAGAGCAGAGAGGAGATTTCCTTAAGGGAGGCAGGGGAGAAGGAGGACATGAGAGAAGGAGGGGGAGGAGGGAGAGGGGTGGGAGTGGGAAGAGAGGAGTGGGAAGCGATGTCGAGGCGGATCTTGTCTATCTTGGAGGTGAAGAAGGAGGCAAGATCCTGAGCAGAAAGGGAAGAAGGAGGGGGAGGACAGGGAGGCTTGAGGAGGGAGTCAAAGGTAGAGAACAGGCGGCGAGGGTCCCGAGAACAGGACTCAATGCGGGAGGCATAGTAGTGTTGTCTAGCAAGGGAGATAGCAGAAGTAAGGGTGGAGAGACAGAATTTGAAGTGAAGGAAGTCAGCGTGAGAATGGGATTTGCGCCAGAGTCGTTCAGCAGCACGAGTGCAAGAACGGAGGTGGCGGATACTAGGGGTGAGCCAAGGACGGGGGTTGTGGGAGAAGGCAGGGCGGGAAGAGAGAGGGGCATGGGAGTCAAGTGTGGAGGAGAGAGAGGCGTTGAGAGCAGAGACAGCGGAGTCAGGGGAGGAGGAAGAGAAGACTGTAGGAAGAAGGGGAGAGAGAGAGGAGGCAAAGTCCAGGGGATCAATAGCTTGAAGGTCACGGAAGGGGCGTAGAGAAGGGGAAGAGGAGGGGGGACAGTGGGAAATGTTGAAAGAGGCAAGGAAGTGGTCTGATATAGGATGAGGATCGAAGGAGAGATCAGCGACAGAGCAGTTTCTAGAGAGGACAAGATCAAGAGAATGGCCATTAGTATGGGTGGGGGAGTTGGTCCAAAGGTGGAGGTTGAAGGAGGAGGCTAGGGAGAGGAAGCGAGAGACTGAGGGCTGAGATGGGTCATCAACATGAATGTTGAAGTCACCAAGGATGAGAGTGGGGATATCAACAGAGAGGAAGAAAGTGAGCCAGGACTCAAAGTCAGAAAGAAAGGAAGAGAGAGGACCAGGGGGACGGTAGATGACAGCAACACGTAGATGGAGGGGGGAGTAGAGGCGCACGGAGTGAGCCTCAAAGGTATGGAAGGAGAGAGAGGGGGGAGGAGAAATTGGTTGGAACTGACAGGATTTAGCAAGAAGGAGGCCCACCCCACCACCCCGTCCTTCAGGGCGGGGTTGGTGAGAGAAGGAGAGACCCCCACAGGAGAGGGTAGCAGGCGTGACAGAGTCCGAGGGAGTGATCCAAGTTTCAGTAAGGGCAAGGAGCTGGAGGGAGCGAGAGAGGAAAAGATCATGGATATAGGGAGCTTTACTGATAGATGAGCGACAGTTCCAGAGGGAGCAGAAAAATGGTAGTTGATGAGGGGGGAGGCAAGGAATAGGGATAAGATTGGGAGAAGGGGAGCGTCGTGGTAGGCTAGAGACAGGAGGAATAGGGATAAGATTGGGAGAAGGGGAGCATCGAGGAAGGCTAGAGACAGGAGTGGAAGGGGAGCAATGAGAGAAAGTAGCCAAGGGAGCAAAGGATGTATGGGGGAGGTTAGAGAGTGGTGATCGGTTGGGGGGAGGAAGAAGCTGGGAGGAGAAAAGTAGAGGAAGAAAAAGATGGACAGGAAGAGGAGAAGGAGAGGAGGGAAAGAAAAGGCGAGAAAATAGGGCAGACATGTTAGTGAGTAAGATAGGAGGGGGAAGTACAGTAGAAAAGAAATGGAGAAAAGTACCTGTAAGGCGCGCGCCTTTAGGCCCGCTGGTCGGTGGAGCTTGGGGCGGCAGGAAGGCCAAGCCCCAGGAGAGTCGTGGTGTCCTCGAGCGATGACAGCCGAGGATGCTGGGAGCGTATGCAGACGAGCTGCAACCTCACCAGTCCTTGGCCCTCTGGTCAGTGGAGCTTGGGGCGGCAGGAAGGCCAGGCTCCACTCAATATAAAGGGTGATTTCTTGACAGTTAGAAAATGGTTCCCACAACTTCACATAGTTTGGACTTCATTAATTCCTAGATTGAGATGGAACGGGGCTAGATCCCCGGCAAAAGTTGACAAGACTAGGAAGAACATCAATAGAGAAATTGAAAAATGGTTAGGTGGTTTGGGGGAGACCATGATTCGGCATTCAGACATTGTGCACACAAGGCCCAAATTGTTTCATGATGATGGAGTGCACTTATCACCGAAGGGTGATGAGATGTACCTGGATGTTTTGGCAGGACATTTGGAGTCCTTACTAGGTGGTAGGCGGTGGGTGTCGGGGTAGTTCATGATACGACTCCCCCTTTGTGGCAGGAGTTCAGTATGCGCTAGTAGGTTAATTAGGTAAGGCTATAGGAAAGTTATAGAGTCATCTCCTTAAGAGATGAGGAAGTGATACCCACACAATGCAGGGCACAGCATGCACTGGGGTCACATCCCTGGGAGGGGTGTAATCGCAGGGTGAGTAAGAACTGGCACAGTCCTCAACCTTGCAGGCACAAGATCTCCTTACTCTGGCCCTTAGTTGGGCACACCCCCTTCGGCCACGGCTAGTGACCTGTCGAAGGGGTGAAGTTCAAAGTTAAGGGGTACTGACACTGGAAGGCACGTCCAGAGCAGTCCCGTGTTAATATATTTTAGGTAGCTAGCATACTGAACCCTAATTGCTTAGGCAATTACCCACCAGCCTAAAGATGATGGTTATCAATAAAGAGTGCAGCCAGTTTTAAAACCAAACACTGTCTCTGCGTATTAATGGGGGGGGGTGCGTCGACAAGGGAGATTGCTTCTGCTAAATCCAGTGGTGAACCAGTGATGACATTATGGAGAGTAAAGTGGTGTGAATGTGACATGAAAAGATCCACAGGTAAGGAAGGGAACTATAACCCTGCTGGGATGTAGGCCAGTCCAGCTACAAATCCTTGTAGAACTGGGATAGTGTGGTGGGGATACAGAGAAGAGATGGGAATACATTCAAGATGTCAGAGGTCACAGATGCCCGTGCTTAATTTAGTTTACATCTTTCTAGTCCACTACTATTTTCTCCCTCTCTCTCTTTCTGTTGTCCTACCATTTCCATAACAATGATATATCCCAAGAACTTCCCCAGTAGTCATTTTACATGGGCGAAGTGATTTTTTTTAATGATCATTTTTAAAAATTAAAATGAATGCCGGGGCTGTTCTGTACATGTGCGCCCCTTTTCCAAAATGGCACCAGCAGTGTCACCACCATTTTGGAAAAGCACAACCAGTTTGCACATATACAGAATGACTGCCCTTTTCCAAACCAGTGGCGATGTTGCCAGCGACATTTTGTAAAGAGACATGCATGTGCTGAACAGCCCAGATAGCTATTTTTGTGCATGTGTTGTTGTTTTTTAAAAATATAAATAAATAACTAAATTAATTTTTTTTAAATGAAGACAAATAAAAAGCAAATGACAATCATTTGCTTATTCATCCATTTTTGCATCCTTATTTATACACACGAATGAAAGTCCGTTCATTTTCAGAAATAAGAGAAAACAAAATGAATTCATGCCCCTTGGTGGAACTTCCCTCTACCATGCTACCTCCCCGGTGATTCCTCTACAGACTTGACTCCTATTCTTGAGAAGGCCACCTTACAGTTACCTGACTGGCCCACTTCCTGTCATCTGACCCACAATGCCCATCCTGGGCTAATTATTTATCCCCATCTTATAAGTGGCAGAGCATTGGGAAGCCACAGGGCCATATCCTGAAAAGATTCATCTTCATATCCTGAAATGGGCCCTTAGAGCCAAAACAGATACTTAATTTAGTACTCGTGGGTAATACATTTTTGAGTACCACATTGAGTACTTGATGGGCTACCTGGGTACCAATTGGGTACTCCGATATTTTTTTAAAAGGTCATTTCTAATACTAATTTTTTTATTTCTGGATTGCTGATTGGTAAGAATTGGATGGAAGTTAGAAAAAATAAGGACTGAAAGTTGATTTTCCAGGAAAAACAACAACAGCAAAAAATAAATAGGGGTTGGAAGTAAAAGAACAAAACAAAACCAGTACTAGAAGTCGACATTCTGGGACAATTAGCTAACCAAACTGGGTCACAATCAGATACCAATCAGGTACTGATGCGTTGATTCGGGTACTGGAAATTCATTGGGTATACCCAGTTTTGCGGGTATTTGTTGCAGCTCTGTGGACCACTTGGGTCCATGAACAATAGTTTTGGTCCTGGAACTGGAATCAGGATAAGTAAACATGTAATCATGAGGAACATTAGCCAGTTATTAATGGGGCAAGTGCCACTCTTGATTTAGAAATTTCTGAGAGAGTAAGATCTTGTTCTTTTAACTTCAGCCCGTTCAAGGTTCTTGGATGCACAGAAAAGATAATATGAAAAGGAAGGCAAGAGGGGACACATTATCTTAACCTGAATAGGACTATTGATAAATGAAAATTGGCTCTTGTTGATCAAGCAAAGAGTGTGATAAGCCTTTCTGAAATGCAAAAATCAATATTTTTGTGTATTTAAGGCTTCCTGGGTAAGCAATGTCACACAAGGCTATAAGTCTGGCAGTACTCTTCAGTGTGTGACACAAATCTTTGAAAAAGATGCTCAGAGTCGCACGTGGTTTGCATTCAAGACGGATTGGTGATTTGGTGTGGTAAATCTTTCCACTTCAATGTAAGCCAAGAGGGGAAGATGATATATAATGGGATCTGCAGTGAGCAAGGAGTTTGTTGCCAGGGGATCTCCAGTGTTGCTTCTGGAGTAAGATCACTGCTTGGAGATTTTGGTGTAGTTGTTGGAGAACTCACTGCCGAAGGTCTGGTGTAGCAGTTGAGGGCTTCGAGATTTACTATGCTATCCTGGTTCCTGAAATCTGCAGTATGACTTAATGGATGGGTGCGTACTGGACTCCGGTAATTTTCTTTCTTTCTTATTATTATTAATTATTATTATTATTATTATTATTATTATTATTTTCTTTTGTAACTAATTTAAAGAGCTTCTTCTGTGTAAATGAAGGAGCAAGAAAAACACATTTGTGTTTCCCCTTAAAACTGGCAGCTGTGACTGATTTCTAATCCAAGATCCTCATCCTCTACAACACTCATACACAGTGAGTATAAACAGATGGACGGCAGCTCTGGGGGTGGCCATGGATGCCCCCTTAGCCTCTGAGTTGACCATTCTGTGATCCCGTATACCATCAGGACCTGGCTGCAGTGGCTCCAGGGAAGCCCAGCATGGCATGCGCCAGAACATCCTGGAGCATGTTGTGTGGAGCAGCCCCGCCAAACCACGGGCAACAGCCAAACATGGCCTTCCTGCCCGTCTGTAGGGGGGACCCACAATGCAGCTCCATGCCCATCTCTCAGGTTATTTATTTTTGCGTGAGATGCGTGAGCAGGAAGGGGAGGCATAGAAATATGATTAAATAAGTAAATAAATAAATACATGTTATGTATTTATTTTTCATATTTTTACCCCGCCCTTCTCTATAGACTCAGGGAGGCTTACATCATTAAAAATATAAACCACAGAAAAACACATTAGAATTTCTTAGACTCCCCAACCACCCACTCACCCCATCCTTTATCCCACCCACTACCCATCAGTCCTCTTCCCCAATCCGCCCTTCCAACCCTATTTCCGCCTGCCAAACGCACGGCCAAAGAGAAAGGTCTTACATCTCCTCCAGAAGATGAGCAGGCTCAGGATTAGGCAGACCTCCAATGGGAGGGAGTTCCATAATTGTGGGGCAGCAAAAAAGAATGCCCTCTTGCGTGCCCTCATTGTAACAACTTCATGGGCAGTTCGCACTCACAAAAGGGAGCTGTTGCCCCATTCAGCACCCTAGAGTCACAGGTGTTAGCCTAGCATCAGCTGAGCTCCCACAAGTTGATGGTATGGGCAAGGGGGAGTGTTGTGCACGCAGCCCAGGGACACCGCCAGTCCATCTGATGTGGATCAACGTGTAGCTGGTGGCCATAGAGGTGCATCCCCGGAGCACCTATGGTCTCCGGCAGGCTCTCCAACCGTCTAAAAACACTGAATGTACCCAAAGCTGGTATCTGTTCTGAATGAACAGCAACAGAAGGGAATGACCTGTTTTAGGGGGTGAAAAAAAATCTACCTAGTTCCAATTCTGTCTCAACTGGACAGTTTGTTCAATCCAATTGGAAAGAAAAGAAAAAAATTAATTTTTTGCAGTGGCTATTCTGTGCATTGGATAATGGCCATCACTGTACAACAAGATGGCAGTTGTCATGCTCTAGGATGGTGGCCAACTTCTTGTTGTATGGCAGGGGCCATTCTGCACATACAGACAATGATCCAATCAGAATTCCAGAATTTTCTGATCCAGGATGAATCAGTTTTGTGTTCCTAAGAAAACCCCCACAAGTATTTAACAGAATGGGTATTATTATATATCTCTAGCTAAATATCCTTATTCTATAGTAAAAGAGTTCACCATCCCCTTCTGCTCAGTCAGAACTACAGCCAAAAGGAGTGTCCATCAAAATGAACAAACGAGTCAGATTTCAATGAATCCAAACTGAACCAAACAAAATGTGTATCACAGGGCATCTGACTATTTTTTGTTCATTTACCCATTTGAGTCCAGGATCCACACTAGAGCCCCTTTAAAAAGTAGTTGTGAAGAGAATTATGTTTGTATGTGTTTCAGGACCAGTCAGGTACAAAATTGACTTGGGTAGACATGCTGATTGTGTAGCATGAATTCTGTAGCTACCATTTTCCAAAATGGCGGACACGCGAATGCGGTTATTTATTTATTTATTTATTTTATACAATCTTTTATCCTGCCCCTTCTGCCATGCAGCTGGGAGCAGCTTACAATTTTAAACACAAATATAAAAATATTTTAAAACGTATAAAAACGCTACATAGGCGAATGTCGTAAAAACATAAAGCCCAAACCCCTCCCACTCTAACCCTCAACCCACCCTCCCTACTCATTTCCCTCGCCAAAAGCCTGATGGAACAGCTGGGTCTTACAGAGTCATATAAAAGAGGAGAGGTCTGGTGATAGTCAGGCCTCTGTAAGGAGGGAGTTCCACAGCCTAGGTGCGGCCACCGAGAACGCCCTCTCCATAACATGAGAAATAGCGCATGTAGAAAGCTCATTTTGGTAGCAAAATGTATGTTTTTTGAGTCAAGATGGCCAAAAGAACTATTACCCATTTTTTAGTTCCTTAATAACTATGGAAATCAGAGACAATAATCAAACAACAAGACAAATGTCTGATAAATACAAATAATGTAACTTGGGCATACTATTTAAGATGCATTATGACACAACGTTTTGCAGTTGCATAAATTGCAGCAAATCATTGTGAACCTCTTGCATTTGCACATTCTTGTGCAGATTCTGGCTCATTGGTTACTCCCTCCACTCTGGGACAGTACGTTCCCATGCTGCATGACACTTGGCGTTTATCCAAGATACGTTATGTAGGCTTGAAACTGATGATTAAGGCATGTGATGTTCATCCAGAATTCAGATGAGAAGATGCAGGGTGGGGGAGGGAGGGTGGGTAGGGTGGGGTGTTTTTAGTTCCCCCACCTACCTGGGTTTTTATGTTGTATCTAGTCCTGTTTTAATGTTTAATGTTTTATAATATTTATCATAATTTTTGTTGATTTTATTGTGTTTTAATGTTTTGGAAGCCGCCCCGAGCTGCATGGCAGGAGGGGCGGGGTAAAAATCTATGGAAATAAATAAATAAATAAAATAAAAATATTTCCCTTTCCCCTGTTTCCTTCAAAGCAACAGGGTCCCCTAAAACAAATTTTTTACCATTATTATTGCTGATGTTCTGAAACCTTTTGAAAAGACATGTTAATTATTTTATTATTATTATTTATTTATTATTTTATTTATTTATATTTACAATGTATAGGCCACCCCCTCATGCCTCAGGCATGTCAGGGCGGCTCACAACATTTTAAAATATTAAAATATACAACAAACAACAATTAAAATAATAAATTAAAAACCCATCCCTTCCCACCGTAACCCACCCCACCTCCCTCGGGAAAGGCCTGGCGGAACAGCCAGATCTTACAGTGTCTGCGGAAAGAGGGGAGGTCAGTAATTAAGCGGACCTCCAACAGAAGGGAGTTTCACAGCCGCGGTGCAGCTACAGAGAATACCCTCCTCGTGGTTGACACCCAGGAAACGTGGGGGACCCCGAGGAGAATGCCCCCGGCCGACAGCAGGGGCTGATCCAGGACCTGGAGGCTGAGGCGGTCCTGCAGGTAGGTGGGGCCCAAGCCAATTAGGGCTCTAAAGGTTAACAATAACACCCTGAATTGGGCATGGAAAACTATCAGCAGCCAGTGCAGAGAATGAAACACCGGTGTAATGTGCTCGCGTTGGCCCGTCCCAGTCAAGAGACATGTCGGCGCATTCTGCACCAACCGTAGCTTATGAACCAGCACCAAGGGTAGCCCATGTAGAGTGCATTGCAGTAATCCAGGCTCGAGGTAATAAAAGTATGGGCGATTGTGGCCAGATTCAAGTCTGAGACATACAGCCTGAGCCAACGCACCATATGTAACTGGCAAAATCCCCCCTTCACCACAGCATCCACCTGGGCATCCAGGTGAAGCTGCGGGTCCAGGAGCAGCCCCAGACTCTGGACCTGCAAAACCAGGGGAGGATGGTCCCAATCAATTATGGAGACCACTACACACACACCCCGGCCCTCCCCACAACCATCATCTCTGTCTTGTCAGGATTTAGTTTCAGGTGGCTCGCCCTCATCCAATCCCCCACAGCTGACAAACACCTGGTAAGCGCCAAGACTACTGGGCCTGAGTCAGAGGAAAATGAGAGATATAGCTGGGTGTCATCATCATATTGATGACACCTCATCCCGAACTCCCAGACAACCTCCCCCAAAGGCTGCATATACACATTGAACAAGAGAGGAGATAAGGTGAAACCCTGCGGAACCCCACATGTGCGGCCCCAGGGTGAAGATGAAAACTCCCCCAGGACCACACGTTGGGTTCTCCTGGCCAGGAAAGAGTGGAACCATTCAAGAACAGTCCCACCAATCCATACTTGGTCCCGCAGCCGAGTCACCAACAACTCATGATTAATGGTATCAAATGCAGCCGAGAGATCTAACAGGATCAGCAGGGTCGAGTGACCCAAGTCCAACTCACAGGAGAGGTCATCAACCAAGGCCACAACTGCAGTCTCCATGCCATAACCTGGACGGAAACCCGACTGCGAGGGATCAAGAAAATTGACCTGGTTCAAATGCCCCTTAAGCTACCGAGCCACCACCCATTCAATAACCTTCCCGAAAAAGGGAAGGTTAGAGACTGGCGGATAGCTGGCCAGAGCGCCAGCGTCCAAAGATGACTTCTTGAGCAGGGGCCACACCACCGCCTCCTTAAGACAGTCCAACTCCTTGCCCTCCCTAAGGGAGGCATTGACTATCCCTGCCAGCAATGGCCCCAATGTCTCCCAGCTAGCCTTATCTATCCAGAACGGACATGGATCTAACTCACAATGGGTGGCTCGCACAGTCCCAAGAGCATTCCCTGCATCCGAGGGCAACACAGCCTGAAACTCATTCCACAAAACAGGACATGCCAGGTCTTCTATTGCCTCTGATCCATCCTCTGCTAAAAAAATTGCATGAAAACCATGGTAAATTTGAGCTATTTTGTACGCAAAGAAATCCACAAACAAATCACAGTGATCATTTGATGATTCTTAGTCCAAGTGGAGGGAAGCTGGACTGACCAGCCCCGTCACCACCCAGAACTTCTCAGCCAGATGGGACTTAGCGGATGCAATGAGGGCAGCAAAGAAAACCTTCTTTGCTGTCCACACTGCAACAACATAGGTACGTAACCAGACTCTATGCTGCAATTGGTCAATTTCAGCATATGAGTGACGCCACCATCACTCTAACTGCCGCCCTTCACACTTCATCCACCGCAGCTCCTCCATGTACCACAGGGAGCTGTGTTGTCAGCGCTTTGGGAGCAGATGCCTGGGGACCACACGGTCAATGGTATCAGTCAACATGGAATTCCACATAGACACAAGGTCATCAAGTGAGCAGCCATAAAGGTCAGAGGAAACATGCCCTAGAGCTATCTTGAACCTTTCTGGTTCCATTAGCCTTCGGGGGTGAACCAACCTAACTGGTTCCACACCCTCCCGGGGGCCGACATGCACCAGGATACCCCCCTGGAGGAGTTAATGATCCATCCACAACAAAGGCACTGTTGACACTTCCCCCACTAACAGATTCCCCGCCTCAAGGCCTGTGCAAAATATCATATCTAGGGTATGTCCCCAATATGTGTGGGTCCCACTACACTATGAGACAGGCCCATAGTTGCCATGGTGCCCATGAACTCACGCTCTGCCCCCCCAAGACTGGCGTCGGCATGAATATTGATATCCCCCAGAACTATCACCCTGGGGAACTGCAAGACCACCATCGACACCATCTCAGTCAGCGTGGGCAGGGAGGCTGTTGTACAGGTCGGTGTCCGGTATATCAGCTGTATCCCCACTCTGTCTCCGGCCAAATCCAACACCAAATGGAGAGCCTCCCCACCCATGACAGGTTTCCCAGGAAATCTCCTCACAGACCAGACATCCGTAAAAATAATGGCTACATCGCCCCCTTGGCCCTCCAGCCACAGCTGATGATGCATGGAGTACCCAGCGGGAACAAGGTCAGCCAATATAGGCCCCGACTCAGTGTCCAGCCAGGTCTCTGTAACACATGCAAGGGAGGCTGCCTGGTCCAGGATCACCTCCCGGACCGTAGTTGATTTATTAGCCACTGACCTCACATTTACCAGCATCAAACCAAGGCCCAGGGTCTGGGGGCCAATGAGCTGGACAAATATACAACATTTGTTCTGTTTCATGGATTGAACCTGCCTCCCAGAAGGACAATAATTCCCCGGCACAGCATGACCCCTATGGCTGAAGACCCCCCAGGGTCCACTCACCTGACACCCCACCGAGGCTGCTCTGCCAGCCCCCCAAAGGAGATCTCCACCCCTGCCCCCATCCTCCTATGCCACCGGAGGATCAGCCCCCCCATCCCAAGGGCTGCACCCCTTCCTCACACCAAGGGGGTCAGCCCTTCCCTCCCTAACCGAATTCCCCTGCCCCCCTCCCTCATAAATAAAACAACCCACCCACCCCCACTCCTATCCCTCTTTAAAATACAGGCAAAAACCTCCCACCAATATCAATGGCCCTCACGGTCCCACAAAGGACCACGTCTAGGGCCCTTTACTACAGTCTTTTTAAATCTGGTCATGTGCCCTGGCCCCGCCACCCTCCTCCAACAGGGGGAGTGGGCTGATAGTATGTGGGGCCACACGATGACACAAATCCCCAGAGCTGGATCCTGGCAGTGGTGCATATAGTGTGGGACACCTCAGGGCTGGGCGGCAGGTGTAGTCTCCTATTCCTAAGTCTGACCCACAAACGGCCAATGCCCTTTGTGCATCTCCCTTTGGGCCGGCGCCCAAGGGCTGGCACCCTCTGGTGCCAGCCTTGATGAAACTACCTGAAGAGGAGGAAGAGTGGGGGGGGAGCAGGTGTTACCACCCAACCCCCTCAGGCAGCAGACACTCCTCCAAGCAGTGTCCACTCCACACAGCCCCTCCAGCACTGGGGCCTCTGGGGCCACCCCTGATGGAAATACTCGCTAATTATGATGTTCTTCTGTTAGCGTCGCCTGTATTTTCTCCCACATCTTTAATTGCTCCTGGGCTATTCCCTCAAGGGGGAAAAAGAACGTCCGGAATCATTAGGCTTGAGCTTCAAACGATTAGAATAGGAAAGAATGTCGACATAACAATCCATTTGTTCATTCAGGGTTGGATTTTGTTTGTTGAACTTCAAGGAATTTTGCATATCAGGGAGATGAAGCTGCAAGGGGAAAAAAGATATGCTTTTGGTGGTGCTTGGATTTGTTTAAGGAGGGGTGAATTATTCTTTTAGTCCCTAATGAAATCCCAGCTTAAATGGCAACTCAGTGTAAAATTCACCCATTTGTCATTCCGGATTTGCATTCCAGCTTTAGGAGGAAGTTGAATAATTGAAACATGAACACAGAATGAGCTGCAGCTGCAGCCAGTCTACTATTCCACCTAGATGGTCAAAGGTTACCCTGTATTATATGGGTAGGAGAGTTTGGGGCTATAATTTACATCTGGCGTCAGGGGGAGAAAGTCTAGATTGGATTCCTATAGGGTGCCTGATTTATTTCTTCTGCTCTTTGTACTTATAGCCTTGAAAAGGGACTACACTTTGACTGTGCAGAGGGTGAAGGGGTTGGAGCAGAGCTGAAACAGGTTAATCCCAGCAATTTTGAGCAGTCTGTTGGGCGCCCAGTCAGTACCCGAGAACCAAATCAGGCACCTGATTAGCCAAAATACCAGGTTTTATTGTTTCCAAGGTACTGGTTTATTGTTTTAATAACTGACTTCAGTAATGGAATACTAGAAAATTGGTATGGGAAACCAGTGAATCAGTACAGGAAACTGGGAAATTTATTACTGCAAGTCAGTAAATCCCTACTGGAAGTTAACAAATCAGTATATTGGTTATCCCATTGGACAATAATTGGGCGCCATTTAGTAGGGTTGAAACAAGCAGACTTACTTACTTGTGAGTTATTTCACAAACTCAAGAAACTCAAGTAACAGGATCCAAAATGGCTGCTGGAGCACACTTGTCATGCACACACTTTCCCAAAATGGTCCAGCAGCATCAGCGCCATTTTTGGAAAGTGCTGCACATACACAGAATGGCCCAGTGAAGCAAAAAAAGTGATTTATTTATTTATTCATTTAATTATTTTACATTAACTTTAAGGAATTTTTTTTTTAAAGAAAAAGAACCATTTTGTTTATGAAAGCCCCTGAAAACAAAGGGTTTTTTGTAAATAAAAACAAACAATCTGCATTCAATTTCCGTGCAACACTCTAAAGTCACAGACAAAAGCTGAAGAAAACAAAACAGCGAATCCATTTCAGCCCAGCAAAGTGCAATAGGTAAGATAATATTTTTTTAATTATTTTTTAAAGGAGGCAGAAAGATTTGTAGACCTTCTAAAAAAGTATTACATTGACTTTTTGAACAAATGTTCAGAGCAGAGGTTTGAGGTTTGTAATCTCTCGGCTTCTGTATTCATCTCCATTTCTCAAGAGGTGGAGAAATCTTCCTTCAAGTGGCATGTCTGGAGGAATATTTTAGTTGCTTGATAATCAGCATTTAAATGAGAGGCAGAAGGGATGATAACAGAAAACAGACTGTTTTCTGGCACAGTATGCTCTTCCATCACACATGCGGTGCTTGATGTTCCACTGGAAATGCATCCAATGCCAATGAGTCCCTTTTTGAATCCCTCCACAGGTTGCAATAAGCAAGTATGCTTCCAAATTGTACATGGCTTATTTAAAGCTCTGGCTCTTTTTTCTTTTTTCTACCCCCGATCCCTAATCGCATCATTCTGGAAACGTTGGAAAGCGCCTGAGTTTCACTCTTGTGGATTGTCAATTGTCAAGAGAAGAAACTTGGTTTAAAAAGAAACAACCTTTCTTTACGATGTGCTAGGGGTATGCAGAAGGCACACCTACCATATTCATTTTCATTTTTGTTTTAATTTACAAAAAGCCTTTTGTTTTCGGAAGTTTTCGTAAACGACCCTACCATTTTCAGGGGGGTTTCTGTTTTGTTTTAATAAAAAAATAATTTTAAAAACTAAAATGGCTGCCAGGCTGTTCTGCCCATGTGCTGCCCTTTTCTAAATGGTGCCAGCAGGGTCAGCGCCATTTTGGAAAAGGATAGCCGTTCTGCACATGTGCAGACCTAGTACCCATCGTGGAGCTGGTTTAATAAAAAAACAACCAAAAACCCAGTTCCACAGTACACTTGGCTGATGCTTGTCAATTTCAAAAGAAGCTTCCCAGCTTCAGTGCCTATCAGAGTGCTGTGTGGAAGGGAGCCTCTGGAAAACAAACAAAAATCACGGATTAAGCATAACAGTTATGAAATTGTATCAAGATGAAAAAACATCCAGAAAAATACAAACAAGTACAAATTATTCCAAATCTCGGCACTGGCTGCCTATAGCCTCTGGGCCCAATTCAAGGTGCTGGTTCTTACTAGGTCTGTAGCAGAAAGTCGCAGCGGTAGCTATTTCCGCCAGAAACTGATTCTGCAATTGTGGTACGGTGTGGCAGAGGCTTTCATTCCGCTAGTTTCATTCCGCTACTTCCGCAGTTCTGCTAATTTCATTCTGCTACTTCTGCAGGCTTCTCAAATAGTGGAAACATTACATTTTCACTACTTCCGCCATTCCGCCAGTGCCACAAAATAGCGGAACAGCAGTTTTCCGACAGTTTCCGACAATTCTGCAATTTTTCCGATAGTTTCCGAATTTGCAGAATCCTGGTGGAATTAGCGAAATGTCGGCTGAAAAGCCGCGGTGTGGCACGGGCAATTCTGAAATGGTGGAATGGAATCGTGGCATGGTAAAAGCTGGTGCCGCATCAGCCTTAGTTCTTACCTATAAAGCCCTATATGTCTTGGGCCTCATAAAGCTGCGGGATCATCTCACTCCCCATGCTCTGGATTTGCCCCTGCAGTCAACCGGAAGCGCCCTTCTTGAAGTCCCCCAGGTATTCCGGGGGTGGGGGGAGGCGATTATGGAGAAGGCATTTTCGATGGCCACACCGAGACTGTGGCGCTACATCCCGGCAGAGGCCTGGGTGGCCCCGGACTGCTTCTCTTTTTGACGTCAATGCAAGACCTGGCTGTTCCACCAGGCCTTTGGCAAGAGCAATGGATGGGCGATGGTGGGTTTTTATTTTTATGGGGGTTGTAAAGGTGGGGTATCCCCCCCTTTTCCTGTTGGGATGTTCCCCCCTTTTCCCCCTCTTCCCCCGATTTTAGGTGTTTTATATATTTGGTGTTGTATTAGGTATTTTTTGCATACACTTTGTACAGGAACACTGCAGCTGGAGCATTTTTGAAACAACCTCTTCAATTTTCCTGGCTGGGCCTTGCCAGTTTCTCTGGGTAATGCTTTTTGGGCATCAGGCACCCAACTAAACCACACGTATCCCATCGGATGCCCAATTGGGTGTGCAAATTTGCCGGCATTACCCAAGGGTACTAATTTTTAGGGGTGGGACACTGGGGAAAATACTGGGTACCGGATGTACTGATATCAGTTCTTCCAAGTACCGGATATACCGGTATCAGCATACCGGATTTTTAACATTGGCCGCAGTACCGGATTTTTACATTGCAGCTATTGACTTCAATGGCCGCAATGTAAAAAATCAGGTACTGTGGCCAATGTTAAAAATCCAGTATGCCGGTACCGGCAAATATCGGATTTATTGGATTAAGCTGATACACCCAAATACCGGTAATATTGGATCTCGGGAGAACCGATATTCCCACCCATACTAATTTTAGTACCCGTTGCAGCTCTGGTAGTAGCTACAAGGGTTAGGCCCTTATGATGAGGGTACACTTAAATGGCCTGTGTGTATGAGAGGCAGTGGGGACTGATCACACTGTAGCCTAAGAACATTCATCTGCCAGTGATATGGCATTAACTGAGCAGTCCGAGTCTTTAGCATTTGCTCTTCCCCTCTCAGAGGCAAAGATTAGTTCCAACTCTCTAACTGAGGCTCGTAATGAGGACATAAATTAGCATTTTATAAGACTCACTTGACATCCTTTGACTTGTGCAATTTTCATTTCTTTATACTGTTTCTCTTTATTTTTTGCATCAGTAGCATTCTCCCTTTTCACAGACTGTGTTTTCATCAGAATATTGCCTCTTACCCCTTAAGCGTCAATAAAGAGTATGTCCTAGGTTTATAAATGAGCAGCACAATTTTTCTTATCCTTTTTAAAAAATTGAGTGACAGCTCTGTTTTTTTTAAAAAGTGAATCACAATTATAGTATAATATGGGGACAATCCAGTGCCCTGCTTATGGTGCCCCTCATGTGTGATGCACAGACAGAATGTGTGTGCTCATATGCACACGTAGTGCCACGCGCGCAGCACAGCCATGCAGGGGAAAAGTGCAACCCCGGCCTATGCGACGTGCCGCACATGACGCACCACATGTGCATCTGAGCATGCGCATTCTGGCTGTGCGCCACACATCAGGGTCGACATAAGCAGGCCGCTGGATTGTGCCATAATCTTTAAAAAATCTACGTCAAAAAGCAACAACCTCCACACAGACCCTGACATCACCATGACCTATTTTTGAGTTCCGTTTACATTTCTTTTGAAACTTATACCAAGTTCCTACAATACTCTTTCAGAGTGCTCCATGGATCAAACCCCTATGGTTGAATGTTGTGTGAAATCTAGAAATGAAATTAGTACCCACTGATATCCGGAATCCAGCTGGATACTGAATGGTATACTGTTATAAGGCCACTTATTTTGCACATGACAAAATTGGGTTCTTATAAGTTCCTGAAATAATTCCAGGTGTTATAAATGCTGGAGTTTTGTAATGTGTGAATGCACTATTCCCCTTTTATGCAGCAAGAACTTGCAGCCTTGTAACACCCACCAGATGTGCCTCTTATAAGACTGTGAGATCTCAGTGCATAAAAGGGGAATAGTGTGTTCACACATTACAAAACTCCAACATTTATAACAGTCGGAATTATCTCAAGCATTTATAAGAACCCATTTTTGTCATATGTAAAAATGGCCTTCAGCAGTTAATTTAGTTAACTGTATTACTAATTTACTGTGATGCCACACATTACCATCTGCTTACTAGGGATGGGCGAATGCGGTTCGGAAGTTCGGAGGTTGGACCGAACTCGAATAGTTCGGTCGACCGAACCGAACAGTCGAACCGAACTCGAATTCGGAAGTTAAGCGTTTGGACCAAACTTGAACAGTTTGGTCAACTGAACAGAACATGCAACCCGAACTCAAATTCGAACGTTCATTTCAGATGTGTTCGGTGAGTTCAGAATTGGATTTCCATTGGTTTCAATGGAAAACACATTATCTGCTGTAACCTTTTTGTTTTTTATAATATGTGGCTAAAATTTGGAGTGCCTCTACGTCTAATAGAACTCATTATGTGCACCAAATTTCAAAATAATTGGATAAAGGAATCTGATTTTAGAAGCAGTTGAATTATTGTATTTTGCAATATTCTGCATATACATTCTTAGCTGTAATTTCTTTGTCTCACATCTAATGTAGGTGAAACTTGTTAAGTTTATACCCCTTCCCATATTTACTATCTTTGCCAAATTTCAGAAGGATTAGAAAAAAGATCTTGGTGATATAAGCAATGAACATATAAATGTATGTCTGACTATAACATCTTTTTAGTACAACCAGGGTATATGAAATTTAGTATGACTATATATTTTACTTTCATTATTATCTCTGCCAAATATCAGAAATATATTATAAAGGGTCCCAATTTTATATGCTTGTACAGCATATGTAGAAAAGGGGCCTATGCCTGGGATTCTCTTATGTCACTGTGGCATAAGATCGGTTTGTGATGCAAATTGGCCAACAGAAGTGTCAACCAAATATCCTCATTCTGTGCTGGGACCATCCCAACATATCTCCCCCACTTGTTTCTGGGAAGTCAGAAGCATCTGTTTAGGAAAGAGTCAATAGAAATTCTCTTATGTCCTCTGTCTCAGTGCTGCAGGATGTGATTGATAGTTGGCCAGCCTGGATGTGTTTAAACTATGTCTCCTGACTGCTGGGATGCTATCTCAGAAGTCCCAGTTATGTTGCTTATGCCTGCCACAGGGCCGCCCCCTATGCCCACCTCGAAACCACTACCAATTGGTCCTGTAAAGCTAGAAGCTTGCAGTAATGTGTTTGGCCATTGAATGTGTCTGTCAGTCTTTGGGGTTGCTCCACATCCTTCCTCCTACAGTCTCTCTCCCCCTGCCATGCAGGGTGCCTGCCTCTGACTGGCACTGAATATGCTGATATTCATCTGAATAATGATCTTCACAGGGACAACATCAATTGCTTATATAATTGGGTCCCTTTATCAAAATCTCCTGTACATTTGCTGAAATGGCAGGAAAGGTATTTGATACATTCTTGTCAAATATCCTGTAAACAGAATGGAATATCAAAATGTAACAGCTGGAAATGTATTTTCAGGTTAATGTCTTATACCCTTGGGACCCTTTATCCACTCTTTCCTAAAATTGGCAGAAATATTAAGCATATGGAGGGATGTAATATGCACAAGTTTCATGAACATTGGATGCAAGATAAAGAAGTTGTAGTCATGAATGTGTATGGAGCTTTTCTTAAAATCACAACATTTAATTGCTTCTGAAATCGGTTTCCTTTAACTAATTGTTCTGAATTTGGGTACAATTGGTGCACTCTATTGGGGGTACAATCTCTCTAAATTTCCTCAAAAAGTAGTAAGAAACAAAAATGTTATAGCTAGAAATATGTTTTTTAGTTTTTTCCTTTTATTTTAAAAACGAAATGTCATTTTCAGTTTCTGATTGCACCGAACTAAAGACCAAACTGATCCCAACTGAACCTAATACCGAATCTGAACTCAGCATTTGACCCGAACCACCGAACGGCTGAACATCCAAACTGATGAACCAAACACAGCCGAACCGAAAGGGCGAACGGAACGGACGAAACGAACGCAGACGAAACGAACGGCCGAACCTGAACTGCGATCTGTTTGCCCATCCCTACTGCTTACCATATTATCATTTCCCTATAATTATTTGCCTATTCATTCCCTCCTTCCCTCAGGAACTGGTTTTACAATAGTGATGGTAAAATTCCATTATGTGGCAATACAGTAATGTGTCAACACCAGAATGTACTGCTATCTGATTTGACAAATAACCTTGGTGGTAACTGGTTAGTTACCAAATAACCTCAAAACTAACCAGAATATCAGATTTT
The DNA here is from genome assembly GCA_003113815.1 of Sphenodon punctatus. Taxonomy (NCBI): domain Eukaryota; kingdom Metazoa; phylum Chordata; class Lepidosauria; order Sphenodontia; family Sphenodontidae; genus Sphenodon; species Sphenodon punctatus. The sequence continues at coordinate 760,431 of QEPC01007340.1, forward strand.
AAACATGGATATATTTTTTAAAATTATTTATTTAAATAATAGTGAAATCTTTACCTCTTCCTGAACTCCTTGATGGTCTCTCATTCTCTGCCATCTGGACAAGGGGTGGGCCCTTGAAATTCATGGAAATCAGCAGTTGTGCAAATGCTTTGCAGAGGATAAGGCAAATGCAAATCAAGGAACGAGGAGTTTACAAGGGCCCATAGAACAATGGGTGAAAACAGACATGATGCTAACCATCCTTTAACCACCCTTGGTGGTCATTTATGCATGTTTCAGGGCTGCATAGGACACCAATAGAGCCCTGAAACATGCATAAATAACCACCAAGGTGGGTTAAAAGGTGGTTAGTGTCATGTCTGTTTTCATCCAATGACTGGAATGTAGGTCAGAAATGGGCTTGTTACCTGCTGGGATTTGCTAACATTTTTGAGTGCCTTTCAAGTATTGGGTAATCCAGTGGTTCCCAAATTCTGTCTTCGTAACCTCATTTTAAAGCTTAAATATTAATGCCATGATTAGAGGTGAAATGAGAGCTTGCAAAAATGAGAATTGTTGTTGAAATCCCAAGACTGTTTCATCGAGTTCTCAGAAAGAAGAAAAAAACACCAAACCACTGTTCTGTCAAAATGGCTACAGGGCCATTTTGTGAGGGCGTAATCTGCTGCCATTAACCAAAATGTTAAAATTTAAAAATTTAAAAATTTAAAATTTTAAAATGTTACAATTTTCAATTTTAAACAGTTGAATGGCCTGGTAGCCATTTTGCATATTTGCATTCTGCAGCCTTTAACCAAAATGGTGGTGATGCTATTACCACCATTTTGGTAATGGGTAGTGGCCATTTGGCACATGGCCGGTGATTATTTATTTATTTTTAAATTATTTTATTTTATATTCTTGCCAAGAACTTGAACCAAGACCAATATCTCATGGTACCCAAATTTTTGAGGAATTCTTGCCAGAAAAAAATTAGGCTGCTCATTCAGCCTTTGCCTTGAGAACAACAAAGACATCCAAAGTGAAGATAGCAACTGTCCATGACAGAAACAAAGGGACACAAAGTTTATCGAGCACCAATGGTATTGTGACTCTTTTTGCAGATATTAAAATCCCCTTTGAGGCCATGACCTACAGATTAGGAACCTCTTGTGTAATCAAAAGTTGATTCACACAACACCTTCCTGCCAATAGAAACTTACCACTTGTTCTTTAATCTTTGTTTGCCTGGCCTAAGGCTGCACCAAATAGTATAAAAAATAAATGTAAAAAAATGTGAGTATTTCTGAGTTTCTGAGGATTGGCTCTGAGTGTTTGTCCAGTCTTTGGTAACTCTGCCGAATGTTCAATATTCAGTAAAATATATCTGGGTGCTGAGTGTTTCCAAGTACCAAGTTCCCTTATATAGGACCATGAAAAGTCCTGTATGTTGCAGGAAAAGCTCCGTATGTTGCCCATCAAAGGATTTGCCTGAGTATTGAGTACTGGACTAAGTACCAGGCCAATTTCTTGGTTACTCTGTGAAACCGAGTCGAATACTGAGATACTTGGAAAAAATGAGTAATTTTGAATAACGAGTTTCAGCACTAGCTTAGTCCCATATCATTGCATTCACATAACTGCCTGCTTTACAATGGCCCACTCTTTACATCAGGTGGCAGAAAACTGGATTAACAACAGGTACAGTACAGCTGTCCACAGACTTCTTTGAATTACGTTGGACAAAATGGATAAAAATGCTATTTTTCTTGCTTCATTTCAGTATTAGTTTCCTGTTTTAAGGGAAGTATGTTTTATGTTTTCCATTTAAAAATAATAATTTTAGTTTGGATTTACATTTGAACTGAAATGACTAAGGGTGATTTCAGACGTGACGGGGTGAATATTCACCACGCCATGACCACAGTCAAACGCGGACCGCGGTGAACTGCGGTGAACGTCTGTTTGCTACCCGCCAGATGTTCACCACAGTCAAATGCGGCCCACGTTTGTTTTGACCACGCTTCGTTACCTCTCACCACCCGGAGGTAATAAAGCATGATCAAAGGCCACCACAGCCATGGTGAAGGGTTTGTCACGTCTGCTGACTCACCCTTCACCCCAGTCGGGGTTCGCTGTCCCAGTCACGGGCGGGCGGTGCAGCCGAACAAGCCGCACTTCCTGCCCATCATGCTGGGGGTGGGCCGATGGCAGCGCGCAGTGGGCGGGGCCGGACGGCCGCATGCAACACCACCCGGCCCCGGCCCCTCCGCAGTGGAGTGAAACAACAGACGTTATGGCAGCCGTAATTGACTGCGTGCCATGGTGTCTCATTCCCCATGGGTGGGGGTGAAGGGGGGAATGTCTGTTCACCCATCCCTTGACCCCCGCCTCATGGTCCAAACCACACCATGGCCCGCGGTCACTTCCGGCGGCTGTAACATCTGAAATCACCCTAAGTGTCCAAAAGGAATTATTTGATCACATGAATAAATAAATATCATCCCAGGTGTGGATATTTATTTGGATGGATCTCTGAAAATGCTACTACTACTACTACTACTAATAATAATAATAAATTTATTATTATTATTATTATTATTTTATTTATATAAAGCACCAGCAATGTACCTGGCGCTTACATAATTACCCAGGATGCTTACCCAGGATGATTACATAATTACCCAGGATGCTTACATAATTACCCAGGATGATAATACTGGGTAGGGATGTTTAGCAGGCGTTTGGAAGGGTGGAGAGGAAGAGGTGGGTTTTGAGGAGGGACTTGAAGGCATGGAGGGTGGGGTCAAGGTGGAGAAGGGCAGGGAGGGAGTTCCAGGCATGCGGGGCAGCAAGGGAGAAGGGGCAAAGACAGTTGGGGGAGCAGGGGAGGTGTGGAAGGGTAAGGGGGGATGGAGGAGGAGCGGAGTGCTTGAGCAGGGGTACGGAGGGAGATCAGGGCAGAGAGGTCAGGGGGAGCGAGGTTGTGAAGGGCTTTGTAGGTAAGGATGAGCTTGAGCAAAATGCGCTTGGGATGGGGAGCCAGTGGGGAGAGGAGAGGAGAGGAGAGGAGAGGAGAGGCTACATGTGGTCAAAGCTATGGGCTAGGTGGATGATCCTGGCAGCAGAGTTTTGAACAGAGATAAGGGGAGAAAGGTGGGAGCGGGGAAGGCCAGCGAGGAGAAGGTTAAAATAGTCAAGATGAGAGACTAGGGCATGACTAGGGCATGGATGACTAGGGCATGGATGAGAGTTTTGGCAGAGGAGACAGACAGAAAAGGGCGAATCTTAGCAATGTTGTGGAGGGAGAAGCAGCAGGATCTGGCAACGGAAGCAATGTAGGGTATGAAGGTAAGGTGCGAGTTGAAGATGAAGCCCAAGCTGAGAGCTTGGGGAGAAGGGAGGATGGAGACCCTGTCAATGGCAATTGACAGGGAAGAGAGAGAAGAAGGACTGGGAGGGAAGATAAGGAGTTCAGTTTTTGCCATGTTCAGTTTGAGTTGGCCTTGAGACATCCAGGCGGAGATATCGGAGAGACAGTTGGTGAGATGAGCTTGAACAAAGGAGGAGAGGGAAGGAGTGGAGAGACAGAGTTGAGTGACGTCAACGTAAAGGTGGTATTGGAAGCTGTCGGAGGCAATGAGTTTGCCTAGAGTTTGGGTGTAGATTGAGAAGAGGACCGGGCCAAGGACGGAGCCTTGGGGAACCCTGACTGAGAGGGGTAGGGAGGAAGAGGGGGAGGAGTAAGGAAGAGATACATTGAAGGCATGACCAGAAGGTTAGGAGGAGAACCAGTCAAGGACAGAATCCCGTATTCCAAGGGAGTGGAGCAATTCAAGCAGGAGCGGGTACTCAACAGTGTCAAAGACAGCAGAGAGATCAAAGAGGACAAGAATAGAGTAAAGATGGTTGGATTTAGCCACAAGAAGATCATTGGTGATCTTAGCAAGAGTGGTTTCAGTGGAGTGAAGGGGGCAGAAGCCAGATTGGAGTGGGTCAAGGGATGAATTGGCAGAGAGGAGGTGGAGGCAACTGGAGTACACAACCCATTCAAGGAACTTGGAAGTAAAAGGGAGGAGTGAGACAGGATGGTAATTATAGGGTTCAGAGGGATCCAGAGTGGACTTTGTGAGGATGGGGGAGACAGTGGCATGTTTAAAGGCCGAGGGGATGGAGCCGGTAGAGGGAGAGGTTGATGATGTGCAGGAGGGGAGGGGCAATGGTGGATGTAATGGAGGTCTGGAGGCAGGAAGGAATGGGATCCAGGCGGCAAATGGAGGGGTTGGAGGAGGAGCACAAGGAGGATATTTCCTCAAGGGAGGCTGGAGGGAAGGAGGACAGGAGAGAGGTGGGGGAAGAGGGAGAGGGGGGTGCAGGGGGAGAGAACTTGGAAGTGATATCCAGGCAGAACTTGTCAATCTTAGAGGTGAAAAAGAGAGAAAGATCCTGAGCAGAGAGAGAAGAGGGTGGAGGAGGACAGGGGGGTGGGCATTTGAGAAGGGAGTCAAAGGTAGAAAAGAGGCAGCGACGGTCCTGGGAGCAGGACTCAATGCAGGAGGCATAGTACTGCTGTCTAGTGAGGGAGATAGCAGATTTGAGCGCTGAGAGGCAGAATTTGAAGTGGGCATGGAGGAGAGGGGGAAAGGGAGTCGAGGGTGGAGGCAAGAGAGGAGTTGAAGGCAAAGATGGCAGAATCAGGGGAGGAGGAGGAGGATAGTACTGAGGGAAGAAGAGGAGAGAGGGAGGATGCAAAGTCCTGAGGTATGAAGACCTGCAAATCATGAAGGGACAGGGAGTTGGGGAAGAGGAGTGGGAGCAGTGGGAGAAATTGAGGGAGGCAAGGAAATGGTCAGAGATGGGATGGTGTTCGAAGGAGAGATCGGAAACAGAACACTTCCTAGAGAACACGAGCTCAAGAGAGTGACCATTAGTGTGGGTGGGGGAGCTAGTCCAGAGGTGGAGATTAAAGGAGGAAGCTACGGAGAGGAAACGAGCGTTGTAAGTTTGGGAGGGTGCATCAACATGGATATTGAAGTCACCAAGGATGAGTGTAAGGATGTCATCAGAGGGAACAGGATGAGCCAGGACTTGAACTCAAAGAAAAAGGAGGAGAGGGAGCTGGGGGGGGTAGTAGATAACAGCAACACGGAGATGGAGAGGGGAGTAGAGGCGGATGGAGTGAGCCTCAAAGGAGGGGAAGGAGAGAGATGTGGGAGGGGTTCAAGTGGCAGGAAGTGGCCCACGCCGCCACCCCGGCCTTTGGAGCAGGGATGGTGGGAGAAGGAGAGGCCTCCATAGGAGAGGGTGGCAGGGGTGACAGAGTCAGTGGAGGAGATCCAGGTTTCAGTGAGGGCGAGACGATGAAGGGAGAGAAAATATAAGATTTCATGGCACAGCAGAGGCAGCATTAGCAGCAGCAGTGGACACTGGATGGCTGGTGCACAGCAGCAGACATTGGATTGCATTTCATTCAATTGATCATATATAATTTTTCTTAAAGCAGGTGAAGATTTATAATGCATTCAGGATATGGGATCATTGTGGCCAATCTCTGTGTAAGGTCTGTGTAAGGATTAAGCAGGTCTTTCCAGAATTACCATTAAAATGGCGTCTGTTTTAATTAATTTTCATTTTTCAGATTTGTGTACACCTCCCGATACAGCTTGAATGTTAATTCTCTATCTGTTCAAGGAATCAATTCTGATCTGAGATTCTAATCTGCGATTGCCGTGGCACAGCAGAGGCATCATTCAGCGGTGGCAGACATTGGCCGGTCAGGATTCAATGCCACACTGCGTGTCACACTGGTGTGCCACACTGCCCTTGACCCTGGGGTCCAGCATGGTTACCAAGACATATTCCTTCCACTGCAGGAGCTCATCAAACCACGCCTTCAGTCCTGCCTTCAGGTGCTGCACCAGGGCAACCTCCTCAGCTGCCAGCTTCTTGCCCTGAGGACCACAATCCTGCCCCTGGAGAATATCATCCAGCCTCCTGTGGAGACTCTGGACCAGAGGGGTCACCTGGCTGATGGTGGCCATGGAGGAGCTGATGGTCTCCGTCATGTCCAGGAATGGTCTCAGCAAAAAGACCATATTAGCCAGGATCTCCCATTCTGCCCCATTGTACCCTGGAGGTGCCCCGCTATCCATCACCAGTTGAACCTGATGAAAGGTGGATTTCTGCTCGAGAAGTCGCTCAAGTAACTGGAACATAGAATTCCACATGGTGGACACATGCACTGGGGAGCCTTGTTCTACCTGCTTCACCTGGAAGAGGTCGCTGCCCTTAATGCTCCAGTTAAAGAAACCGACCAGCTTCCTCCCCTGGTCAATCAGGGATCTAAGGGTGCCTGCCCCAATCCCCTTCTTCCCCAAGCCCAGAGCATCCCTGACCAGCATGTGAAGGGTGTGTGCGGTGCAAGGGATTCTTGTGAATCCCCCCTTGCAAACTGCCATTAGTATGTTGGCCACGTTGTCCGTCACCACGCAGTCCTTGGTGAAGGGCGCGCCTGGCATGACCCACTCCCTCACCATGGCGGTCGGGGCTGCCTTGATCTTCCGATATGTGTGGGGGTCATCCATTACTTCCGCCTGTAGCAGGGCCCACCTATACCCTGTTTCGGGACCCCTCCGGCCACTCCCAAATGCTGCCTCCGGGTTCTGTCACCAGTTCACCGTCTCTGCCAGGTAGGCATGCTGCGCATTTCGGCTCGACCACAGGTCAGTGATGAAGTGGAAGGTGACACCCCCAGCCCCTACCAGCTGCTCCCTCACCCACTCCTTTAAAGCCCGGTATAAGGCTGGCATCATCTGCCGACTCAGGGTGGTGCACGAGGGCAGCTTAAACGGGAGGGCTAGGAAGCCAATCAGGTGCCTAAACCCCATGTCTCCGACCAGCAAAAGGGGCTGCCCATCCAGCGCAATCCTTTTCCCCAACATACGCGTGGCTTTCAGTTCAAAGCCACGCCACCCTCCACGTCCTGCAGCTGCTGATGGACTTGGCAGCTGCCCCACCCCAGCTCCTCCATGGTGCACAAATCAAATCAAATCAAATCAAACTTTATTTATAGCGTGACCTACTGGTCATTGCCAAATTTCACAAACTTATACAATATATAAAACTCCTTCGAAACGTCCGAATATCAAATCCTTACAGTATAAATTTAGGATAAGTAAAAAAACATACCAATACAAATTACTTTTAAAGCCATACCAGACAGTTACATACAATAGGCATGGGCGACCAGATCGCGGTTCGTGTTCGGCCGTTCGGTTCGGCCGCGATCGGTTCGTGTGTTCGTGTTCGGCCGTTCGATTCGGCCGCGTTCGGTCCGTGTGTTCGTGTTCGGTCGTTCGGTCGTACCTCGCGTTCATGTTCGCCCATTCGGTTTGGCCGTTCGTGTTCGGCCGTTCGTGTTCGGTTGTTCGGGCAGGTCGTACGTTCGTGTTCAGCCGTTCGGTTCGTTCGCCATCGGGTTGTGCGTTCGTGTTCGGTCGTTCGGTGTTCGGGTGGTTCACGCGTTCGCGTTCGGCCGGAAATATCGCGGGAAGCCGTAAAATCGGCGTCACGCCAGAAATTCGTGTGCGTGTGCGTGAGTGAGGCGAGAGGGTGTGTGTTTGTTTCGGTGGCTGCTTGTGTAGTGTGTTTTGGTGATTGTTTTGGCTGTGCTGTGTGTTTGGGTGGGTTGGTGTG
>QEPC01007340.1:774399-800240 GCA_003113815.1 Sphenodon punctatus
TCCCTGCTACATTTGGCCTTCCAGTGACCTGACAGAAGACCATGTTTTAGCCACCCGAACACAACCGAACGCGATTCGAATTGAACGAACTGTTCGGCCATTTCGTAGTTCGATGTTCGGTTCCGTTCGGTGTGTTCGGCCATTTCGTAGTTCGGTGTTCGGTTCCGTTCGGTGTGTTTGCCATTTCGGTGTTCGGTGTTCGGTCCGTTCGGTGCGTTCGTGTTCGTGTTCATGTTCGGTTGTCCGAACAGGCCGAGTTCGGGCCGAACACCGAACTACCGAACCGCGTTCGCCCTTCCCTAATATACAAAGCATCCTAAAAACACTTAACACAAATGTAAATTTCTAAAAACATAAATGATAATAAAACAGCAAAAGTATAAAAGTAAAACAGTTTAGTAAAACCAAATTAGGTGTCATGATCCATATCCCTATCCATAAATTTGTAATTTAGAAATTTACTTCTGACTACACAGGCTTCCCTTAAAAAGATCGCTACCGTCTGTGTTAATTCCTTCGAGCATAATTCTTTTGAGAGTACTTCCATCCCTCCCAGGAAAATGCTCTAAATGAGAAGCCAAAAAAACTTTCCTCAACTTGTCATATAGCCGACACTCAAACAAAATATGCTCGACCGTCTCTGTTCCTAAATGATCGTATGGGCAGAGACGAGATGCATAAGCAATGTTATCTATACGCCCTTCTAAAACTTTGGAAGGCAAAGAATTAAGCCGTGTGCAGAAAAATAAATATCTAGATCTGAAAGAGAGGTTCTGCGAGAAATACGAGGCCATATCAACCCGGGCTGGAATTAAGTGCAGGTAATCACGTGAGAAAAGTGTTATCCTAATTTTTGCTGTGGTCTACTGTCTACTAATATCCTCAAGTCTTTGGATCAGCTCTAATCTCATCCCAGTCACTTCTATAGACATAATATATATCTCAGAAAAACCTAACTGAGCGAAAAGAGCTTCCATACCTCTTCTCCAGAAAGTCATCCCATATTGCTCTCAGTATAGGGTTGATTGAGTGAAATGTTTTGAGCCAAAAAGCAAGGGCATTACTCTTGGTCACCAGTTCCCAACTGGCCTGTCCCAATTCAAGCCTGATAGCATCCATTGGAATTCCTCTTGGTGCTCTTATTAAAAGCTGTAGAAATTTATTTTGCAGGCGGTTTAGATCTTTTGGGGAGGGGGCCGCCCATAATTCTGCACCATAAAGGAATTTTGCTTGCACTTGAGCATTAAATGCACGCAGAGCCCAGGTCAGCTCTGACCTCCCAAAGTGAGCAAATAGTCTAGCTATTGGCGGTGGTGCACCCCCTATAGCCGCTATTGCCAATTCATAATGGGAAGACCATTTACCATTAGTCTGGAAAGTGATCCCCAGATATTTAAAGGATTTAACCTGCTGTAACTGGTTTCCATCTAATGCCCATGAGTAGACCCTTCTCTCGTTTGAGAAAACTAGGACTTTGGACCTGTTGTAATTTATTACTAATAGATTGTCCCGAAAATATTGAGAAAAAGCTCCTAGTTGTCTTTGCAGGTCCACTTTTGAGTGGGACATTAGCGCCAGATCATCAGCATATAGGAGACAGTTTTGGGCGGACGCGGGGTTTTAAACTGTCCCGGAAGTATGCCGGAAGTGCGATCAAGCCCAGATGATTCCGTGTGGGATTCAGTGCTGTGTCCGCTGGCTGTGCTCCAACAGACGGTCTCCCCAAGCACTGCTGCAGACTCCCAGGCAATTCTAATAGCTCTACGAGACAGTCCCTCCCGCTACCTGTCCCTCTGTGAACAGCCACCTCCATGGTGCACTGATGTTTATGGGCCTCAACTGGAGGCTGCTGCTGCTGCTCCCGCCTAGCAGCAATACTGCTCCTGCTGCTAGAGGTAGCTTTTCGAGAAGGATGCTTGTCCACTGATGGAGGTGGAAGACTGGCCGCTGCAGTTGGGAACCCGCTAGTGTCCACTGCCTCTGCCTACCCGCTTAGCAGCACAGTGCTGTGGCATGCCTTCAGGTGCCTTGCCATGGCAATTGTGCCAAGGTTGGTGAGCACCTGCCCATGCTTCACCACCTTCTGTCACAAACTGCATTGCACCTCCCTGGGATCATCCACCTGCACCAACTTAAAATGCAGCCAGATGGAGGATTTTTTGATCCCTCCTGCCTTCTGGTCCACACCAGGTGATACACCCCTGACAGCACTGATGGGAGGGGCAGAACATGGTGGTGACACAGCTCTCAGAGGTACAGCCATCACCTCAGCACCAGACATCTCCTCTACAGGACTAGTGTCTTCCTCGCTGTCCCCAATCTGAGATATATCCCGCGAAGGGGAGTACTGGGACCCTGAGGCTGATTGAATTCCCATGCTGCTGCCACTCTCCCTGTACCCCCTACAGCTGCTGCTGCTGCTCCTCTCCCTGCTGCCATTGCCTGGGATCAGACCCTGCCTCTAGCAGCCGGGGTGGGATCCACCAGCCCTGAACTGCTGCAGATCACATCAATAATGGGGGACATTGGTGACCCATGGTGAACATCCGACCCCGAAACACCTGCACCTGCAGCCGCATCAGCGACAGCCACAGCCTCCTGAACTGCAGACCTTCCAGTACCCTGCATGACAGTGGATGATGCTGACAGGAGAGTTTAGGGCGTGATGCAGTTTAGGGCGTGGTGATGGGCTCGGGCTGCTGCTGATGCCTGCCACTCCACTGACATGGCCCCTGCCACCTCTGCCACATGCCCCATTGCCTGCCTTATGGGCAGCAGACTGGCCTCTCCTGCTTCCTTTCTCCATTTCTCCCACCCAAATAATTCACAGGAAGATTTTTTTTAAAAATTATTTATTCAGATTTGAAATCTAATATTACACTATTGTTACTACACTAACTCTAACTGCTATTAACTATTCTAAACCCTATGGAAATAAATGGAATATTATCTAATAACTGCAATGGCCTAGTCCTACAAACACACTATAAAATATTAAAACTGAATCACTACACACTATCTCTATCTATCGCTATAACTAAGTAAACTCCTACAACTATCTATCTATAGTAACTATCTATATCTATATCTAATCTATATCTATATCCACACAGGGATGGGGTGGGGGGCACAGACAGCTCACAAGAAACAACATAGGGAGAGGTACAAAACTGAAATGAAACCTAAATCAATCTAATCCTACTCTAAATAAATCCCAAAACAGAGGAAGGGAATAAGGCGTGGAATATATACAGGGAGGAGGGAAGCATTCAATGGAGGGGAGGGAGAAAGAACACAGGGAGGGGTAAAAATAAAAATAACACCTAAATCTATCTAATCTAATCTGAAAAAGTGAAACTATGGAGGTAAATGTGTGGAAATGTGTAGGGATGGGAGAACAGAACCAAGGTCAAAAATTCAGTTCGGTTCGGTTCGAAAATCGAGTTCCGTTTGGAAGTTCGGTTTGACCGACCAAACTATTCGAGTTGGTCCGAACTCTGAACTTCTGAACAGAGTTTGGAAATTCAAGTCCCATTGAACTAAATGGAATATTATCTTATAGGGATGGGTGAACAGAACCGAGTTTGGAAATTCAGTTCGGTTCGGAAGTCGAGTTCAGTTTGGAAGTTCGGTTCGGTCGACTGAACTGGTCGAGTTCGGTCCAAACTCCAAATTTCCAAACCGCGTTCGCCCATCCCTTGAAATGGGTGAAATAGGAGGAGGATGGCAATGGATTGAGAGGAACACAAACTGCTGGGAAAGGGAGAGTCCTGAAAACGCCTGCTGACAGGATCAGTGGCTAGCTCAGAAGGTGTTGAAAGGGGGGGAGGAGGGCAATTACTTTTGTTACTTGCTGCACCCACCTTACCACAAGCCCCATTGGCTATGTGCAGCCTAGCCTGTGGCCAATTGTAGACTGCCAAGCCAGTGGTCTGAGGAAAAGAGGGATGGTGAGGCTGGCTGCTAGTCCAAGCCTCTCCAACCCTCCTCAGCGGACCCCCCCCTGGCCTGCCAGCCCATTTTTTCCCACCCGAATGCCGCCTAAACTCATCCAAACGCGGCTGAACTGTTCGGGGGGGTTGGCGTTCGGTTCGGTCGTTCAGTGTGGCTGGCCGAAATGGCTGAGCTCAGGCCGAACCCCGAACATCTGAACCGCGTTTGCACATCCCTAGTACTTTATATATAGATAGACAGTATAGATTTGATATATATATCTATTATAGACATATAGATTAGATTAGAATAGTAATATAGATTATTGATTATATAATAGACAGTTTTCCTTTCCCCTTCTCCCATCTCCCTTAGATTTAGATAAATATTAGTTGTGCACAGGAATCAATAATGATACCAATACTAAAATTGTTGTTTGAAATGGTACCGATATGAATAACGAAATCAATAATGATAATGAAAACAATACCGAGATCAATAACGAAAACAATATCAAAAATGATACCAAAATGATAACAAAAACAAAACAAAAATGAAAATGACGTACTGGGGAGTACGGGGTCGAGCTGCTCGTTACAAGCTGCTCGTTACAAGCGTAGCCGGGACCAGCAGGACCTTCACCTGTGACTCAGATTGACAACATGCAAGGGCGGAGCCTCCCCGACCATGCGGGGAATAAAAGGTTGCTTCCAGCTTTTCCCTGAGAGCCGCTGGGGAGTACAGGGGTGAGCTGCTTGTTACAAGCGTAGCCGGGACCAGCAGGACCTTCACCTGTGACTCAGATTGACAACACGCAAGGGCAGAGCCTCCCCGACCATGCGGGGAATAAAAGGTTGCTTCCAGCTTTTCCCTGAGAGCCGCTGGGGAGTACGGGGGCGAGCTGCTCATTACAAGCGTAGCCGGGACCAGCAGGACCTTCACCTGTGACTCAGATTGACAACACGCAAGGGCGGAGCCTCCCCGACCGTGCGGGGAATAAAAGGTTGCTTCCAGCTTTTCCCTGAGAGCTGCTGGGGAGTACGGGGGCGAGCTGCTCGTTACAAGCGTAGCCGGGACCAGCAGGACCTTCACCTGTGACTCAGATTGACAACACGCAAGGACGGAGCCTCCCCGACCGTGCGAGGAATAAAGACTCCGGAGGCGCTGGGGTGCGAGCCACGAGCGCGAGCCTAAGGGCGCGAGCACAAGGGCAGCTACCCTTAGGAGTTGCCCTTGGAGCTGCCCGGAGCCAAGGTGCTCGTATCTATAACTCTAATGATTATAGTTTTGGAGAAAAAAGGGGAAGAATTTATTTAAATTAGTTTGGGACATACTTATTACCAATCCAAGGCTGGTATTGTGCTCCCGGTTAATATGCCTTCCACCAAAAGGCTCCGGACTGAGCCTTTGGTGGGATTCTCCCCTCCTCCACAGAAGCAGTTAAAGCAGAGGTGTATGGAGACTTACTTTCCCTCTGTGGGTTCTAATTTACCGGGAACTGCAGCAGCTGATTCTACACCCCTAGAATTGATCTCAGAATCATCCTTTTCTCACGTAATCTCCTGTAAGTTGGGGGGAAAACTGTCCTCCTTTTCACGACACTCTACCCCGGTATCCTCCCGGGAGGGGAGTGTCGTGTTATCACAGAGGTCAGTTAGGTATTGTGGGTATAAAGGGAATGATTTTTTGAATGACTTTCTCACCAACCATGTTTCAGTTACAGCTGAATCAGTTCGGTTTATGTGTGCACAAGTTCATCATATTCACGAGAAGCTGGATCTTTTGCTCCCCTATAGAGGGAGTGAATTAGGAGTCAGGCATTTACCATCACCACCCTGTTTGGGTGCTGAAGCTCTAGGCCCTGCCCCCCCCTGTGTTACCTCCTAGGCAAGGTGTGCCCACACAAGGAAATAAGCCCTCAGTATGTCAGACTTCTGATGGGCCCCCCTGGGCTTTGCAATTAGGAGTGGAGTGTAATGAGTATAGCACAGTACCAACTCGTGCTGAAGTCGTAGCTTCATATAATTTACTGCCTTCCACCCTGATCTTTTCGATTCTGCCATGTCACGGGAGACACCCTCCCCAATGGAACACTGTCTTGGATGTTGCAGGTCATCTCAGAATACTGCTTAATTTCCCAATTCAGAGATACCTGCCAATTACTAGGCACCACATTGAAGCAGTGAACCAGTTGTTGGTCTCCCGTGATAGACAAATAATCAAAGTGACGTTTACCTCTGCGGCAATTATGACCAAAATTTGGGCTACTAAGACAGCCTTAGAGGAGAGGTCAGTCTTCCTCTCTAGAGCATTTCAGTCCAATTTGGGCAATGTTGCGGTCTTAGGAGAGAGGGTCTTACAGGGTGCAGAGGGGATATTACCATCCCCAAAAGTTGCCCCCTCTGTCCTCTCGAACTTGCCTCTCTACGGAGAGAGTGAGGCTCTGCACCCTCTGAGAGACACTTGTCCCACTCAACATCCCCCACAGGGTTTGAGGAATGTGCAGGAGGACTCCCAGGGGGTAGCGTCGATGGAAATTGGAATTAATCCCCTACGCACCCCCACTCACTGTCCAGTTGAGCGGGGTTTAAGTTCGCAGAAGCACGATCCTCCAATTTTCCCAGCTGGGCAGAATAAGTTGGGAGTTTCACAGGCTTGTCTTTTATCCCAATTGGACAACCTATGCCTTCAGCTGAATAAATTGAGAGCAGATTCCTACCCATGCAGGGGAAATTTACCTAGGAGGAAGAAGGAGAAACTGGAGGTGGAGACTTCCCTCCCTTTGAGATCTATTCAGCAAAGCTCCCATATAGGCAAACTGAAGGGGAACAACATAGTGGAGGAGAGTTTTGAGGTGGGTATGACTGCCTGTCACCAAGATGGCACATTGCTGCCAGTCACGATGGAGGGCAGTCATGTGAACCTCCCTGCTGGGCCAGGATATGGGGAGGGCTTTGGGCCTCCCATAGGAGGAGGGGGGGGGTCTCGGGCTCCCAGAAGGGAGAGGGAATTGTTGCCCATTAAGGCCCCCATTGGTGAACTCAGAGGTCCCTAGGGTGGCCTCTCTGGAGCAGGCCGGGGCCAGACCAGGCTCCGGATATATAGAGGAGGAGGTGCTAAATGAAAAGTTTGGTAGCACCCATCTACCGGGGCCTGCTAAACCGGAAGCCTCCTGACAATTACAGGGGCCAGTCTTCAAGATGGCCTCATGGAACATTTCAGGCTGGAAGTCTCGAGAGCAAGATCCGGATTTTAGACGGCTTTTGGGAGAGCAGGACGTTTCTCTTCTCCAGGAAACTTGGGCGCTACATGATATAAAGTTGACTGGTTTCTCTGTAATCTCCTTAAAGGCAACCCCCTCAGAAGCTGCAGGCAGACCCAGTGGAGGATTAGCTCTGGTGTATTCTAATTCTTTTAAGGCAACTGTTAAATTAATAAACTCTTATAAATCATACTTTGCACTTTACCACTGTGTGTTACCATCGGCTGATGAACTGTTAATAGCAAATATCTATATTCCCCCCCTGACTTCGAGGTTTTTCTCCCCTGGTATTTGGGAGGAGGTTATTAATGGGGTTAAAGTGGCACGACTGATGTTCCCCACCACCTTTTTGGTAATGGGTGGGGACTTCAATACGAGATTGGGAGAGTGGCAGGGCCCTGGGACCCAAGTGAGAGATACAGACCCTATTATGATCCCCCCACGGAGTTCTCAGGATAAAGTTTGTAACAGGAATGCCAGGGAGATGGAGCGGTTAGTGGGTGATTTGGATCTTGTACTGTTAAATGGCAGAGTGGAAGGAGATAAGGTGGGGTGTTTTACGTTCCACTCCACCCAGGGATCAAGTACCATCGATTATTTTTTGGTATCAATTAACCTATTTCCAGGAGTGGTGACCCTCGAAGTATCATCTGATGTTGAGACCACTCATTGTGTACTGCAGTTAGTCTGGGTGGTCACTCAAGAGCACCTGGTTCCTTCCCACAAGAAAGGGCCAAACCCCCCGGAGGGGGAAATTGTGGGGCACAAGAAAGCTAGATGGTCGGATAAACTGGCCCAAGAGTTCCTAACATTATTGCAGGAGCCCAATATGGTGAACTTGTGCTCCTCAATTGTAGGGGGGACGATGGATATTCAGAGAGGCTATGAAGCGCTGATCGATTTACTCAAACCATGTCTAATTTCTGAAGGTCGATCTATGTGCCAATAGAGAAGGTGCCCGACATGGTTTGATGGAGAATGCAGGGCCCAGCGTCTGAAACTTAGCCGGGCGGCAAATCGTTTAAAGAGACATCCATCTGGTCTCGATAAAATATATTTTCTAACCAATCGCTCGTATTATCGCCGTTTAATCAGCTCAAAACGTCTAACCTTCCAGAAACATCAATGGTGGTGCCTGCAGAAAGCAGCGGGGAATGGGAATTCAAAAAAATTTGGGGGCCTTATCCGTCGGGTGAGTTTTGGGGAAGATATTCCTGCTCCGGTTGTCTTGCCCCCCCAGGTGTGGGAGAAGCATTACGGGGATATCTTTTCAGTCTCTTTGTTGCCCTCTTGTGGCCCCTCTTTGAGGGAGTCCGATTCTTTCCCGCACTGGCCTCCAGTGACTGAAGGAGAGGTTAGGGAAATGATATATCACCTTAAAAGTGGTAAGGCTCCTGGAGCAGATTTAATAACAGTAGAACACCTAAAAGAGGCCCCCGACTGGTGGGCCAGGGTGTTAGCCTTGATCTTTACCCATGTGAATGCCACCGGCGATTTCCCTAGAGGGTGGCTCAAAAGTATTGTAGTCCCCATTTTTAAGAAGGGGGACCCGAGGGCCCCGGGGAACTACCGTCCAATTAGTTTACTGAGCATTCTTGGGAAGCTCTATTCGAGACTCCTACTGAAGAGGATGCTTAGTTGGATGGATGCTCAAAATATTATTGTGCCAGAGCAAATTGGTTTCCAGAAGGGCTGCTCTACAGTGGATCATATATTGCTTTTGTCCTGTCTTGTGGGGAGATCTCTTGGCCAGGGAAGGAAGGTATATCTATGCTTTGTGGACCTAAGGACGGCATTTGACTCCATCTGCAGGGCCCGGCTGTGGCACAAGCTGGAGGCCCTCCGGATGGAGCCGAGGCTGCGGTTCCTGATAGCCCGCATGCATGAGAGTAACTCCCTGCGGGTCAGATATACCAGAGAGGGGGCTCTGTCAGGCAGAGTTGAGGTCGCTAGAGGGGTGAGACAGGGCTGCCTATTGGCGCCAGCTCTATTTAACATCTTTTTAAATGATCTTCCCTTGTGTTTGGATAGGGCCGATTCCCACCCTCCGCTGATTGGAAATAGAGGGGTATCAGCCTTGCTCTATGCAGACGACACCGTCCTTATTTCCCGAACACTGGTGGACTTAAGGCGGGCGATGCAGATGATTGAGGCATATTGTAACAACGAAGGCCTCTCTATTAATTATGGGAAGACAAAGGTGCTAATTGTGGGCTCCCGCAAACACGGGGAAACCCACAAGTGGATTCTCGATGGCCACCCAATTTCCCAGGTCGATAGATTCAAATATCTGGGAGTCACCTTCTCCAATTCCCCGGCCTGGCGCGACCATTGGCTAACGATTAAAAATCAGGCCAGACAGAAAATAGGAGCCATTCGTGGCTTCTATTTTGGTAGAGGGGGTCAGTTGGTGCTCCCTGTGCTACGCTTGTTCCGGGCGAAAGTTGTGGCACAGCTTTTGTACGCCTTTCCAGCTTGGGGCCTGGATTTTCTAGAATCTCTGGAAACGATCCAAAACGATTTCTTGCGGGTTATTCTGGGGGTCCCGAAAGGAACTCCACAGATTCTTTTGAGATTAGAAATAGGATGTTTCCCCATCAGGGTTTTTGCTATCCAGACCCTAGTAAGATTTTGGTTAAAAATTGAATTTACGTCACAAGGGGACAAGTCCCTTTTGGGGAAAGCCAAGGAGGCGGGACTACTCTCCCCCTGGCAAAATCGGCTGGAGGCAGTGCTGGGGAGTCTGGGGTTCTCCCTGGAGTACTTGGCTGGCAGGGGGCTTAAACAGGCGATGGTGATGGTAAAGCAAAGACTGGCGGACCATCAATTACAATTAGATGCTGAAATGCAGAAACGTCAGAGGGTTAATCTGCAGTATATTCCACCAGCAAGCCCTTTGTCCGAGATTAATTATTTGATTGCTTGGTCCAACTTCTCAGCAAGACGTGCTTTTATGCGCTTCCGCTGTGGGGTCTTTCCCTCGGCTATTTTGGAAGGTCGATACTTGGGTACGCCCTTCTTTGAAAGAACGTGCTCGCATTGCACACTACAGACTTTAGACACGAACGAGCACATCTTGATGACTTGTCCTAGGCATAATGGGATAAGGGGCAAGCTTTTCGCGGCCCTTAAAGAAGCTCAAGCAAGTCACCCCTTCACTGACTGCCTCAGACTCTGCTTAGATGCAAGAGCCTCTAAACTGACCCTAGCAGTAGCGGTCTTTGGCAACTTGGCATTGCATGCGAGAAATATAAAGAAATCCGGAGAGGCCCGGGGGGGTTCTAGTGGGGGCCTTTTGATTGAACATTAACAAAATTTGCGGGCCCGTTTGAAGCTATGAGAAGAGATCCAGGGTAAAAGTCAGTTTTTGACTAAGTATCTAAGGGGTACTTCTAAGTATATTGTCAACAAGCCTGGTTTTGAATTGGTAATAGAGTAAGATGTGTTTTCTTTTTAAAAAAAAAAGATGTGTTGGTTTATCTGTTTTATTGTTAATTTTGTTATCTATGCCAAAAACTTTATAGTTATGGCAAATAAAGTTTATTAATTCAATTCAATTCGATAACAAAAATGACATTTTTGAATAACGAAAACAAAAAACGAAAATGACATGGGGGCCTGGTGCACACCCTTAGGGGACATGGGGTTTTCACACTTTTTCTCCTTCCTTCCTTCCTTCCACTTTACTTTAGGACTTATTTGAAACAGCCATGAAATCAGAATGGCTGTTATGGAAAATGGAAATTTCCAATCAGAATTCCAATTAGCGATTTCTGTATGAACAGAGTGACTGATGGTCATTTTGCGCATATGCAAATGGACAAACTTTTTGACCATTCTGATAGGAACCTGAACTAACCATTGATTATTCCAATGTCGAAATGGAATGGTCAAAATGCCCTGCTTCATCAAAGATGGAAATCTTAACAAAAATTTAGATTCAGACCTACTTTACTTGACTTTATATATAATCATCAATCATCATCTTTATTTCTATATAATCCCTCTCTACTGGCTGTAGCCATATGAACTTGGAACAATAACGGAAGTGGCAAGAGGTTGTTATCCATTGCCCTTTGACCAGGCGTGTGAAGGACAGAGGATGGAATGGTTAACATATACCTTCTAGGTCTTGAAAACCCTCCTTTGGTCCCGAGAAAGTGTTGGCCACTGGGAAGAGAAGCTTTACTCTTCCTTGAAGCTGCCAATAAGTTTTTTGAAAGCTGGCTTCTTCCCCCTGCCCCCTGAAGATCATGCTGTGCCATTTGTACAAAATGCAAATGAAGCCTGAGACTTTATCAGCTTTAATTTTGACCAGGCACGCCGAGACCTCCTGACCTTTCCTCTCCCTCTGAAGGGAAAGTGACTGTGAATGTGGTGGAACACATTATACAAACCAAGCAGCATTAATTTTGATGGGATAATTTAATGCGCCAAGGTGTATTAATGAGCTCAGCGAGACAAGAAGAAAAATGAAGAAGGAATAAGAAGACAAAAGAGCTGCCCCCAAACTCAACATGTTTACTTTTATAGTTTTCACAGTTCACTTTCCCGCATCTTACACGAGGCCCTTTTACTTCTTTGTGCCATAGAAGAAGGGCACCATATGGGGAAGAGACCACACTTGTTATGATGATGAATGATGTGCTGATCATTTTAGATAGAGGACAGATGGCCATTTTGATCATGCTGGACCTTACGTCAGCATTCAGTACAACTGAGTATGAGTTGCTGCTTCTGCAGCAGAGGTATGTCACCGGCATGATGGGAGATGCTGGTCAGTGGTTTCAGTCATACCTGGAAGAATGGAGTCAATTGGTGATGATTAGATATGCCTCATCCTCAAGAGTTCTGAATTGTGGTATTCCTCAAGGTTCTATTCTCTCACCCATGTTGTTCAACATATACATGTAACCCTTTGGGGGGATGTTATGACCAAGCATGAGGTTCAGAATCATCAGCATGGTGACAATACACAATTGTATAGCTCTTGCCCCGTAAGACCTGCCAACTCAGTCTCTGCCTTGAAGGAATCCTTGAATTATATAGCTGGCTGGATGTGTCAGAGTTACCATGTGCTCAATCCAGTAGGGATGGGCGAACGCGGTTCGGAAGTTGGGAGTGCAACCCGAACTCAGCCTGTTCGGACAACCAAACTGAACGCTCGAACTTCCAAACAGTTCAGAAAAGTTCAAATGAGTTCGGGGGCGAAAAGAACTTGACTTGGGGTGGGAAAAACGTGACTGGAAGGAGGAGGCAGCTGAGGAGCAGACTTCATGACACCAGTGGTGGACACCAGGGGTGGTTTCAGGGCCAAAAATATCAATACCGAAAAAATTTCGGTTTCGGTACCGATAGCACTTTTTTGAACGTTCAGCCAGTTTGGATGAACCGAACTCCGCCGAACCGAACAGCCGAACACGAACTCGGGTTTCAAACCAAATGACCGAACGTCCGAACATCCAAATGGCGTTCTGTTCGCCCATCCCTACAATCCAGAAAATACGGAGATGATGTTGGTGGAGAGGGGCAGCCAATATGAGGATGCCCTTGCCTCCCTCAGGCTTTGGGTATTGGTAGGGGACCAAGTAATGAACTTGGGTGACATTTTTGACCATGCTCTGTCCATAAAAATGAATGTCTAAGCAAACAACATTTGTTTGATTTAATTCATTTTCATTTTCATTTCTTCTTTTTATTTTATTAAATACATAAATATTATAACATAATAATAAAAATAATAAAAATAAATATCATGAATAAATCAATTTGCATGCTCAGAATGGCCCTGACACCCATTTTGCCCATGCACAGTGGGTTTTTAATTTCTTTAAAAATATTTTTAATAAAATAAAATGAAAAATTAAAAACGTTACAGTACTTTATGAACCCCCCTCCCCCAAAAAAACAACACAACAACAACAAAGGGTGTTTTGGAGAGGAAAATGACAACAAAAACAAAAATGTAAATGAAACCGAGAATGAATGATGGGCCTTCTGCACACCCCTAGTGTGCATAGCTGTCGCAAAGCAGAGCAGTTGAGCCACACAAGAAGGGTCCTTTCAAAGCATTAATTGTAAACTCTTTACATGACCAATATGTAGTTCCCATCCTCATGACCAAAGCAGATAGGCACAGCTAGCAGTTGCGGCATAGTGGGGGAGTTGACAAAAAGGTTATTTTTGACAAAACCAGCATTCACTGTGAATCATAATTTCAGCACTAGCAGAATCGGAACAAATGATAGGGAGATAGGCCATGATTCGACTTTTTGTCCAGATCTTATGTGTAAATCTATCAATCCATGTATTTCTGCAAGGCTAGACAAAGCGGACTACTGAGTGTGGATTTTAAAGAGGTATCATCCTCCCAAACTAGAACTCATGTACAATGTTCCTTCATTTATGCTCCCCACTGTCTTATTTTGAAATCTACCCCACGTGCATCCTGCCTTTTGAAGACACTTCAATGAGAATGTTAGTTATACTTTTCCTTAATCACATAATTTATAGATTCAGTCATTTGATTTACCTGGGCTTGGCCAGTACACGAGACTAAATCAATTTTAGCAAGTGCCTTCTTAAATGTAAGAGTGGCAATTACACTGCTATGAACTCACTTCTTTTCCAGTAAGAGCAAGGTGGAGTGTCGAAGACTTTCCTTTCAGGCTTTAATCTTTTAATATTGTCATCATTATTGCTGTAATTTTACATCCCCTGAAGGAGTAAATGTATCATTTCCCTAACTTATCATAACAGTCCACCAGTTCTGTAACTCGATAAGAATGGTGAGTTGTTCAAAAAATTTTGAGGGTCTGGGGCACACACGTGTGTACAACAATGTCCTCCCAGGGACAATCTG
Source organism: Sphenodon punctatus (assembly GCA_003113815.1). Taxonomy (NCBI): domain Eukaryota; kingdom Metazoa; phylum Chordata; class Lepidosauria; order Sphenodontia; family Sphenodontidae; genus Sphenodon; species Sphenodon punctatus. Next base: position 788,457 of record QEPC01007340.1, read on the forward strand.
CATCACTCCTGCTCAAATGTAGTTAATAAACGCATTTCTGCATTTAAATAGAATATCAAGGATAGTTGGTTTTTTTTACTGAGTTGCAGTCTCCTCTGGGGTAAAATGTAATGGTGGGGCCAATCCCATGCCCCGTGGATTCCATGTGGAACCGACCTATGCACACACGCACACAACTTGCACGCATGTCATAAGAACATAAGAACATAAGTAGTGCCATACTGAGTCAGACCAATGGTCCATCAAGCCCAGCATCCTGTCTCTGACAGCGGTCAAGTTCGGTCGCATGAGAGAAGTATCAGCAGACACAATGGGCAATCCATTCCCTGCTGATCACTCCCTGTACTCCTGAAAGTAAGACGTCCACATCTTGTAATCCACTTGACTAATAGCCATTAATGGACCTATTCTCCAAGAACATATCCAGTTCTTTTTTAAACACAGCCCTGACACCCTCCTCTGGCAACAAATTCCACAATTTAACCGTGCATTGGGAATGGATTGTGCCAGGCAGAAACCATGCGGCACCCGTGCGGATTCCATGCAGAGGGGTTTGGGATTGTGGACAATGGTTAGACAAGACTGTGCAAGAGTATAAGACAAGATTGTATCATCCAGCTGGAAGTGTCAGGATGTCTGCCTTCACGCGAGCCTTTTCTCCCGGTTCTTTAGTTACCTGCGCGAGAGTACTGTTTTACTTTAGCATCTTTATCATCCTTTCAAACGTGCTGCCAAATCATGCCCCCTTCCGTAGTAAATATCCCCGACCAGCTGCTAACGATTCCGTCGCTCTCAGTCGATGTTATCTCCTCTTGAGTTGGGGGTGCATTTGTCACATGGAGGAGACAGAGTTACGCATTGAAAGCAACAGCAGCAGCTTGGGAGCTGAAGCAGTGCACTTTCATCTTTGTGCGGTGGCAATGCTAGCAGAAAGAAATGATTTGAGGTGGGAGTGTATGTGATGGCCCCCTGGATTATACCCCCAAAACACGTCTCTATGACAGTGGAGGAAAAAGAAAAGACAACTCTATCTCTCCACTCCCACACTCTCACCCTCCATACAGTCTCATATTGCTGACTGTTTTGCCGAGACCTCGGCCTGGATGTCTCTCTGCCAAGTCATACTTAATTTGGGCAAGACCAAACTCTTCATCTTCCCCCCCAAATATCACCCTCATACTTCCCTCTTAATTTCCACTGAGGGGTCACCATCTGGCCGGTCCCTCAGGTATATAGCCTGGGATTCATCCCTCTCCTTTAAGCCTCAGATCCAGGCTCAGGCTGTTCCTAAATCCTGTTGCTTTGCTCTGTACAATATTGCTAAAATCCGGCCTTGCCTTACTGTTGCTGCTGCAAAAACCCTGGTCGATGTTTAGTCATATCTTGTCTTGACTACTGCAACTTCCTCCTTACTAGCCTCCCCTGCTCTGATCTCGCCCCCTCACCTCCGTTCAATGCTCCACAGCCAAAATAATCCAATTTGCCTGTTACTTTGACCACATTCAGCCCCTCCTCTCCACCCTACACTGACTCCCTCTACATGAACGCATTCAACACAAGCTCCTGGTCTTCACTTCAAGGCTCTTTGTGGCCTTGTTCCCCCATAACTCTCCACTCTTGTATCCCACCACACTCCTGCCTGGGAGCTTTGCGCCTCCTCTGCCCCCACCCTCGCCTGCGCATGACTCCCTTGTTCCTCCAAACGTCTTTGCCCCTTCTCTCTCTTGCTGCCCCTCATGCCTGGATCTCCCTCCCTAGATACGTTTGCTCTGCTCCCTCCCAACTTTCAAATCCCTCCTGAAAACCCACTTCTTCCATCAGGCTTTACCTAGCTTCTCATGAGTGATACTGTGTCCTCTCCCCCTCACTCAGAATCTAGTTCCTTGTAATTAAGTGAAGCACGTGTGCCTGCAACTTCTAAACATCATGAATGTACTCTTGTCTTTCCTGATGTTCGCCTCTCCCTTGTCTCTTAGATTGTAAGCCCCTTGGGGGTAGAGACCTGTCCGTAACTATTGATTGTATAGTGCTATGTACATTGTGCCACTATATATACATAAAATAACAAATAACAATAACAACAACAGTAATAATACATTTTCTTCACATGTTATCATCAATGTGTGTGAGAGGCTTAGTTCGATTGTTCAACCTCAGTTTCTACTTGTCAGTTGCAGGTAGGTGGTCAGTTTAGGACTTGCTTGCACAGGATCTTATGAGCAGAGTCATGTACATGAGTAGAAAAAAGCAGGGGAAACAATATGTGCCACATTTTTTTGTCTTGTGTGAATGCAGCCACAGGCCACTTGGACACAAGACGGGGGTTTGGGGGGACTAACATGAGGTCGGGAGGTCCGGAACCAGACGAGCCCCCACCAGGAGGAAATTCCAGAGGCGCGGCAAGGCCACCGAGAATGACCTATCTTGCGTGGCCCCCGGGAAACCCAGGGCACCTTCAATACAGCGCCCCCGGATGACCACAGGGGCTGGTCTAGAACCCGAGGAGTGAGGCAATCTTGCAAGTTGGCAAGGCCCAGGCCATGTAGGGCTTTATAGGTCAAAACCAACACTTTGAATCGAGCCCGGATGACTATTGGCAGGCAGTTCAGAGATCGGAGCGCTGGTGTAATGTGCTCCTGGCGGCCCAGTCCCACCAAGAGCCGGGCTGCCGCATTCTGTACCAGTTTCAGCTTCCGAGCCATCACCATAGGTAGCCCCACGTGGAGCGCGTTACAGTAGTCTAAACAAGAGGTAATAAAATCATGGATGATCGTGGCCAGGTCTGGAACTGAAATCAGTGTCCGAAGCTGCTGCACCAGATGTAACTGGCAGAAGGCACTCCTCACCATAGCCTCCACTTGGAGATCCAAGCAGAGCGGCGCATCGAGGAGCACCCCCAGGTTCCGCACCTAGGAAGGACAGTGCAGGATAGATCCCATCAATCGAGAGAGCCATCACATCCACTGACTTAACCACTAACATCACCTCCATCTTGACAGGATTCAGTCGCAGTCAATCAGCCCTCATCCAGTCCCCCCAAGCTGCCAAACACTGGGTAAGCACTAAGACAGCCAGACCTGGGTCAGTTGAAAATGAGAGGTACAGTTGGGTGTCATCAAGCATACTGATGACTCCTCACCCCACACCCCCTGATCACCTCACTGAGCGGCTGCATATACACATTGAACAGGAGAGGGGACAAGACAGAACCCCACAGGACCCCACACGGGAGGTCTTGGTATGATAAAAAACAGTCAAAGAGAACCACCCGCTGAATTCTTCCAGTCAGGAATGAGCGGAACCATTCAAGAATGATCCCATCCACCCCCACACTGTCCCGCGGGTGCATCACCAACACCTCATGGTCAATGGTATCAAATGCAGCCAAATGATCTAACAGGAGCAATAGGGTTGAGCGACCCTGGTCCTTTTCATAGCGGAGATCATCTACCAAAGCCACAAGTGCTGTCTCAGTGCCATGACACAGAAAAAAGCCAGACTGAGAAGGATCAAGATAACCGATGAGGTCAAGATGCCCCTGGAGCTACTGAGCCACTACCTGTTCAATTATCTTCCCTAAAAAGGGAAGGTTAGAGACAGGTCAATAGCTGGCAGGGGAGTCAGCGTCAAGCCATGGTTTCTTGAGCAGAGGCTGCACCTCCTTGAGGCAGCTTGGCACTTTGCCCTCCCGCAGGGAGGCACTGACCACCCCGGCCAGCAACGGCCCCATTGTCTCCCAGCAGCTCTTAACCAGCCAGAACGAGCACTGATCTAATTCACAAGAAGTGGCTCGAACCGCCCCAAGCACCTCCACCACATCAGCAGGCATCACTGATTGAAAGTGATCCCACAAAATCGGACAAGATGGGGTTTCTACAATGTCTACATCCTCCACTGTATTAAATGCAGCATCGAGCTCTTGGTGAGTACAAGCAATTTTCTCCACAAAGTAATCCACAAAAAGATCACAGCGGGCAGATGATGACTCAACCCCAGGGTTGAGTGAGGCCCGACTGACCAGCTTCTGCACAACCTGGAACAGCTCCGCTGGATGGGATTTTGAGGACGCTATGAGGGCAGCAAAGAACTCTCTCTTTGCTGCCCGCATAGCCATGACATAGGCTCCTAAACTAGCTCTATGTCACAATCTGTCAGCTTCAGCATGAGAACAATGCTACCTTTTCTCCAACCATTGTTCCTCTTGCTTCAGCATCCACAGCTCCTCGGAAAACCAAGGAGGTCTGCAGAGCCTACGCCTGGGTAATGGACGCCTAGGAGCCGTTTGATCAATGGCGTCCGTCAGCAAGGTGTTCCATAGCTTGATGAGGTCATCAATGAGACAGTCATCAAGGTCAGAGGGTAATTCCCCAGAGCACTTAGAAACAGCACTGGGTCCAACAGCCTCCGGGGGTGGACCATCTTAAGAGGTTCAACACCCTTTCGGGGGCAGACATGCACTAGAAGGGAGATCTGCAGAAGGTAATGATCCATCCATGACAAGAGCACAGTTGATACCTCCACCATTAACAGAGCACCCACCTCAAAGCCAGTGCAAAACATGAGGTCTAAGGTATGTCCTCCAAGATGTATCAGGCCGATGACCTTCTGGGACAGGCCCATGGTTGCCATAGTGACCATGAACTCATGCTCGGCTCCCCTGAGAACCACGTCAGCATGAACATTGAGGTCTCCCAAGACTATCGTCTTTGGGGACCACAACACCACTTCGGACACAGCCTCCGCCAGAGCATGCAGGGGGGCCACCTTACTGGTAGGTGCATGGTATACCAGCAACACTCCCAAACTGTCCCCTGCCAAATCAAACAAAAGATGGAGACTTTCAATGCCTACCATGACTCACACTGGATACCTCCTCAGAGACCACCCTTCTTTAAAAATCACAGCTACACCGCACCCCCGCCCATGCTGCAAGGGAGATCCCCCCCATCCACCACATCCCTTTTCCCAAAGTATCCCTCCCCACTCCCACCCCATCCCCCCATGCCTCTCCCTCGGGCTCCCTCTCTCACAGGGTGTCCCTCCTCCCTGTCATTCGGGCAATGCCCCTCCATCTCACTGGGAGGCAAACCCCACCTCCCTCCTACCCCCCCATCCTCCTGGGATTCCCTCTCTCACGGGGAGGTCTCACCCCACTTCCCCAAGGGTCATCCCCTGTCCTCTCACCCAGGGGGATTAGTCATTTCCTCCGTAACCCACTCCCCTTGTCCCCCCACCCTCATAAAATACACATCTCATCCCCCCCAACCCCTTAAAAACACACAATTAAAACTACAAATAACAAAGCCTCCCTCCCCTGGTCCCCTCGGTCCCGCTAAGGGCCATCCCTAAGGACCTCAGGGCCTGGGTCTGGGTTGAGGTCAGCGGCGGCAGCAGCAGTGGTGACACCCATGGTGGCAGTGAGAGTCCCCCTGGTAGGCCCCTCAATGGTGGTGGTGGGAGGGGCAGTTCTCCTTGGCTGAGCGGCAGGCCGCTTTTGGCTGCGCCCACAACCCAAAGTCCAGACCATGCTCCCAGGTCCCGCCCCCCTCTTCCAAGATGGGGAGTGGGTAGATGGTACCTGGAGGGGGCCGGGTGGTGGAGGTCCTCAGGGCCGGGGCCGGGTCAGTGGTGGCAGGTGATCACAGGCATTTTTACACACACCTTAAAGTGCTGGTTGTTTAATCTTCTGGGTTTAAAGTCCACAAATAAGTTGCAGATGCATTCTTCAAACACACACTGTCCTGAGGCAGTTCCTGGATGAATTTTTCACACAAACACTGCCCTGAGGCAGTTCTTGTATGCACTCTTCACACAAACACTGCCCTGAGGCAGCCTAAAGTAGCCGCAGCTGTAGACATATGGGGCTGACATGGAAACCAAGTGACCACAGCTATCTGGAGCTAAGCAGTTCACCAGGAGAACTTTTTGCACACAAAAGTTCTGGGAGACATTCTATATAGAAGTATAAAGATTCATTTACGTATTTTATTTATTTATTTTTAAAATTTTGCTACCCCGCCCCTCCTGCCAGACAGTTTGGGGTGGTTTACAATTCACAACACCTTAAAACATTAAAGCAACAATTAAAAAACCCTAAAATGAGGACAAAAAGAAAAATAACCCCTATCCAACAACCCACCCCCTCACCCATCTCCCCGCCCAATGCCTGGCAGAACAGTCAGGTCTTACAACTTCTCTGGAAAGAGAGGAGATCCAGGGCCAACCGGGCCTCCACCGGAAGGGAGTTCCACAGCCATGGAGCATCCACCAAGAATGCTCTCCCCTACGTAGCTCCCCAGAAGACTTGGGGGACCTCAAACAGGGCACCCCCCCAATGACTGCAGGGGTCGGTCCAACACCCGGGGAGTGAGGCGGTCCCACAGATAGGTAGGGCCTATAGGCCAAAACCAACACCTTGAATTAGGCTTGTAAAACCACTAGCAGCCAGTGCAGAGAGCGGAGCACTGGTGTAATGTGCTCCCGGAAGCCCAGTCCTACCAGAATATGGGCCGCTGCATTTTGGACCAGCTGCAGTTTCTAATCCTTCACCATGGGTAGCCCCACATAGAACACATTACAATAGTCCAATCTAGAGGTGATGAAAGCATGGATGATGGTGGCCAGGTCAGAGACAGAAACAAATAGCCAAAGCCGTCACACCAGATGTATTGGCAAAAGGCACTCCACACCACATCCTCCACCTGGATATCCAGGCGGAGCTGTGCGTTGAGGGGCACCCCCAGACTCCATACCTGGGATACCAGGTCAAGATGTCCCTGCAACTGGTGAGCCACTACCCATTCAATAACCTTCCCTAAAAGGGAAGATTAGAGATAGGCCGATAGCTGGCAAGGGAGTCAACATCAAGCAATGTTTTCTTGAGCAGAGGCCAAACCACTGCCTCTTTGAGACTGTCCAGCACTCTGTCCTCCCAAAGGGAGGTGCTGACCACCCCAGCCAGCAACGGCCCCATTCTCTCCCGGCAAGATTTAATCAGCCAGGAGGACGGGCAAGAATCTAATTCACAAGATGTGGCACTAACAGCCCTAAGAACACCAACCGCATCGGTGGGTGTCACTGACTGAAATTAATGCCAGAAAACCAAACAAGATGAGGCTTCCATAACCTCCAGTTCCCCATATGTATTAATTGTGGCATCAAAGTCGTGGTGAATCTGAGCGATTTTATCCACAAAATACTGCACAAACATGTCACAGTGAGCAATAGATGACTCCACTTCAAGTCGGAGGGAGACCGGACTGACCAGTCCCTGCACCACCTGGAAAAGCTCCACTGGACAGGATTTAGTGGATGCCATGAGTGTAGCAAAAAACTCCTTTTTTGCTGCCCGCATAGCTACGGCATAGGCCCGTAAACTAACTTTATGATGCAATCTGTCAGTTTCAGCAAACGAGTGATGCCACCATCGCTCCAACCGCCGTCCTTCTCGCTTCAGCACCCGCAGCTCCTCGGAGAAGCAAAGAGGCCTGTGGAGCTGCCGCCTGGACAGCGGATGCCTAGGAGCTATCCTATCTATGGCCTCTGTCAGCAAGTATTCCATAACATGACGAGGTTATCAATGGAACAGTTGTCAAGGTCAGAGAAAAACTCACCCAGAGTCTTCTGGAACAGATCAGGTTCCATCAGCCTGCGGTGGCGAACCATCTGAAACGATTCTGCACCTTTCCAGGGGCAGACATGCAGCAGGTAGGGATGGGAGAACATGGTTCAGAAGTTCGGAGTTCAGCCTGAACTCGGCCTGTTCGGATGACTGAACCTGAACCCGAATCCGAACACGAACTGACCAAGCCAAACTGGATTCTGAACATCGAAATGACCAATCAGTTGGTCAGTTCAGATCGTGTTCGAGTGAGTTCGGGTGGCAAAAATGTGTCACTGGAAGGCAAAAGATGACAGGGAAGGGGAGTCAGCTGAGGAGCAGACTTCCAGGCACCAGGGGTGGAGAGGCTTGGAGTAGCAGCCAGCCTACCCAATCACCATCCCTTTTCGCCTCAGACCACTGACTTCGCAGTCTGCGATTGGCCACGGGCTAGGCTGCATGGACCCAATGGGGTTTGCGGTGAGGTGGGCGCAGCAAGAAACAAAACTGGTTGCCTCCCCCCTTCCCAACACCTTCTGAGCTAGTCACTGTTCCTGAAAAGCAGGCGTTTCAGAAGGCTCCTTCTCCCAGAAGATTTTGTTCCTTCCTATTCCTTATCTCTTGCCATCCTCCTCCTATTTCACCTATCAAACCCATTTACCTCCATATTATCATTTATTTAGATTATATTAGATATATTTAGGTGTTATTTTTTGTTTTTACCCCTCTCTGTGTTCCCTGTGTTCAATGTTCCTTCCTCCCTCCCCCCTCCATTGAATCCTTTCCCTCTCCCTCTGTCTATATATTCCATCCCTGATTCCCTTCCCCTGTTTTTGCATTCATTTAGAGTAGGATTAGTAGATTGATTTAGGTTTCATTTCAGTTTTGTACCCCTCCTTGTGTTGTTTGTGATTCCCCCCCATATAGATAGATAGATAGATAGATAGATAGATAGATAGATAGATAGATAGTAGACAATTGTAGGAGTTACTAGTTAGCTTAGTGATAGAGATACAACGTTTAGTGTTTAGTTTTAGGGTTTGTAGGAGTAGGCCTTTGCGATAGATAGGAATGGGTGAACGCAGTTCGGATGTTCGGAGTTTGGACCGAAACCGGTCTGTTCGGACGTCCGAACTGAACTCTTGATTATCCGAACAGTTTGGTTGTGTTCGGATGAGTTCGGATGAGTTCAGGGGCAGAAAAAACAACTTTTCAGGGGGAAAAAAAAGTTTCGGTTTCATTTTCGGTTTCGATAGTGCTATTTTTGACTGTTTGGCCAACCCGAACTCAGCTGAACTGAACCATTGAACCCGAACTGAGGTTCGAACCAAACAACCAAACATCCGAACATTCAAACCGCATTCTGTTCGCCCATCCCTAGTGATAGATAAATCATTTAGTTAATAGTTGATAGCATTTAGTATAGTTATAGCAGTTAGATTTAGTGTATATATATATATATACACACCTTGAGAGACCGGCGTCTCCTTCCCTTCTCCATTTCTCCCTCCAAAATAAAGTTTTTATACTGTTTTTTAATTATTTTTTTAAATAATGTTTTTAATATTTTTATCTAATATTATATATATTATATAATATTATATAATATTAGATAAAAAAATTAAAAACATTATTTAAAAAAATAATTAAAAAACAATATAAAAACATTATTTTGGAGGGAGAAATGGAGAAGGGAAGGAGAGGCCGGTCTGCTGCTCATAGAGGAGAGAATGGGGCACGTGCCAGAGGTGGCAGGGGCATGCCAGGGGAGTGGCACCAGGCAGCAGCAGTAGCCCGAGCACATCACCATGCCCCAATGTCCGCAGGCCTGCTTTAGGGCAACAGGCTTCAGTGGCTCAGCGTCGCCTCCTGGCAGTGCCCTCCTGCACTGCCACGGAGGACACTGCAAGGCCTGCAGCACTTGAGGCTGCATCTGTCTCTGCTGCTGCTGGTGCTGGAGCAGGTGCTGGGGCTGCTTCCGATGTTCCTCCAGGGTCACCAATGTTCCCCACTCTCGAGGCGATCCCCAGCAGTCCAGAACTGGTGGATCCCACCCCGGCTGCTAGACGCAGGGACCAATCCCCAGGTAATGGCAGTAGGGAGAGGAGTAGCAGCAGCAGCAGTAGCAGCATTAGCAGCTATAGAGGGGGGCACAGGGAGAGTGCAAGCAGCATGGCGGGCACGGGCAGTCTAGCCTCAGGGTCCCAGTACTCCAGCAGCGCTGGCAGCAGTGTGTCACCCAGGGTGGGCCAGAAGGCAGGAGGGGGGAAAATCCTCAGTCTGGGATCATTTTAAGCAGGCGTGGGCAGATGATCCCAGAGAGGTGCAGTGCACTGTGTGCAAAAAGGTGGTAAAGTGTGGGCGGGTGCTCAGCAACCTGGGGAAAACGGCAATGGCAAGGTACCTAAAGTCATGGCACACTGCTCTGCTAGGAGGCAGAGGAAGTGGATGCAAGCAGGTTCCCAACTGCAGCGGCCAAGCGCCCGGCTCCTTCACCAGCATCCTGCACCAGCACCAACTGCTGCCTCTAGCATCAGGAGAAGTATTCCTCCTGCTAGGGGGACAGAACAGCAATAGGAGCCTCCCCAGAAGCATCATCAGTCCACCATGGAGGAGCTGTTGTGGGGGGATCTGTCAAGGTCATCACCAGGGCACCATGGCAGTGGCTTCTAAGACAAAGTGAAGCGCATGTTAGCAGAAATGATTGCCCTGGAAGGCACCCCTTCTCAGTTGTGCAGGACAAGGGCTTCCAGTAGCCTACTGGGTTCCTGGCCCCAACTTTAAACTGCCTTCCCGCTCCACCCTGAGTCGGACTGTGGTGCCACAGCTCTACAGGACTTTGAAGGAGCGGGTGAAGGAGCAGCTGGCAGGGGCTGGGGGGGCCATGATCCACTTGGACTTCTGCACAGAGATATAAAAGATTTGTAAGTTCAACCAAAGCTCATAACAATAACAACAAATATAACTTTTATTAACAAAACAACAACAACAACATGAACAACAACATTATAAAACAAAACCCAAACATTTTAAACTAGAAAGGAAACATATCTATCTATTTACTCAGTCTTTGGGCCTGCCCCCCAGAAGTTGGGGGAAAGGCAGAAGGGGTGCACGGGAGGTAGGGGCAGGGGCATCACACCTACTGGCATTTCATAGCCATGCTCAACGGCATAGTCGACAGCCCCTGCCACGGCTGGCTGCCAGTTAGAGACCGACTGGCGGAAGTGTTCCAGGTTGGCCATCTTGGTGGAGATGTACTTTGAGACATACTCCACGTACACCTCCACCTTCTGTTCCCACACCTTGACTGCTTGAAACCGTTCCACCGGTCGGTTCTCCATGGTGGCTGCTTGCACCTTTAGGGCAGCCACAAAGTCCCGGGTGGGCCTCTCCACCTCCTCCTGAAAGGCCTTGTCCTCAGCAGAGTTCCGAGGCACGGGGGACTCCACATCGAGGCTGGAGGAGGGGGAAGGGCTTACATGACCGCGCTTCTGGGTTGCCTATCCCCCCTTCTTCTGACACCGTTGCTTGGGATCCACGGCCATGCCAGAGTCCTCCTGCTGCCTCACCGTCAGGCCATGGAGTTTTTCAATATGGGCGATTAGCCTCAATGTGGTCCCCCCTCTCTGCCTCCTTAATCTTTTGAAGCAGATCTAAAGAACATAAAAAGATAGGAACATAAGAAGTGCCATACTGCATCAGACCAGTGGTCTGTGTCAAGCCCTGCCTGCGTTCTGTCCCCTCCACAAGTGGGTGGGTGGCCAATCTCTCTCTGCAGGGGACTTCCTTTCCTTACAGGTTATAGGGCATTGGGCAATCCATTCCCTGTTGTTCCACCCCCGTGCCTTACCTTGCAGACGGCGTATTTTTCTTGCTTCTCAAACCACTGCCAGACATTGGGCCTTGTCCATTGACTGTCTGGGGGTGGCACTGGCGAGTCCAGCCTCTGCCTCATTGTCCTGTGTGGTGTGGCACGAGTGCTGGGGCCGGCATCCGATTCCTCTCTGAAACAGGAACACATAAACACCACCTAAGTAATATCATGCATCTATGATGATGCCTCTAGTCCTCCCTCCTTGGGGTGCTAGGGATGGCAACGGGAGATGGTGACCCTGGCTGGCATGTGCAAATCTTGCCCTCCTTGGGGTGCTGCAAGGAGGGATGGCAATTATTAATTATTA
>QEPC01007340.1:800332-829587 GCA_003113815.1 Sphenodon punctatus
GAGACAAGGGATAAATAACATTCAAGCGGATGCGAGGTCCCAGGTGCACATGCTTGGCTTGGTTGCAGTTAGGCAGGAGTCTGCGGGGAGGGCAGACAGTAAATATTGAAAGGAAAGTTCTAGCAGGCATCGGGAAAGGTGGCGAGGAAGAGGTGGGTTTTGAGGAGGGATTTAAAGGTGCGGAGGGAGGGGGCAAGGCGGATGTGGGAAGGGAGGGAGTTCCAGGCATGGGGGCCAGCAAGGGAGAAAAGATGAAGGCGGTTAGGGGAGCAGGGGAGATGAGGGAGAGCGAGGAAGGGGGCAGAGGAGGAGCGGACAGTGCGTGCAGGAGTGTGTAAGGAGACTAGGGCTGAGAGGTAAAGGGGGGCAGGTTGTGAAGGGATTTATAAGTGAATACCAGGAGTTTGTGAAGGATGCGCTTGGGAAGGGGGAGCCAGTGAAATGAGGAGAGGAGAGGCTTCACGTGGTCAAAGCGACGGGCCGAGTGGATGACCCTAGCAGCAGAGTTTTGGATGGAGATAAGGGGGGACAGGTGAGAGCGGGGGAGGTCAGTAAGGAGGAGGTTGCAGTAGTCAAGGCGGGAGAAGACCATGGCGTGAACAAGTGTTTGGGCTGAGGAGACAGAGAGAAAGGGGTGAATCTGAGCAATGTTGCGAAGGGCAAAGTGACTGCATTTGGCAACAGAGTCGATGTAAGGTTTAAAGGAAAGGTGAGTGTTGAAGACAAAGCCCAAGCTATGGGGTTGGGGAACGGGATGGATGGTGACCCCATTAATAAGGATAGACAGGGAAGAGGGAGAGGAAGAGGCAATGGAGAGACCCTGGCTGACACGTGCCAATCCTGCCCTCCTTGGGGTGCTGCCTGCTAGGGAGGGATGGCAATGGAGGGACCCTGGCTGGCACGTACAAATCCTGTTCATATTTGGGGGTGCTAGGTAGTTAGGGATGGCAACTGGAGAGTGGAGATGGCTGGCAGGCACATGTTTAGGTGGGGTGCTGCTCGTGCTCATGCCTGACTACTGGAAGAGCCCCCACACACTACAGTACCCTCTTTCTCTGTGGCAGACATCCACTGCTAGCCGCTGATGCCCACTGTTTGTGCCGGACTGATGCCCACCACCCATACACCCACCCGCGAGCTCGCTCTAACGGATAGAGTCTTAATTTTCTTGTCCTCAAAGTAAAAAAAAAGTTTACAAACCTGGAAGCAGTGGCAGCAGCACCTCTTGTGCCTGCCACCTCTGGCTCCTCCTGCACCACCGAAGGTCCAGCAGCAGTGGCAGGAGGAACCATTCCTCTACCACCAGCTCCATCACCTTGGCCTTCCCCAAGGCCTGGCGTTTAATGGTGGTGGCACTGGTCACCTTCTCCATTTTTTTTTAAACAGACACACACAGCCAACACACAGCACCCACCAACACTCATCAACCAGCCAAACCAAAACCAACACACACCACGCAGCCAAAACACACGAATCAAAACTGAACAACCAGCTAGCCACAACACACACGCTCTCACCCACACAAGCTCCGCATGCACTCTAATTTCAGGTTTCTGGCGCGATCAGGGGCTCTCATGATACTTTTTCCAAACGCCCAAACTGAACTCGGTGACTGAACTGAACGGCCGAACCGAACGGCCGAACCAAACTGAATGACAGAACCCGAACTGCGATCTGTTCGCCCATCCCTAGCAGCAGGAGAGAGGGCTGCAGGAGGTAGTGGTCCGTCCATGACAAGGGTACAGCTGATAACTCCCCCACTAATGGAGTACCCACCTCAAGGCCAGTGCAGAACACAAGGTCTAACATATGTCCCCTCTGGTGTGTCGGGATGATAACTCTCTGGGACAGGTCCATGATTGCCATGGCGGCCATGAACTCATGCTCCGCTCCCATAAGGTCAGCATCGGCATGAATGCTAAAGTCCCCCAAGAATACTGACTTTGGGGATCGCAACACCACTCCCGAAACCACCTCTGCCAAAGTATGTAGGGAGGCTGCTGCACAAGTAGGTGCACGATATACAAGCAGCACTCCCAAACTACCACCTGCTAATTCAAACACAAGATGAAGACCCTTGGATTGCACCAGATACCTCCTCACAGTCCAACCCTCCATGTAATAAATCATGGCTACACCACCCCCGTCCCTCCAAACATGGCTGATGCTGCATGGAATACCCAGCTGGGACAAGGTCAGCCAGAATATGCCCTGACTCATTGTCCAGCCAGGTTTCCGTGATACATACAAGATTGGTGACATAGTCCAGGATTACCTTCTGGACAGGTGTTGCCTTATTCACCACCGATCTCACATTTAACAGCATCAACACAGGGCCGGTGGCCCTCTGACTGAGAACCATCTGCCTATCTGCCTGGGGGGTAGTGAGCAGGACTTGTAATAAACCCCTGTCCAGTTTCACTGATCTCACCTACCCCCGACTGGGATCATATCTCCCCCAGTCCATCACGACCCCAATGGCTGCCCCCAGCCAGCCCCCCCAGCCCCACCCCCCAGACTGCCCTGCCCTGGCAGCAGGGGAGATCTTTCCTCCTCCCACATAAAAATTCCCCACCCCTCCTCCCTAACCCACTTACTCCCCATCCCTCCCCCTCCAAACTTCCCTCCCCCCAAAATAATAAAATATAATACAAAAAAACCCCACTCCATCTACCCCCTTTACATAAAACCACAAAATAAACCCCTCTACTCCTCCCACCAAATTCCCACCTCCCCAAGCTTCCCAAAGGTTCCCAGCTTTTTACCTCAGCCCCACAGGCCCCACTCAAGGGCCACACCTAAGATCCAGATGTTTAAGATCTGGGTGAGTGATTTAGACACACAGAAAGTTCAGGATGTAACAGCAAACATGCAGGAGAAATGTGTGTGTAAAAACACCCTATGTAAAGCTCTCCTCTTGTTTGTGTGTTTTTTTATGTATTTAGCCCATTTCTACTGTGATTCCACTCATGGGGACAGTGATCAAAATCCAGCAGAAATTGGCTAATTACATTAAAAACCCCATGCACATGATTGGCGTTTCATGTGATCATCCTGTCATGATTCTGGCTCATAACTGTTCCCCCCAACTAGTGTACAAGCAACCTTAGTCTTCAGACCTATTGTTTTTGATTTGGCTGATAGAGGCCTTCCCCTTCCTTACACTTAATGCCAACCCTTATTGAGTCTCACCTTATCCTGACAATTGTGCTGACTGAAAGCTAGTTTTCTCACAGTGTAACAGCAAAGGAGATTGAGGCACATATGAGTAATATCACTGCCTCTTCATAACTGCTTTGTTTGAACAACATTTTTTCCAAGAGATATTTTGACCCTGAGATAAGTGGGAGGCGGTCATTTCATAGGGTTGTCAGAGTGAAACGTCAAGAAAAGGAGGTGTCTGTCCTGTGGAGTGGTGCAGTGTCTGTCCTGTAGGGATGTGAGAACAGAACCAAGTTCGGAAATTCCGTTCGGTTTGAAAATCGAGTTCGGTTCGAAAGTTCGGTTCGGTCAACCGAACTATTCGAGTTTGGTCGAATTCTGAACTTCCAAACTGAGTTTGTACATTCAAACCAGGGTTTTTTGACCTTCTGAATGGGTTCAGATTCAACTGAACAGTTCAGTCGAATTCGAGCTCGGTTAGAAAGTTCAGTTCGGTCGACCGAACTATTTGAGTTCGGTCTGAACTCCAAACTTCCAAACTGCGTTTGCACATCCCTACTGTCCTGTGGAGCTCTATCAACCTATGGGGATGTCTATTTTATGAAGTTCAGTGGAGCTGTGAGTTGTCTGTCCTATGGACCTCTAAGGAGCTGTGGGGTATCTGTTTGGTGGAGGTGCCCATTCACATGAATTGCTGAATGTCTAATTCATGTGCACAGCTCTCCCCCTTCTGTTAACAATATAGGTCCTATTGAACTTCAGTGACACAAATATCAAACCATATGTTCATCTGACTTAATTTTATGAGGACCTGGGGCCTGTCATTTCCACTGGCTTCAGTGGGCCATTGAGTTTTCTGAGTGCTCAATACCTCTGAAAATTAGATTGGTAATGTGTCGGCAAATTGCTACAGAATAGGGTAGCATCATTTAAAAGACGGATGTCCATTAGACATTTGCATCTGGACATTACAGACTTTGCTGCATTGTATCATCCTACCATCCTAGTTGTTCAACTGCAGCATCTCTCCAATTAGCACTTAGCCTGTCTACTGATACTTTCATTCCAGTTTCATTACATTATGCTAATCTGAGCCTTACTGAATTTGCTGCCTTCAAAATCCTTCTGCATCCCAATGCTTTTTTCCCTTTCTCTTTCAGTTTTTATTAATTTCTCTGTGTATGTGTGCGTGTGCATGTGCGTGTGCGTGTGCGTGTGCGTGCACACTTCACAAATTAAAAGCAATTGGAAAAATTAGTTTCAAATGCCTGCCAGCACATATATAAATAATAATATTATAAATCTGAGTTGAGCTGCATGAAATTACTAAGATTCACATCTTGTGGTCTTCTCTTTGTGGCTGGAAAGTGCTATGTTATTTTATGATATATTCTTCATCACTCTGATCCAAGGCAAAATGTTGCAATTTTTTGGCCTCTTTGCCTTGTGGAAATGACTAAGATATAGGACTGAAATGAAGTCTTTGAAAAACTTTGGAATTTGCCGAATATTAAGGTATTCGTTTCGGAAAGGCCGAATTCCAAAGTTCCAAAGACCAAGACCGTTATTTGGAAAACTTTGGAAACTTCAGAAACTGCTGCACGTGTAGGGGACTGGTGGACAGTTGAGCTTCTTCTGGAATTGAAATTTAGTGCCATATTTGATAGGAGGGGTGTATGGGAGGGGCAATTGCATGATGGTAAGCCAGATGGCAAGTTTTGATTGGCTGGCCAAGTCAGATGGTTAGCTTTTGAATTGGCTGGCAGGGCAAAATAAAAGTGACTGCACTGCAGCCGTTTTGTCAATACTCTTTGGTGAATTTGTCTGTGCTGCATGCTACGGTGCTGCTGGATCTATATGTAATTGGCTGGGGGTGGGGGGGGAGGTTGTGTGTGTTGTCTAGACTGTGGCATGGCACACAACAGAGCCTAAATGATTCATTGTAAAGTGTAATGTCTACGGTTCTGCCAGCTGCTTGGCACTTGGCACCATGAGGTCAGAGTCACACTGTATCTCCCTGCCTGGCTTCACTTCCCAAATTTGCTAGGTCGGTTCAAGTCACCATTGCCACAATGCCATGCCAAGGAAGTGGGTGCCTCGGGGCGAGGGATGTGAATGTCTTAATTTTGTAACTGCTTCTGGGTTTGCTGGTTTATTTTGGTGGAATTTATTTCTCCATGCAGTTGCAGACTGTTTTGCAGGGGTTGTTGTATTCTTCTTGAGCTAATGTCCCTTGCTAGCTTGCATTTTTGTGCACTGCTTGGTTGGCATAATGGGTATTTTCAGAACTGACACTACCATGCTTAGTCACACTTTACCCCACCCCAGGGTCACAACCACCGTCACTTCTGTTCGGTGGCTGACAGATGTTCACCACGCTTTGCTCCGAACCGTGGTAGCAGTTACCACCAGTTCTGATCTTGGAAGATTGCAGGGAACCCTACCACGGTTTGGGGGAATGTGTGGTAAGGCGCACCGTCATGTCAGTTCTTGGTACTGGCCTACCCCGGTATGGGGTGGTGGTTGTTACCTTGGCTTGGGTCTGATCGTGGTAGGGTCACTTCTGAAAATCCCAATAATAAAGTAGGTACACTCTGCTGATGGTGGGCCATGCTGTGGGTACATTACTGTTTTGTTTTTGTTTTTTTAATTTCTGCATTCAACTGCACTTTTGGGGGGTTGTCTTCTGAAGTGATTGCCCCATTCTTGCTAGCCTGCTTTTCTGGATAGTGCTTTTCTGAGTAGTTAGTGCTTTGACTGTGGGCTCAAGAACTTTGCAACAACTTTCCGATGTTTTCCAAGGTCCGAAATTCCGAATCCAAACTCCAAAAATTCAGAAACACCGCTGAAGGGCTATTGAGTACTCGGGCTGACTATTCAGAAGTTCAGTATTCAGCCCAAGTACTTGGAAATACTATTCAGTACTGCCCTACTAAAATACTAAAAATCACAACTTTTTGTGACTTTGACGGAGGTTCAAAAATTTAGGCTCTGAATACTACTTATTAACTTGTAATTAATACACGCTGGTCAGAGTCTGTTTGGTGTAATGGCTAAGTGTGCAGTACCTGGATTGGGAGGTAGTAGAGGACCCTGGTTCTAGTCTCACCTTAGCCAGAAAGTCAATGGATGACCTTGGGCCAGTCACAATATTCTCTCAGACTAACCTATCTCATGGGGTTGTTGTGAGGATTAAAAGTTGTGTTTATTATATGTAAATCGGTCTGAGTGCCATGGCAGGGGATCATTATATAAAAATAAAGATGATGATGATTATTATTATTATTACCTAAGCAACCACAAGGTTAACTGTTCTCACAATTTTACCTCAAATCTTGCGATTATAGATGGGCTTTTTTTTGTTTTAGTTTTAACCGTGTAGCGTATCTGTTTCTAGGAATGGGTGAATAGATCGCGGTTCGGGTTTGGCTGTTCGGTTTGGCTGCATTTGGTTCGTCCGTTCGGTTCATTTGCCGGGTTCGGTCGTTCAGTTCGTCCATTTGGTTCAGGTTTGGCCATTCGGGAAATGTTTTTATATGGTTTTTTGTTTATTATATGTTTTTTTGGTGTTTTATTTGGTTTTATATGTTTTTTTTGTTTTTTATTTGGTTTTTAATTTTTATATGTTTTTTTTACTTTAAATCTTTTATCTAATATTATATATATATATATATATATATATATATATATACACACACTAAATCTAACGGCTATTAACTATTCTAAATGCTATGAACTAAACGGATTATCTAATAAGTTCACAGGCCTACTCCTACAAACATTAAAACTAAATGACTAACGCTATCTCTATCACTAAGCTAACTCCTATCTATCTATCTATCTATCTATCTATCTATCTGTCTATCTACCTGATCGGGGGAATCACAAACAACACAAGGAGGGGTACAAAACTGAAATGAAACTTAAATCAATCTAATAATCCTACTCTAAATGAAAAAACAGGGGAAGGGATGGAAATCTGGGATGGAATATATGGGGGAGGGAGGAAAGAAGATTGAACACAGGGAGGGGTAAAAACAAAAAATAGCCACTAAATCTATCTAAGCTAAGCAAAATAAATGAATGAGAATATGGGGGTAGATGGGTTGGATGGGTGAAATGGGAGGAGGATTGCAATGGATTGGGGAGCTGGGAAATGCTGGGAGAAGGATCCTTCTGAAACACCTGCTGTTCAGGAACAGTGACTAGCTCAGAAGGTGTTGCGAAGGGTGGAGGCAGATAGTTTTGTTTCTTGCAAGCCTCTCCACCCCTGGCGCCTGGAAGCCTGCTCCTCAGCTGACTACCCTTCCCTGTCACGTTTGACCTTCCAGTGACCCTTTTTTCCCCACCTAAACTCACCCGAACGCGATCTGAACTGACCTAAACTGTTCAGTCATTTTGACGTTCGGAATTGAGTTCAGTTCGGTGAATTAGTGTTCGGCTTCAGGTTCAGATTCAGTCATCTTAACAGGCCGAGTTCGGTCCGAATTCTGAACTTCCGAACCGCGTTCACCCACCCCTATCTGTTTCGTGGAGCTTTAGGCAGGGGTTGCAAATGCTTTACGAGGAATAGTTATTCAGGAGAGGTTGAAAACACTGGCGGATGGGATTAGAATACAAATGGTTTAGATAATCTGAGGGGAAATATGTAACAAATTCAGATGCTAAGTACTACTCATAGGAACAAGATAAAACAACAACCACCCAGAAGCACAAATATAAAATGAGGGAAGACTTGTTAGGCAGTAGCACTGGAAAGAAGGAACTGAGAGTTATGGTGTATCATAAACTCAATGTGAGTAAAAAATGTGACACTGTTGCAAAAAGATGCAATGCCATTTGCTGTCGCATTGACAACTACATCATTTAATCTAAAGTGGCCCAATTGTCGCTTTCTGGATGATTCGGAAACCCATCCACTTAGAGTCGTTATCTGGAAACGCCAATAATGATGACAAATGAAAAAAAAAAAAAGTGATACAAATGATGACAAGAGTGACAAAAATGTCATAAAGGTGTCATAAAAAACTGTAAAGGTGCAAAAAAGTACTGAAAGTGTTGGAAATTCACTGAGAGAAATACCAAAAGGGGAAATGGGCAAAAAGACTCCTAAAGGTGAAAAAGAGCATGCTTGATATTCAGCAAGGTTTCCAAAAAAAGAAGTCATTCCAATTTGAGATGTTTTCACACCAACTGTACTGCCAAAGTTCGGGATGGGACATTCTAGATCCACCACCACCCCAATGCATGAGATTTTTTTCCATTTCTAGTAAAGTAACACCTTTTTACAGACATTTATTGAATGGGTAGTGGCCCAGCAGCTCCAGGCACATTTGGACCACACCGGCTTTCTTGATCCCATGCATTCAGGCTTTCATTCAGGTTATGGCACAGAGACAGCGTTGGTGGCTTTGGTCGACAACCTCCTAGTAGAGCTAGATAGGGGTCATATGAACCTTCTAGTTCTATGGATCTATCAGCAACTTTTGATACCGTAAAACATGAGATGTTGGTGACTCATCTGCGGGACCTGGATGGGGTGGACGGAACTGTTTTAAAATGGTTCTGTTCCTACCTCGCCAGCAGATCACAGCGGGTGGTTCTAGGTGACTGTACTTCGGCCCCTGTGGCTCTCTCATGTGGGGTCCCACAGGGTTCCATTCTTTCCCCTCTCATATGTAACGTGTTTATGAAGCAGCATGGAGAGGTCATACACAGCTGGGGAGTTAGAGGTCATCAATATGCAGATGAAACCCAGCTGTATTTATCTTTTTCATCTGACCAAGGCCCTGCTGTCTCCTTTCTGTCCCGGTGTCTGGCCACTGTCGGGGAGTTCATAAGGTTGAGTCAATTGAAGCTCAGTCCTAATAAGACAGAGGTGATGGGGGGGGGGCGGGCGTGGGGGGGGGGCGGGTCTGTGATCTGGGGGAGGGGAAGATTCCTATTATTGGGCGTGTTCACCCTCTATTGTTTCCATCTCTGCTGAGCTGGGGGTGCTCCTGGATTCAAAGCTGCACTTGGATTTCCAGGTGTCAACTGTGACAAAGGGGACCTTCTGCCAATTACATCTGGTGACAAAGCTCCGTCCATATGTCTCAGACTTGGACCTCGCCACCCTCATCCATGCATTCGTCGCCTCGAGACTGGACTATTGCAATGCGCTCTACATGGGGCTTCCCTTGGTGATGGTTCAGAAGCTGCAGCAGGTTCAGAATGCTGCATCCCATCTCTTGACAGGGACGGGCCATAGGGAGCACATTATACCAGTGCTCCAAGCGTTGCACTGGCTGCTTATTGTCTTCTGTGCCCGATTCAAGGTGTTGGTTTTAAACTTTAAAGCCCTTAACGGTCTGGGTTTTGCTTATGTGAAAGATCGCCTCATCCTCTGGGTCCCTGGGCAGGTCCTGCAGTGGCCCAGGAGTGCCCTCCTGGAGGTTCCGTGTTTTCAGCGGATCTGTTCACGCAGGAGGGAGTTCTCGGTAGCTGTGCCATCACTTTGGAATACCATCCAGGTAGAGGTCTGCCTCAGCTTGAATCTCCTTGTTTTCCAGCGAAGTTGTAAGACCTGGCTCTTGCACATCAGGTAGCCTGTAGAGCAATATTGAATCTTACCGGGCTGGATCAAGTAGTGTAATATTGACAGGTAAAACCTATTTTTTAGGGTACTCATTTCAGCTCTAAAACATTCCTCTCAATAACCAAGCCTAATGACTGTCATGACAACAGAAATGCTTGACGTATTGTATCAACAGAGGGTGTCTTCAGCTGTGATGATAGCATGGATTTCCAAGCTTTGCCAAGTGCAGAAATCCACGCTGTTGTTATGGTTGAATGCAGCAGCCAAATTTTGGGCCAGTCCAGGAGTCAAATTTTGGGCCAGTCAAGGGTTTGCATAGGCCATGACAGCACTTAGCCCAGGCTGTTCCTCAGGACCATTCCCGAGGAACAGCCTGGGCTAAGCGTTGCTACCCCGGTCTGGGTCCACAGCACTTTCGGGCAGCTAAATGCATTCACGTAGAGGGAGCCAATGTAGGGCGGAGAGAAGGGGCTGAACGTAGTCGCAGTGACAGGCAAGTAGGATTCTATCCCTCTCAACCTTCTATGACACTAGAGAAGAAATGTTCATTATCTTATTTGTGACATCCTTTTAGATGTCTGAAAAAGGCTATGGAATCCCCAATTAATCTCTCTCTCTTTAGGCTGAACCTATCCTGTTCTTTCAGCTTTCCCTCGTATGGCATGTCTTCCAGCCCTTTTTTTCATCTTAGTTGCTCTTGCCTAAATTTTCTCCTATTTGTCTATGGTCCTTTTCACAAAGACACTCTAACACTGATAAAATTGGTGTGTTGCGGGGCTGCAGGTGTGCTCTATGGGTGCCCTGCAACATATGTGTAAATGGCCTATATCCTTTTTGAAGTACAATCCCCCAACTGAGCATAATACTCTAGGTGAGGTCTCACCTGTACTGGAGCAAGTGTCACCTCTGCCGCCTTTTTGACGACACCTTTCTGACATTTTTGTCGCTGTCGTCCTCATTTTTGTCATCACTTTTTTTTTTTTGCATTTGTCATCATCATTGGCATTTCCAGATAACCCGTTCACTAAGTGAATGGTTTCCTGAATCATCCAGAAAGTGACAAATGGGCCACTTTAGCTTAAAACACAATTTGCCACTAATTGCTGTTTCAGATCTATCTGGCAGGTGGCAGACCAATTTGAAAACACTCTGTGAAAGTTTTAGAAGCAAGGTCTTGTTTTAACCAATTTTCATTCCACCCCTGCCTGCTGACATCTTCAGAGCCACCTGTGATTCTAGAGAGAAACTGGTAGGGTGAAGTAAATCAATAATCTGCCTTAAATACCAGCTTGTAGTTTAAAGAGAGGGACTTTCCTCAGCAAACTTTTATGTCTCTTGAGAGCTCTTATCTGATCTTCACTTCATGGAAAATGTGATTGGCAGGCCCAATACAAAAGTACCCAACACTCAAAGCAGGTGATCAGATGGGGACTAGGCCCACGAGTGGCAGCATGCTACCTCGCACTGGACAACCTTACCCCACTTTGGGTAAATCTGCTATGACCTGAGTCCTTGGTTTTTTTTTCTGAGGAAGCAGGGCATAGCAGGCAGCTATGAGGCAGGGTGAATATCTGATGGCCACAGGGCCACTGCATCGCATGCCACTGGTGCCCAAACTGGGGTAAGGCTACCCAACGTGAGGTAGCATCTCATGTGGCTGTACCCATAGTGGGTTACAGAATATTTATTTATTTATTTTTATCAATGTATACCCCACCCCTCCTGTAAAAACAGCTTGGGGCGGCTAACAATTTTAAAAGAATACAAAATACAATAATATAAATACAAAGCAATCATAAAAAAATAAACAATTTAAAACAGGGTTAGGATAACTAAAATAAAATAAAATAAATAAATAAATAAAGAAGGGTAGGGTAGAGCTAAAAACCCTAAACTCCCTCTCCCCCCTCCCCAAATGTCTGGGCGAACAACCAGGTTTTACAAGCCCGTCGGAATGTTAAAAGGCTTGGGGCCAGGCGAGCTTCCCCTGGAAGGGATTTCCAAAGATGCGGCCTGGCCACCAAGAGTGCCCTCTCCATTGTGGCCCTCCGCTTAACATGGGGGACCTCCAAGAAGGTACCCCCGGCAGACCGAAGGAGTCGCTCTGGGCGCGGAGGCCAAGGTGGTCCCTGAGGTACGAGGGGCCCAGACCGTGAAGGACCTTATAGATCATTACCAATACCTATGTGTGAAGTATGGTGAAGATGGCAATTTTTTGTCTCTGTTTGCTAGCGAGTGCTACAGGTCCTCAAACCCTCTGGTTCTCAGTGACATTCTGGATGTCATCCTTTCTTGAAAGGCTTGCACTGCCTTTCCATTCTTTTACACTTGCTCTGAGATGCTAAAGGAGAGAAAACAACATTTTCATTGCAAAGATGAAATAAATCTCATTTCCATATTTGTCTGACAAGAGCTTCTACAAGCGGAACAGATCACCCTGGCAGATTCGATGTGACAGCTTACATGGAAGGATAAAAGAGGAGATGGAAACCTGTGAGAGCGAGGCTTCACCACCCCCATCTCCTTTCACCTTCAGAAAGACAAGAAATCCCAAGATAGATAAGCAAACAGATACCCTGTAAACATGGGATGAAAAAGGAGGGAGAAATGCCCTTACCCTTCCAACAGTTTTGTCCTTCTGATACCATTGTAGTAGATATGGCAGGAGAGTGATATACCACAGTGTTGCCAGAAGGACAAAATCGTTGGAAGGGTAAGGTCTTCGCCCTGCCTTCTACAAGTCCCATTCTGAGCTGTTCATTCCATCCAACAGAAAATTCCTAAAATGCCTGAAACGAGTGCCCTCAATAACAAGTATACCCATTGGAATTATGATACTCAATTTGAGCCGGTAATAACTAATGGGCTACCCAATGTACTAATTTACTGTCTTCCAGTACTGATTTACCATATCTGGGACCAAATGTCTGGTTTCCTGTTTCCAAAATATGCCAGAAAAATGGGAAATCGGTAACTTGATAACATAATACCTGGTAGTGTGGGTAATTGATAGGTCTGAATCTTGCCCTTGCATTTTCCCTAAATTTCTGCAAGAAAGACTTCTCACCAAGATTTGCAAAACCAAGAACAATCCTTGCCCTGTTCTCAAGTGAAACTTGCAAGGCTGAAAACCAGCACTATGCATGTGCAAAATGGCTGCTGAGGCCATTTTGGCACCTGTGTCCCCCCGGAGGATGTT
This sequence comes from Sphenodon punctatus, assembly GCA_003113815.1. Classification (NCBI taxonomy): domain Eukaryota; kingdom Metazoa; phylum Chordata; class Lepidosauria; order Sphenodontia; family Sphenodontidae; genus Sphenodon; species Sphenodon punctatus. The sequence continues at coordinate 813,271 of QEPC01007340.1, forward strand.
TTGCACATGCACAGAGTGTTTGAAGGGTGTTAAGAATTGCTGGACATTTTGTGCCTGCACTAGGGATGTGTGAACAGACCGTAGTTTGGATGTTCAGCCATTTTGAAAATAACTTAGTTCGAGTTCGTGGGTTTAGTCCCACAGAGTTCGGACCCGCACGAACGTTTGGAAAGTTCAGCCACCGGGAGGCTTGGGGCATTCCAGGGGGGCCTGTGGGGCATGGCAGGCCATCAGAGACACAGCAGCAGCAGCAGAGACCTGGAAAGCTTGGGGCTTGGTACTCCGGGTTGCCTGGGCAGGCAGGCTTGGGGTTTGGCCCCCGGTGGTGACTGTGGGGGCATAGCTGACCATCTGAGACTCAGCAGCAGCTGCAGCTGCAGTAGCAGCAGCAGCAGAGGCTGGGCGTTGTAAGCTGTCAGGCATCCGTGGAGCAGTGGCAGAAGCCCGGCCAGGCCTTGGTGGCTGGCACCCGTACTTGGCCGAGTGTTGCAGGCTGGCATCATACTCAAATGATCTCAAGAAGAGCAAGAAGCTCTACTGCAAATTGGGCAAACCTTTCCCAGTGGTAAATCTCGTGGACACCCAGCCCCCACCCACTGGAGCACTCATCTGAGCTATGCCCGACTACAAGAGGGAGGAGCAAATGGCTGACATGCAGTACCACAAGCAGCAGCAGACATTGGATTGCCAGGGCACAGTAACTGCGGCTGGTACCCCTACTTGACCGGGCATTGCACGCTGGCTGGCATCGGTGGAGCAGTGGCAGAGGCCCGGCAAGAGCTTGGTGGTTGGCACCCCTACTTGGCCAGACATTGCAGACAAGCTGGCATTGGTGGAGCATTTGCAAACAGTGAAGTGGAACAACAGCCCTCTCTGCCTGGAACGTAGGCCCCAGAACCCTGAAGGTGGGTCCTGGGGCTGGAGTGGCTGCCTGTTTCTTGATGCCGTGAAATGACAACTCTCTGTGAGCGGAATGACAGCCCCAGAATCCTGACAGTGAGTCCTGGGACTAGAGTGGTAGCTTCTTGATATGGTAGGATGACAGCTCCAGAACCCTGAGGTGGGTCCTGGGACAGGAGTGGGAGCTTCTAGATGATGTGGATGGACATCCCTTCCCATCTGGAATGTAGGGCCCAGAGCTCTGAGGGTGGGTCCTGGGGCTGGAGTGGCTGACTGTCTCTTGATGCCATGGAATGACAGCTCTCTGTGAGTGGAATGACAGCACCAGAACCCTGATGGTGGGTCCTGGGATAGAGTGTCAGCTTCTAGATTACATGGATGGACAGCCCCCCATACCTGTAACATAGGCCCCAGAACCCTGAGGGTGGTTCCTGGGGCTAGAGGGCTGCTTCTTGATATGGTAGGATGACAGCTCCCTGTAAGCGGAATGATGACCCCAGAACCCTGATGGTGGGTCCTGGGACAGTGGTGGCAGCTTCTGGATGATGTAGATGGAAAGCCCTCCCTGCCTGGAATGTAGGCCCCAGAACCCTGAGGGTGGGTCCTGGGGCTAGAGTGGCTGGCTGTTTCTTGATGCTGTGGAATGACAGCTCTCTGTGAGCGAAATGATGTCCCCAGAACCCTGATGGTGGGTTCTCGGACTAGAGTGGCTGTTTCTTGATGTCGTGGAATGATGACTCCCCTTGACTGTAATGTAGGCCCCAGAACCCTGAAGGTGGGTCCTGGGGCTGGAGTGGCTGCTTCTTGATGCCGTGGAATGACAGTTCCCCGTGAGTGGAATGATGGCCCCAGAACCCTGATGGTGGGTCCTGGGACAGGAGTGGCAGCTTCTGGATGACGTGGATGGACAGTCCTCCCTGTCTGGAATGTAGGCCCAGAACCCTGACAGTGGTTTCTAGGGTTGCAGTGGCTGACTGTTTCTTGATGCGGTGGAATGACGACTCCTTGTAAGCGGAATGATGGCCCCAGAACCTTGATGGTGGGTCCTGGGACTAGAGTGGCAGCTTCTGGATGAAGTGGAATGACAGACCACCCTGCCTGTAACATAGGCCCCAGAACCCTGATGGTGGGACCTGGGGCTGGAATGGCTGCTTCTTGATGCCGGGTATAACACTTAAATCTATCTAATCTAATCTAAATGAATGAAATTGTGGAGCTAAATATGTGGAAATGGGTGAAATAGGAGGAGGATGGCAATGGATTTGGAGGAACACAAACTGTTGGGAGAAGGAGAGTTCTGAAAACGCCTGCTGACAGAATCAGTGGCTAGCTCAGAACTATATGGAAGGGGAGGGAAGGCAATGACTTTTGTTACTTGCTGTGCCCGCCTTACCACAAGCCCCATTGGCTCCGTGCAGCCTAGCTCATGGCCAATCACAGACTGCCAAGCCAGTGGTCTGAGGACAAGAGGGATGGTGATTGGGCAGGCTGGCTGCTAGTTCAAGCCTCTCCACACCTCTTCAGCTGATACCCCGCCCCCTGGGCCGGCCAGCCAGGTTTTTCCCACCCGAACTCATCTGAACATGCCTAAACGCAGCCAAACTGTTCGGGTGTGTGTATGTTTGGTGTTTGGTTCGGCCATTCTGTTTGGACGACCAAACTGACCGAATTCGGGTCAAACCCCGAACTTCTGAACCGCGTTCACAGATCCCTAGCATACAGAGAGCGCATCTGAGATTTTTGAGAATCTTATGAGATTTTTGTGACTCTCAGTGGGATCTCACGTGTGGTTTTAAAAATCTCAGTTGCCCAATTCAGTACTCTGATAGTGATAGGACGCCTGACAGATGATCCAAAATTCCAGATATTACCTGGGGGGAACCCATTTCAGATTCTACTCTTGATCATCTGGATAGTCTAGTGAGTAATGGACCACCACAATAAATACATGTCTTAGTGCCACCATTAGAGGGGGACAGCTCACCACATTTGTTGCATTTCATACTGCAACCATTAGAGTGCAATAGAGTACCACAGCTTCTGTGTGACTACTGCTCAAGAAGTACAAAGTGCTGCAAGTTCTGTGTGGCCTTCCAACAGTTTCCAAAATACTACAAGTACTGTGTCACCTTCTGTCACCACTAGAGGGGGACAGAGTGTTGTGTCTTAGCAGCACTACGGGGGAGAAAGAACTGCACATCCTGTGTATGGCTTAGCAGAAGGGTTAATTCTTTGGCCGATCAAAGAAAATATTTAGTCAACTCACTGATCAAATATTGTTTGAAAATGGTTAAATATTGTGAAATAGTGAAACAGTTTAAAAGCATTGATTTATTAGAACAACAACAGTTTATTTATTTAATTAATTTTTTGATTTCCTACCCACTCCTACCTAGGCAGCCAGGGGTGGTGTACAATACAAAATATAAAAAAAAATAATGATAAATATTAAAACAATGAAATCAAAACTTCATACGGGTCATAACACACATACCCCAACCCCAACCCCAACCCCAACCCTACCGCACTACCCATCTCCCCCACCAAAAGTCCGGTGGAACATCCAGATTTTACATTGATTCCTGAAGGAGTGGAGATCTGGAGACTGGCAGACCTCCACTGGAAGGGAGTTCCACAAGTGAGGTGCAGTGACCAAGAACATCCTCTCCAATACAGCCCCCCACCGAACAAGATGGACCTCCAAAAGAGCACCCCAGAACCCGGGGGGTGAGGCGGTCTCATAGGGAGGTGGGGTCTTACCATGTAGGGCTTTATAGGTAAACATCAAAACCTTGAATCAGGCCCAGAAGGCTATAGGCAGCCAATTCAGTGAACAGAGCACTGAACATATATGCTCCTGGTGGCCCGTTCCTGTAAGGAGGCAGGCCTCTGCATTCTGCACCAGCTGCATACTCCAAAATGTCACCAGGTGCCCCAGATCGCGTTACAGTAATCAAGCCTCATGGAATGGATGATGGTGGCAAGGTCACAGTCTGAGATATATGGTGATAACCGTCATACCAGATGCAATTTACAAAATGTGCTCCTCGACATAGCCACCACCTGGACATCCATGTGGAACTGCGAGTCAAGGAGCACACCCAGACTGCGAACCTGAGAGACCAAGGCAGGGTGCACTCCATCAATGATAGGGGTTGTGGAATTTCCCTCCATACTCCAGTCCGTGAACTCAGCTCCACCTCTGTCTCCTCTCTCACCCCCCTATGCCTCCCCTGCTCCCTTAACCACCTTCATCCCTTCTTCCTAGCTGCCCGCCATGCCTGGAACTCCCTTCCTGCCCACATCCACCTCGCCCCCTCCCTTCGTACCTTCAAATCCCTCCTCAAGACCCACCTCTTCCGCTCTTCCCGCCCTGACTCCTCGCTCCCCTCACCTAACTCCTACTGATACCTCCATCCAGTACAATTTGTTACCTGAGGTCTGTGTACTCGTATCCTCACCACATGGACCAGCCAGCTATTATTCTCGATGTTACCAAGCCAAGCACGTGAGTAGATGGGACCTCGCATCTCCGTGAATGTTACACTCCTTGTCTCTCCCTCTGTTCCCCTTCCTTTGTCTCCCCTCTCGTCCCCCCTCCCCATCTCTCAGATTGTAAGCCCTAGGGAAGGGACCACGTCTATTACATTTCTTTGTAAAGTGCCAGATACATTGCTTGCGCTATATAAATGCTTGCTAATAATAATAATAATAATAATAGGGGCCACCACTCCCCCAACCTTCCCCACCAGCATCACCTCCATCACCAGCATCCACCACCACTTCAACTTCAGGCGGCTCACCGTCATCCAGTCCTCCACGGCTGTCAGACACTGAGTAAGTAACGAGACTGCCGGGCCTGAGTCTGCTGAAAACAAAAGGTAGAGCTTGGTGTCATGAGCATATTGATGACATTGCAGTCTAAATCCTCTCACGATATCGCTGAAAGGCTGCATATACACATTGAACAGGAGAGGGGACAGAATAGAACCCTGCAGGACCCCAGACGTGAGATCCCGGGGAGACAAAATACAGTTCCTCAAGGATCACAAGGTGAGTCCTTCCAGCCAGAAATGAGTGGAACCATTCAAGAACAATCCCGCCAACCCTGGCATGGTCCTTCAGATGAGTCACCAACATCTTGTGGTCAACAGTATCAAAAGCAGTCGATAGGTCTGACAGGACCAAAAGGTTCGACTGTCCCTGATCTAAAGCATGGCGCAGGTTGTCTCTGTGCCATACCCCGGATGAAAGCCAATCTGTGAGAGGTCGAGAAAACTGATCCAGTTGAGATGTTCCTGAAGCTGTTGGGACACCACCTATTCAATAAACTTTCCTAAAAAGGGAAGGTTAGAGACAGGTCGATAACTGACAAGGGCATCAGGGCCAAGTGATAATTTTTTGAGCAAGGGTCACACCATGGCCTCCTTAAGAGGCCCTGGGACCCTGCCCTTCCAAAGGGAGGTGTTGACCACCCATTGCCAGCACCAGCCCTAGTGTCTCCCTGGTGACCTTAACCAACCAGGATGGACAAGGATCTAATTTACAAGCTGTGGCACTAACAGCCCCCAGGACATCCCCTGCCTCAGCAGGGGTCACCAACTGAAATTGATCCCATAAAACAGGACAGGACAGGGCATTCATAACCTCTGGCTCCCAACTGTATCAAATGCTGCAGCAAAGTCATGGTGAATGTGAGATATTTTATCCACAAAAAAATCCATAAACCCTTCACAGCAGGACTGGAAAATTTCTGCTTCCAGCCTTCCAGGTGTAGAGAGGCTGGACTGACCAGCCCCTTCACCACCCAGAAGAGTTCCGCCAGGTAAGATTTCGCGGACGCTATGATGGCAGCAAAGAACCTCTTCTTTGCTGTGTGCACAGCCACTGCATAGGCTTTCAAACTACCTCTATGACACAACCATCTTCAGCATGAGTGCTACGCCATCTCAGCAATAACCACCTGTCTTCTCACTTTAGCTGCTGCAGGTAAACCCTGTCCCCTGCCCCTCCGTAAACCATGGGGACGTGTAGCTACAATGCTCAGGAAGTGGAAACCAGGGAACCGCCCAGTCTGTGGCCTTGAATAGCCAGGTGTTACAAAAAGCAACAAGGTCATCGAGCAGGCAGGCATCGAGATCATTATTGTCATATAACAAAGAAAACGGACCCTCTTCTACATAAGGCTGTTCTTCACTTCTTGTAATATTTAGCGGTATTTAACCACTGTCCTATAATAGGCAGTCATTTGATTGGTCAATTCACAATATTTGGTTGGTCAATTGACCCACTTCCCAACCCTTACTTAACGTCACGACAAAAGAGGACAGACCATCACAATCGCTTTGTGGGCCTACGCGATAACATGAGACCAATTCTTCCCACGTTGCTCCACTATTCTGATGGTTGTTTTCTGTAGCCAACCTACAGAAAAAACACATCATCAATGGCTGTGAAGTTGTCAAGACTTGTCATTTCAGAAGCCAGGAAAAGAATTCATACAATGATCAATTTCCTATCACTGGGAATGACACAGTTGAGAAGGAAGAGGAGGAAACAAATAAACTCTAGGCCAATCTGAATGCCTGCTAAACACAACTTCATTTTGAGTCCAGGGAATCAGACGAGAGCAGTTAATTAGAAAATCATTTATACCCTGATTATCAGCTCTGCTTGCCTTAAAAAAACACTGCATACCACTTGCATCAACATGGTTGGAACAAGTGGAATGTAACTATAGTACACTTGTGTTGTCAATTACCTGCCTAATAAGCTTATAATTGAAACTACTGTAATCATGTCGGTTTTGTAATAAGTAATGAACACTACACTGTATCGTGAGTTGTCCTTGTGGGTTTAACTGGAACATTTGTAAATTGTGCCCTAATCAACTAGAGTTTGCATCACAATTCCTGTAGAAAGAACAAGGAGAATTAAAATTGGGCTCTGGCAAGATTTCTTTATTGGAATTGCACTGGAATGGCAACTGTTGTCTCTGCCTCCCCACTTGGGAATATACTCAATTCTCTGACCACTCAGGTAGAGTTCTGTCACCTCATTGGCCCACTCTTGTCATGGGCAGCCAGGGCTGCCCATCATAGTGAGGGGAAGGGTGACACCGGAAGTGTGGGGGCATGGATAAATCGTTGCACATACATAAATCGTCCCCAGCAGACATTTTAAACACATGCAGTTTTGGGGCGGGATGTGAGGTTGGGGTTCCGATAGGAATATACTTCTGATCAGAATTCGGATTGGAAAAAATAAGCCATTATATTTTTGCAGAATTTTCTGCAAAACCTGAGCAGCTATTTTGATTCAGGCCTACCACAACTCCCCACCCTGCACTGAGTGCCAACGGAGTATTCAAAACGAAGTCCTCTTCTTCCATCCCTATCTTCTTCTATAGGGTAAAAGCAACAGCTTCAGAATGGCCACTCTTTGAAGGCTGTTTCTTAAATACTACGTTTACCTTTTTAGGAACTGGAACTTTCCTATATAAAAGTATCAAATCTTCCTTTCTTCCAGTTATTAGTAGAGACCAACTTAGTCAATTAATGCATCATTGTTATTTTTTTCTCATTTATTTTCTCTGTATGTATGAAACCTAAACTGCTTCCTATTCACTTATTCAATCATCTGTATCTTCAGCATTCACTGCTTGCACACATTACAGGAGTGGGGGAACTTACGTGAGGCAAATTCATGGTGGGGAAACTCATGTGAAGCCCTGCTTCTGGGCACGGTGGGTAAAAACGTCATTGGGTGATTCTCGTGTTGATTTCACACATGGATGACAGGACTCATCCTCATGAATGAGGCTTGATGTGAGTTTCCCCACTGTGAATTTTCCTCACGTAAGTTCCCTCTCCCCCGTAAAATGTGCAAGCAGCCATTATGCTCAGCAAATGACCATCTCTATCAGTGTCCTGACTGTGGCCCTTTTTACATGAGACTCACCAATGCCGGTCCACTGTGTGGTTATGGGTGGATACCTCCCATGTGAATGCCATGACGGGTGGGGGAGTCATGCTCCCCCCAAACAACCATGCTGATGCCCACCAACCTCCACCTATCGCCCACGCACAGAGCTATTGGTCAAAATGCTGGTTGCTCTATGTGTGGGGATGCATGGGGGATGGGTGTGTGCCAGAATGCACCCAGGTACACACACACTGGCCACCCATGGTTCTGCCCCTACACACCAACTGTCCCCCCCCCCATTTAAAAAGTGCCACAAACTCCTACCTGTCTGAGGAAGTCACCTGTGAGGTCCAAAAGCTTGCACATTTCTTTCAACAACAGTTCATGCAATAAAAGATATCATTTGAAATAGTTTGTCTCCATCTCAGTTTCCTGTGTGAGGGGAACTTAAAGGAACATCTACGCGGGTGGATCTAGTTTGAGAATATTGTCCTATATCACAACATCCCACACGTCTCCATTTTTAAAATGTCTTTGTGTCTCTCCCTATGTTCTTGTCCCCATTGTCTGCACCCCCTTGTCCATCCTAGATTGTAAGCCCTTTGGAGCAAGGACCTGTGTGTTATTAATGAATGTTAATCTTTGGCACATTTCTGGTGTGATGACAACAACATGGAGCAGGGACCTGCGTGTTTATAGTGAATGTTTAATATTTGGCACATTTCTGGTGTGATGACAGCAACAAAAACAACAAAAACAACATGACGATGATGACGACGACGACGACGACACTACCCAGGTGCCAGAACATCCCATTAGATGTGAGGGCATGGTTTTGATGCTTCCGAAAGAAAGAAAGAAAGAAAGAAAGAAAGAAAGAAAGAAAGAAAGAAAGAAAGAAAGAAAGAAAACATACAATCAAATATGTTACAGCAAGAAAAAGTTAATTTCTGTAGAGTCGCAGTTTCTTAGAGTCAGTGTGACCAATCCAGGAACTGTTTATGCACGGTGAGCAAGGTGCATGCACCCAAATATTGCACAGGTGCTAGTGCAACTGTTACGCACCATGCATGCAGCACGTGCACTGCATGCACGATGGACAATAGTTGCACTAACACCTGCGCAATATTTGCCCACGTGCACCTTGCTCACAGTGCATACGCGGTTAGTGGCTCAGCCACATTTTCTTTAGCTTAAGCACGTTTTTCTGCCCTCAACTTCTCAACTTCTTTTGAGTACATTTATTTCTGAAAAGAAACGGTAGCTTCACAGTATATTCATTCTTCTCCAAACATCCGAAGCTGGACCTTCTCATCCTCATGCCCCCGATAAAAGAAAGACCTGTCCGATTAAACAGCATGTAGTATTCTCCCTCAGTCTAATTTGGATAATAAATCCGAGATTTCACTGTAGGTTCTTGAATGCCAAAACATCTGACGAGTTTCTTTGCTTTCCATTGCTCTATTAATTCTTCCCTTCAAAGAGCTCCTGGTTGTGTCTATTAAGCTTTGATACATGGGAAGCTTCAGTGATGAATGAATATGTGCATAAATTAAAGCTGAATTTCAGGCAAACTGGTTGTCTCCTTCTTGGTTTCACAAGTCTCAACAAAATGGCTTTCATTAAGCACAGACTTCTGCCTTCCTTATCACGCTGTGAACAGAGTTTATAGGAGATGATAATGAGAGCATGGAAGAGGTTTGCATGACAACCTCCAGTTTGTGGTGCTGACTTTCGACTATATAGCGAAATCCCAGATGAATAAATGGTAGATATGAAATACTAAGTCATCCATGAATGATTAAGTTCACTAGCATTGGCGGAATAAAACAGGTTGATCTTATAATAAACACAAGAGACAAGAACTTGTAAGATCTGAGTTCAATTCTTCAAGTCTAACTCTAACCTCCTGGGTCAACTTATACAAGCCACTTAAGAAACATGTATTAATTATGCTAATTAATTTATTAATTATTAATAATGCATTTGTGCACGCACTGTGTATAAGGTGTGCACGTGCAAGTGTTATGCATGCAGTAGTCAACGAGGCTTGAAATGAGAAATTTTGACGAGTACTGCGATTTCTTTGGAAGCAGGGCACTCACCAAGATTTGTGCAACACAGATATTTACCAGCTTTCCTGCTGTTTTTGCCATTTTCCGTTATATTTTGCAAGTTGAACAGGGTTGCCACAGACTGGTCTCAAACCCTGTGTGTGTCCCATGTGCATCCCCGGGGGCTGTGGAGATGAAAACTTGCTAGCTAAGTTCTGGGGAAGTGCTGGAAATTGCCATAAAAGTGCTGTAAAACTACTATAAAACGTCCCAGAAAGTGACAAAACAGGGCCCAGAAAGTGACAAAAAGTGAGAAAAGAATTAAAAGTGGAAGGGCAGAATTACCAGAAACTGCCATAGTACCACTAATGGATGCTGACAACTAGGGATGGGGATTTTGGTTTTGGAAAAATCCGAAAGTACCCGAAAATGACAATTTCTGATTAATCCGAAATTTCGGTTCTTTTTTGATTTCAGTACTATCTGATCTTTTGCATTGATTTTTGTACTGGATTTTTAACATTGCAGTTTGCCCCCCATTGAAAAACTGCAATGTTAAAAATCCGGTACAAAAATCAATGCAAAAGATCCGATAGTACCGAAAACGAAAAAAAACCGAAATTCATGAGAACCGAAACCAAAATTGACTGAAACTGAAATTTTGTCCAGAGTCCCATCCCTGCTGACAACTATTCCCAAAAGGTGAGTATTTCCCTTCAGAAAGGGAACACTTGCTCTCATCTCAGCCCTACACACAAGCCTTGCACACCTTATATGCAGCATGCAGGTGTCATGCGCACTGTGTATTCATGTCATGCACGAGGTGCGCATTGCATACACAAGACCTTTGTGCTCACACACTGTGCATACACAAAGTGTGGATTGGGTCCATTATTGTTATTATACCTAGCATTAAATACTTGTTATTAAAGACAGGTTCCTGCCCCAAGGAGATTACAATCTAGAATGGACAAGGGGTCGGGGATAACATGGGAAGAGACGCAGAGGGAGTAGAGCTGAAATGGGTACCTAATTCGGTACCTACAGGTAATGCCCCCATTTTCAAGCACCAATTAGGTACCCGAATACTAAAATAATCCATCATTTCCATGACCAATTGACCATTTTTTTCTGGTGACCAATGGGCAAAAGGGAAGGGAATAAGTGAAAAATCGGGATGGAAACTTGAGAAATCGGGACTGGAAGTTGACTTTTTAGGTCATACAGTACCCCAATCAGGCCCTAACTGGGTTCCTCAATTAGTACCTACATGTTGTGGGTCGATTGAGATGCAGGCAAACCCGTTTTTGTGGGCATACATTTCAGCTCTAAAAGAAAGATGGGGTTACTTTCACAAAAATGATTCGTTGAATGTGTACGTGCTTAGCTTTGTGAACTTTCTCAGTGAGGAAGATAGGGGTGCGCATGTCATTTTTGTTATTACAACAACAATAATGAAAATTGTTGTTTTCATTATCGTTATTGCAATAATGAAAATGACATATAATAATAACAAAAATAGAAATGCAAATTACATTTTGTTTTTTAAATAAAGGAAAAAAACAGAAAAATATATTTCTAGCTATAGCTTTTATGTTTCTTATTCAATTCTGATGAACCTTGGGGAGGTTGTACCCCCAATGGAGCTCACTATGTGTGCTGCTTTTCAAAACAATTAGATAAAGGAAACCAATTGTAGAAGCAATTGAGTGTTGTGCTTTTAAGAAAAGCTCCATACACATTCAAGGTTGCAACTTATTTATATTCCATCCAATTTGCATGAAACCTGTGAATTTTATGTCCCGCCACAATCTTATCAAACCTGACAATTTACAGAAAGATTGGATAAAGGGTCCTGATGGTAAAAGACATTAACTTGAAAATACATTTCCAGCTGTAACATTTTTATATTCCATTCTGTGTATAGTACATTGGGCAAAAATGTATCACATACTTTCCCTGTCATCTCTGTCAAACTACAGGACAATTGGGTAAAGGGACCCAACTTTATAAGCAATTGAAGTTGTCCCCTTGAAGACCATTATTATGATAAATAGCAGCACGTGCAGTGCCAGTCAAAGGCAGGCACCTGGCATGGCAGGGGGAGGGTGGCTATAGGAGGGAGGATGGGGAGCAACCCAAAATACTGGCAGACACATTCACTGGCCAATTACTGCATACTTCCAGCTTTACAGGACCAATCGGTAGTGGCTTTGAGGCAGGCATAGAAGGGACATAACTGGGAGTTTGGGGATAGCATCCCAGAAATCAGGAGACATAGTTTACACATCCAGGCTGGCCAATTATCATCACAATCACATCCTGCAGCACTGTGACAGAGGACATAACAGAATCTCTATTGACTCTTTCCTAAACAGATGCTTCTGACTTCCTAGTAATAAGTGGGGGAGAGAATTTGGGATGATCACAGCACAGAATGAGGATATTTGTTTGACATTTCTGCTGGCCAATTGGCATCACAAACCGATTTATACCACAGTGACACGTAAGAGAATACCTGGCAAAAGCTCCTACTCTGTTCATGCTGTTCAGGCATAAGAAATTTGTACCCTTTATCACATCTTTTTGATATTTGGCAGAGATGATCATGAAAGTGTGGTATACAATCCTGCCAAATTTCATGTATACTGGTTGGACTACAAAGATGTTACAGTCCAACATACATTTATAAGTTAATTGCTTATACCACCAGGACCCTTATTCCAATACTTTTGAAAGTTAGCAGAAATTGTAAATATAGGAAGGTGTGTGGACTTGCCAAGTTTCATCTGCATTACATGTAAGGCAAAGACATTACAGCTAAGAATGTATATGAAAATTGTTGCAAAATAGTATAATTCAACTGCTTCTAAAATTGGATTATTTTATCCAATCATTTTGGAATTTGGTACACTTAATTCCTTCGATTGGTGGTATACTTTCCCTACATTTCAGTCAAATATAATGAAAAACAAAAACATTACAGTCAGAAATGTGTTTTCAATTGAAACCAATGGAAAACCAACATGAAAGCAAAAAATGAAAACAACAATTTGATATTTATGAAAATGAAAATGACATATTTAAATAACAAAAATGAAAAAATGTAAACAAAAATGGCATGGGTCCCTGGTGCACACCTCTATGGTGCACTCAGAATGCATATGTCACCCACTATGGTTGCAAAATCTGCGGGAACAGTGGCCAGATTTAGTCTGGACTGACAGTGGAACTCCCACCTGTGGTTGAAGAGGGATAAAAGTATTTGACTATGCAGATTTCACACTGCCTGACTAACCTCTACCAGAGTTGAACTAGTAAGAAAATAAAAGAATAACAAATCTAATTGAAGCATTACACGAAAATAAAACCTTTAAAACAGAGATAGAATGGGTAAGCTCTCATAAATTTAGATAACCGTCTTACCTTAGGGACTGCCTCGCCCTTCGCGCCCCGGAGCGGCTCCTGCAGTCGGCCGGGGGTGCCCTCCTGGAGGTCCCCCGTGTCAAACGGGGGGCCACGATGGAGCGAGCATTCTCAGTGGTAGGACCGCGGCTGTGGAACTTCCTTCCGGAGGAAGCTCGCCTGGCCCCAAGCCTTTTAACATTTCAGCAGAACTGTAAGACCTGGCTGTTTGCCCAGGCCTTTTGGAGGGAGGGTGGGGAGGGATGATTTTAGTCCCCCACCCATTTATTTATTATTTTTCCAGCCCTGTTTTATATGGTATATTTTATATTTAATATTTTAAAATGAATTTTAAATGTTTTAAAATTGATTGTTGGAAGCCGCCCCGAGCTGCGTTGCAGGAGGGGGCGGGGTATAAATTTGCTAAATAAATAAATAAATAAAATAAATATTATTGCTATTTCCTTATAGCAACCAGTTCTTTCAGTATAAAAATGAATAAAAAAGATTTATTTTTACAAATCTCTTCAGCACCCACAAAGAAAACACGTAGTTAAAACATAGATCACTAATGATACCGCGTAAGTCCCAACTGGGCAACCAACGGCTCACTGGGGACCATCACATGCCCAGAGCACATGCCGTACACATGCACACGTGCATAATAGCACGATTTGTGTGGGTTCCATAGGCCCGGTACCGGGGGCTGCACGCTGTTTGTGCATGTGCCTGTGTCCATTTGCTATGCTTGCTCCACAGTGCATGGGATCATCTCCGTAGTTTGTTATAGCTTGTAGATGTCCAGTCTATCCACCGTAGAAGGTAAATTCGTCCTTCCTATGACACTTCAAATCCTGTAAGCAGTCAAATAAGATGTGTAAATAGCCACCTCTGCATAGGCCTTCCCCACCCCTCTGGTGCGGCGGTTGTGCTTCTCCTGAGCTAGACTGAACTGACCAGAATGTTCTTAGTGTAGTCAACACTACCCTAGGAATGTTACACTGAGTGAGCATGCTCCAAGTCAGCCATTTGGAGAAGGGGGTTAATTTTGCCTCACCCTCTGCTGTCAACTGCAGGTCAGCCTAGACTATTCTTAATGCTGTTTAAGATTTGTCCTAAACAATTTACTTTTGATCTTATACCCTCCAGTTCCCAAGAGTACATTCTCCATTTCTCCCACCTCTCTGACCTCAGACTCTGTTTCCCAGAGGGGCTGGTGTTTACCACAGGGGAAGGGAGCATGAGGTGCAAGCAAGAAACAGCATTCAAGTGACAGGAAGTGTGAGGTGAGCCCACAGAGCACTGTGTCCTGATTTGGGGTGAAAATAGGTCCTCAGTTTTCCTCGGTATTTGCTGAGGATCAGGGTAGTCAACTCGCTTTTACCAAGTACCAAGAAACAAAGTAATGGTCACAGTCCTTTGCAGTCATTAACTCCTCGCTCAAGCAAGGAAGAGGGCAGCAAACACCGGATGCAAACTGTACTGGCCATGACCGGTGGAGATTGGCCACTATTTTTTCTCTGGGAACATGCTTGGAAATGTAATGTGGAAGCATGCTGGACTACATTTCTCAGCATTCTCCCAGAAAAAAGATGGTGACCGATCTCCCCGCTTGCAATCTCCACCATCTTTTCTCAATTGCATATTGCTGTAAGGTGAGGAGAGCATTCCTCTTCTATCAGTCTTTGGCTGGAGTTGAAATGGCTTTCCACCTATATTTGGTATCCAGCTGAATCCGCGGTATCCGATTTGACAAGGACCAGTTACCAAATCATATCTGTTTATTGCTTGGCAGTAGAACTGAAACAGGTACGTAATTTTGTCCCCAAGGGTAATACATTTGGCTACTCGATGGGCTACCTGGGTTACCGATCAGATACTAAAAAAATCAGTAGCTTTCCAGGACCGATTTTCTGATTTTCAAAAAACTGATCACTATATATTTGAGGACCCTTATTCCAATACTTTTGAAAGTTAGCAGAAATTGTAAATATAGGAAGGTGTGTGGACTTGCCAAGTTTCATCTGCATTACATGTAAGGCAAAGACATTACAGCTAAGAATGTATATGAAAATTGTTGCAAAATAGTATAATTCAACTGCTTCTAAAATTGGATTATTTTATCCAATCATTTTGGAATTTGGTACACTTAATTCCTTCGATTGGTGGTATACTTTCCCTACATTTCAGTCAAATATAATGAAAAACAAAAACATTACAGTCAGAAATGTGTTTTCAATTGAAACCAATGGAAAACCAACATGAAAGCAAAAAATGAAAACAACAATTTGATATTTATGAAAATGAAAATGACATATTTAAATAACAAAAATGAAAAAATGTAAACAAAAATGGCATGGGTCCCTGGTGCACACCTCTATGGTGCACTCAGAATGCATATGTCACCCACTATGGTTGCAAAATCTGCGGGAACAGTGGCCAGATTTAGTCTGGACTGACAGTGGAACTCCCACCTGTGGTTGAAGAGGGATAAAAGTATTTGACTATGCAGATTTCACACTGCCTGACTAACCTCTACCAGAGTTGAACTAGTAAGAAAATAAAAGAATAACAAATCTAATTGAAGCATTACACGAAAATAAAACCTTTAAAACAGAGATAGAACGGGTAAGCTCTCATAAATTTAGATAACCGTCTTACCTTAGGGACTGCCTCGCCCTTCGCGCCCCGGAGCGGCTCCTGCGGTCGGCCGGGGGTGCCCTCCTGGAGGTCCCCCGTGTCAAACGGGGGGCCACGATGGAGCGAGCATTCTCAGTGGTAGGACCGCGGCTGTGGAACTCCCTTCCGGAGGAAGCTTGCCTGGCCCCAAGCCTTTTAACATTTCGGCGGAACTGCAAGACCTGGCTGTTTGCCCAGGCCTTTTGGAGGGAGGGTGGGGAGGGATGATTTTAGTCCCCCACCCATTTATTTATTATTTTTCCAGCCCTGTTTTATATGGTATATTTTATATTTAATATTTTAAAATGAATTTTAAATGTTTTAAAATTGATTGTTGGAAGCCGCCCCGAGCTGC
>QEPC01007343.1:1245-12252 GCA_003113815.1 Sphenodon punctatus
TCAATTAGCAGCTATTAGGCAGACAGGATCAGGGAACATGACAGGAGTTGGGGGAAAACAACAGGGAATGGATCCCCCATTGTGACCTGTTGGGTCCAAGCCACCGTGATTTGCCACTGTCAGAGACAGGATGCTGGGCTAGATGGACCATTGGTCTAACCCAGTATGACACTCTTATGTTCTCTGCCAGAGCAGGGGGTCTGACACCCCTTCTCTCACCCACCCATGAGGAACATTCTACTTCCTGGGGGAGGGGTGCCTCCACTCCCACTTTGAGAACCCCTGCTTTAGGCTGCAATTCTCAGCCATTGGGATAAGACTGTGCCATTGTCTTATCCTTTCCAAAGTGTTGGCTTTCTCTGCTGCTGCATTCACCTATTGTTTTGGCCAGGTTGTCGTGTTCTGCTGCCTTGTTCCTGATCTTTGACTACATTATCCATGATGCTTATTGCATTAACTGCAGTTTTTGTTTTCTGCTGAGAGATAAAGGTTTTCTAATCTAATCGATGCAAGTGATTTAGTCCCATCATTTGCTTCCTTTCTCTCTTCCTCTCCTTTCCTTTCTGGCAAACTATTTATGTATTCTGTTCACCCTGCATAGGCTAAAACCCTGGTGAAAGACATAGTGGCTCCCCAGTTAGTTAAGAAACGGAGTATATTAGCAGCTCCAGATGAGATTAGTTTTGCAGTTGTTATGTAAACTCTGAGAAAGAAACTCTGTAAATCTCTGACACCCAGACACTCAGATCAACACTACTAGGAATGGGCAAAACTCAGGAAATCACTGCAGCCCATCCAATTGTTAATTCCAAATAACAACAACTACAACAACAAAAGCAGAGGCAGACTTTTCTTTGGTGGAGCCATGCCTGTTTTGGGTGGTTTTTCTATGTTTGTTTGTTTGTTTGTTTTTAAAGAAAAACAATCTTCATTCTAACAAACATCAAGAGAATGGAAGCAACATTCAATGTGAACTGAACAGGCAAATCATAGAATCATAGGGCATTTTTACATACACCTTAAAGTTCCAGATTTTTCAATCTTCTGGGTTTACAAATCCACAAGTAAGTTCTGGATTCATATCTCTCTCTCTCTCTCTCTCTCTCTCTCACACACACACACACACACACACACTGCCCTGTGGCAGTTCCTGGATACATTCTTCACACAAACGCTGTCCTGAGGCAGCCTAAAGTAGCCACAACTGTAGACGTGAGGGGCTGCCATGGAAACCAAGTGAACACAGCTTCCTGGAGCAAAGCAGTTTACCAGGAGNTAATAATAATAATAATAATAATAATAATTAATTGCGGGACCACGGGTTGTGTATATGTCATTCTTGGTTTACTAATGGGCCTTGTGCGATGGGGCTCCCTTTCTGACTTGCCACGAGCTCTCCACAAGCCAGGGCCCCAGGCAGTCCAAAATGCAACTACACTAGCAATTGTGACTCTTATTTCTCACATTCTTCTAACTCACGCACTCTCCTGTTTTAGTCACATAAGCTCAGGAAGGCACAAAAGACTGCTTCAGTATCAAGTCCATCTATCCACAATTTTCCTCCCCCTCCCCAGTAGCCCTTGATTGGAGCTAATTGGACTAATGCCTCCTTAGGCTCACCTGTGCTAGAGGGTAGGTGCTAGCCTAGGAGCTAATCCTGTCATGACTTACCCCGACCAGCACTCTGCTATATTCCAGCCAGTCTGTTCATCTTAAGGACATTCAATAAAAATCTTCTCGGAGAGCCTGGATTCCGATTACAGATGGTAACTTGGATCCGTTTTGGGTAAGATGAGCGGCAACCCGAATTTCCATCCCCAAACTTGAAATGATTCAAATGTATATTTTGAGGTTGACTATGTAGCGGTTATAATAAATTTCATGCACGTTTTGAGCCCCCTGGTTTCAGCTAGAAATCAGGGCAAGAAGAAGCAATGACACTATGAGAAAAATGAATCCAGTCGTATTTCAGGCCCAGCTGAGAGGACAAGAGGCTCGGGTGGGATTAGCAGACACAATTGCATGGCAAGGAAGCTACACTTCTCCCACCCCCAGTCCTGACTCCTCGATACTAAAGTCCCTTGATCCAGATCATCATCCTCTGGTGTAAATTGGCATAGCTTCATAAAAGTCACATCAAGTCCTATAAGCCTATGCAAATTGAACCAGTTGTTCAAAAGGTGTCCTTGTAAATAAGACCTATTCACAGCATTCGGTAGGTTGCTTTGGTTACCATCAATCAGCTGTCTGGATGGCCCCCACTGCAACAGGGTTCTCCCCGATGCAAGCCTGCTTTCCATTATGTCCCAATTCTATTCCAGCCCATTTAAATAAGCAGTCCCCCACATCGGAGCACAATAAACCTTGTTTATAATTGTGCCCCTTTTGCAAGCTCTGCAGAGATGACAGGACAGAAAGATTACACTGAACTGTTTTCTGGCACAGAAGCCTCGGACAAATCGGTTGTTAGACACTTGGCATAAGCAATCTGAAATGAGGACTTTGTGGCTGAATTCAAACCCAGGAAATTAGCCTAAATGATTTCCATCGACATGCGTTTGCATCAGTTCTGTATCCCCTACAGAGTCTCCCTTGTTTGCTGTTACTGTAGCAGAAGGTTGCTCACAGGCTCGACCAGGGGGGTCAAGCTGGGATTCAGTCCAAAGCAGATGGAGAGGCTGCATGCGTAGACTGAATCGTCTCCAAATCCCCATGGCTCCTGTGTTTTCATACTGGGGACCATTGGTTAAGTGAGGGAGTCGATTATGGAATAAACCATCCTTCTTCTCCTGAAATACATCTTCCAAACACAGGGTTATATTAGGACAGTATTAGAGAGGCAGGTGGGGGTGCCCAGCCAGTTCCCTTTACTCAGCAGTAATTGTATAATTGCCCCAAGATGATTATCATTCATCATTTATATATTTGTATAGTTTTAAGCAGACCAACACAGTGGTATTGTGGGTATTTAAGGGGAGTCCCTTGTAAAATGAGCAATGTGGGAGAAAACCCATTACATCGCTGGCTCTATATAAATAATAAAAAATAATAATAAGAAAAAAACAATAGGGTTATTATTCATTTATATAGGCGTTACCATCCTTATCTAGTTCATGCTAGATAGGTTGGTCCGCCCTCAGAGGCTAATGGAACCACAGCAGTTCCAGGAGACGCTCTGAGAGAGTTAACCCTAGACCCTGACGGTCACTCTGTCGATGAGCTAGTCCAGCATTGGAACATCTTGTTGTGGGGGGGCATTGATAGGGTGGCTCCAAGACGTCCCCTCCCCTGCCTCCGTCTAGTCACCGCAGAGCCCCTTAGTTTACTGAGGGGCTGTGGTGTGTGAAACAGGTAGGCAGGAGACTAGAGCANTGGAAGGGTGAGAGAAGGGACAGAGGAGGAGCGAAGTGCACGGGCTGACGCGAAGTGCACGAGTTGACGGCGTGACATCCAGGCAGAGATGTCAGAAAGACAGTTTGTGTTATGAGATTGGATACAGGGAGAGATCAGTCTCTCTGTGACCAAACAATATAATGCCAAAGAACCCTCCAATCCATAAACTTTCATCACCAGTGATACTGGACACTGCATGTTTGAAAAGGACTACTAGAAACAGAGGGTGAAATGGAGTCCGAAATGGGGGAGAAGAGGAAGGAGAGGGAGGGAGGCTCCCCTGGATGAGAGATGCGGGAGTGGATGGAGTGGCATTTTGGAGGGGAGGGATAGGGTTTGTGGGGGTGGGTTACATGGGGATCCATTGGGGCTTTTATTTTGTATATTGTAATTCGTTTTATAGAAATTCTTGTTTTGGTTTTTAATGTATTGTAAGGCTCCCTGAGTCCTTTGGAGAAAGTGTGGCATAGAAGTCAAAAATAAATAAAATAATAATAATAATAATAATAATAATAATAATAATAATAATAATAATATAATATATAAATGGTGTGAGTGGATATACTATGACCAATGTCCACTCTGCTATCTGATGGCCTGATGACTTCCACTAGAGACAAAAGGCTACATTGATGGGGAACCTGCTAACGATCTCCTTCTGCCCGAAGGATCACATTCACACACCCCTCCAGCACACACATTCCTTGTTGGACTCAGCCCTCCATCTTTCCATGCCCCCACCCAGTAAACACAATAAGCCTCCTCTTGGTTGTTCTCCAGCCTCTGATATTTGCGACAGCAAGTCTCTCCTGAGGTCTAGCCTACGATCTTATGACATCCATTGGCTCTCTCTTCCCATCAACACGGAGAAGCTAAACTACATGTGTCATCGCGGTCATAAACTGAATGGCCTTCTTCAGCTGGACTGAGGCCACACACCCTTTTTTTGCTTATTGAATCCTTCCTCCCAGGCCAGAAATGCTACATCTTGGTATTATGGGAGAAGCGAAGTTGTGTTTCTCTGATTATCTCATCTCTCTTCTCTGAACACATATACTTCCTCTCCTGCATTTCATTTGCCTCTCAGGTCTGTAAAAAGGGGCTTTTCTTGATAACTGTTCCTCAAAGTATTATACTGTCTAGTGTCTACATTTCTTGTTCTGCTTCCCAGTTAAGTAATATTTTGGCTATTGAGGTCAGTTAGGCTGGAATGGGCCCTGATGCAGAAGATGGAATGGGTCCCTCATGTTCCATGTGTTTGTGGATCCCAGCGGAGTTGCACCATCTGTTTCTATTATAGCTTTGCCCTGGCTCATTTCCCTTTCAGGAGTTTTTCTTTCTTCTTTCTTCTTAGAAATTTGAAAGCACTCGGCCTGATTCTGCAAACACTTGTACCTTGGTTAGGGCATGAGACTTGTGACTGTCAGGAGGTGAGCGTGAATAGTGGGAGATGAATTACTCCGTTATTTGACCTGTTTTGTACTTCTCTAAAACAACCACAGCTAGCCACTGTCGGAGACAGAATGCTGGGCTAGATGGACCACTGATCTCTGACCCAGTAGGTCACTTCTTATGTTCTTATGCATAATCCATTTGGTCGGCAGACATAGCAAGTCATTGCAGGATCAGACCCACCCTCCCTTCCTGTCTCTCTCTTTCTCTCTCTTGGAAAAACAGTGTCAGAATCATGTGAGCTTAGAACTGATGAAAGCACAACTAGAGCAAGGCTGAATCAAGGCAGGACACTTGGAGCATATGCCGCCGTCCAGGTAGCTGCTACTTTGGGTGTTAACAGATGTTCAGCCGGTGCGCCAGCTACACATCCCATTGGGAGGGGTCACCCCTGGCTGGGTCAGGTCAGGAAATCACAGGGTTGGGAGTAGGGGTGTGCACCAGGGCCCCATATAATTTTTTGTTATTGTATCATTTTCGTTATGAAAATGTGTCATTTTATCATTATCGTTATTAAAGAAATGACATTTTTTGTTATTGTCATTATCGATAACGGTACCGATTTCAAACAGAGATTTTGCTTTTGGTATCATTATTGGTATCAATAGCGATACCAAATATGTACTGTATGTGATCTAATTATACAAAACCTAACCTAAACCTAATCTATATTTATACAATATGCCTATCTTATAATCCTAATATATATAATAAAACAGACTAGNGTTTTGTCCGAAAGATGCTTGACATCTGTAACACCAACCTTTGTCAAGTGATTTCTTTCTTACACAAGTCTAGAGAAAGAGAGTGGCTACCACATTGGTCCCAAATACAAGAGATGGAGACAAAGTTGTTCAGATGAGGTCTCTGAGTCATATGCCACTTACTCCAGAGTGTAGATTGTGGCCGAGATATTTTATTGGACCAACTACTGTTGGTGAGAATTAGGGCAACACAGAGCCCTTCCTCAGGCATGAAACATGTCAGAACTATAGACCATAGCAAATAGTCTATGAAGACAATAACTTGGGGGGATTTGTTCAGGGGAAAAAGCCATAGGATTCAAAAATTTTAAAAGAGTGATGTTAAAAATGACAGCTATGCATTCAGGTTTTGATAAACACATATAAACCAGAAAAAGCCCTTTTCAGCTCCTAGTATATGAATACTAGGTGTGTGTATTTGGGATTTGAATGAACCCAGCATTTCCCCAAAATATAATATCCAAGGTCTTAAACTGGACCGCCCCAAAACTTCAGTACATATCCAGCTTGCAGCTGGGCTGTTCTCTGATTCTTAGCTTAGCTGCCTGCTTGGGGAGCCTGTAGTGAGTCCTCCCCACATGCAGGGGCTGCTGTTGTCTCAGAGTGGCCGTTTCCAGCACTGCAGCCAGGCCTAGTCTAGCCTAGTCCAGCCAGCAAGAAGTCCCCTTCGCCGCAAATAACGGCGACGGCGCAATTGCCGCGCCCCCCCCATCAGGGGATACAGAAGGAGGAGACCGGAGGAGCTGCAATTGCAGCTTGCAAGGAGGCAACCCGGGCGGAGGTTGCCGGGGCAACGAGCAGTTCGGCGCGAAAGGAGAGATCGCGCCGAACAGGGGAGTGAACGNTGAAATACTGACTTTATTGAAGTCAACTTCAGTGGAGTCAGGATTGCACTCTATATTTTTACCCCTTATTTCTGAGGGTCAAAACTTTTACTATGTACCCTCTGGGCATCAGGAATCAAATAAAAATAACACTGCATTTATTTGTGTATTTACTAAAAAAACCTTTTTATGTATTTGCATTAAAGCCAATCTCAATGTCTTCAAAAGCTTGAGTTTGAAAAAACCCTTGTACAAACCTGTGGGCACCAACGTGACACCATTCCCATTAGGGTGTAGACAAAGCTAGGGGCTCATGTGGCTAAAGGAAGCAGAATGTCACCCACAGCAGTTACTAGAGAGAGAATTGCTGCTGCTGAGTCAAGCGTGTTTTACAGCTGAATTTTATCTCTGAAAGGAAAGTCGTATCAATGAAATGGCAGCGTTCCCAGGGATCTCCTTTGCTCCACTGTTTATGAGGACTTGAAAGGAGTTGCCCTTTGCCCTTTGCTGTGTATGTTTGTCTTTGCTTTCACTTTTATCTCTGCCCCCTAAACCCCAGTCTGTCTCGTACTCCTTAATGCTTTTCATTTGTACCTCCATATTAGTCAATTGCTTCCTTCCTTTCTTCCTCTCTCTCCCTTTCTACTTCCTTGTTATTTTTTTTGTTATTTATTTATTTTATTTATTTACATTTTTATCCCGCCCTCCCCTAAAAAAGGCTCAGGGCGACTCACAATACAGATAAAACAGATATAAAACAGTCCATAAAAACAGTAAAAGAGTAAAATGCAAAAATAAAAGAGCCCCCAAACCCTCTCCCCCAAACCCACCCAATACCACCTCCCCACTTCCTACATCCAACCCCCCTCAACCAAACCCAACTCCCCCTCCCCTAGCCCTGTCCGCCAAATGTCTTTACAAACAAGAAAGTCTTACATCGGTGCCTGCGGAAGACACTCGGGCTTGGGCTCAAACAAACCTCTGTGGGAAGAGTCGTACATAAAATCAGGGCAGCAGCCAAGAACGCCTCCCTGCAAGCCCTCACTGTGCAAACAAGGCTAACAGGCGATACCCACAGTAGGCACTCCCAGCCGATCGAAGGTGGGGAGGGGGGCTGTAATGAGGCATGAAAGGACGGGCAGTCTCTCAGATATGTGGGGCCCAGACAATTTAGGGCTTTAAAGGTCAAAACCAGCACCCTGAATTGTGCCCAGAAAGCTATAGGAAGCCAGGGCAGACTACGGTGCTCCTGGTGCCCTGCCCCTGAAAGGAGGCAAGCCGCCGCATTCTGCACCAGCTGCAGCTTCCGACCAGTCATCAAGGGCAGCCACACGTAGAGCATGTTGCAGTAATCTAGCCCTGAGGTGATGAAAGCCTGGATGACATTGGCCACATCCAAATCAGAAAGAAAAGGCCGCAGTCTCCTCACCAGATGGAGTTGGTGAAAAGCACTACTGGCCACCACTGCAACCTGACAATCCAAGCATAGCAAGCACTCCAAGACTGAGAACCTGATTGAGCAGAGGGGGCCAGACTCCGTCAGTAAGAGAATTCCCAATCCCCTCCATGTTACAAGGCCAGCCAACTATCATCACCTCAGTCTTGTCTGGATTCAGCTTCAATCGGCTCACCTTCCTCCAGTCCCCAATAGCAGTCAAGCAATGGGTGAGCACTGAGATTGCACTGCCTGGGTCACTTGAAAAAGAGAGGTAGAGCTGGGTGTCATCAGCATACTGATGGCACTTCACCTCAAATCTCCGAATGACCTCACATAGTGGCTCATATACCTGATTCCTGCCAGACGGTGCTAGCTGAACAAGGACTATACACCTAACCATTTACCCCAGGAGGAACCGCAGGGCTGCGCGCCTAAGGGCAATGCCAAAGGGCCATTGGGTGCGGCCCTTAGGTGAGGGCTGAGGGAGGCTGGCTATGCGATAGGGTGGTTGGTTTATAGGGCAGTTGGTTATGGTATATGTTGATGGTGAGTTAGGGGAGGATTGAGGGGAACATGACTCCTCCCCTACACATGTGGGGGATGAGGGGGGAGTGGGTTTGGGAGGGTTGGGCACATCCCCCCATGAGAGAGGGGGGTTCGACCCAATAAGGGTGGGGGGTCTGGTCTCCATGTGAGAGGGGGGACCAGGGGAGTATCTCCCCTGCTGCCAGTGTGGGACAGCCAGGGGGGCAGGGCCGTGGGGGGCAACTGGGGAGGTAGATGGCATGGCTATTAGGGTCATGATGGGATGGAGGAGATATGGTCCTAAGAGGGGGGAGGTGAGACCGGTGAGGTGTGATAGATGCTTGTTGCATGTCCCACTCACTACCTCCCAAGCAGTGGAGCAGGTGGTTCTTGGTCAGAGGGCCCCCGACCCTGTGATGGTGCTGTTAAATGTGAGATCAGTGGCTAATAAAGCGACAACAGTCCAGGAAACAATCCTGGACCATGCCACCGATCACGGAAACCTGGCTGTAGAATGAATCGGGGCTTATTCTGGCTGATCTTGTTCTGGCTGGGTATTCTGTGCAGCACCTGATGCGGACGGAGGGATGGGGGCGGGAGGTGTAGCTATGATTTTTAAAGAGGGATGGTCTATGAGGAGGTATCTGGTGCAATCCATATTGGGTATCGAAGGTCTCCATCTTGTGTTTGATTTGGCAGGTGACAGTTTGGGAGTGCTGCTGGTATACCATGCACCTCCCTGCATGCTCTGGCAGAGGTGGTGTTGGGGATGATGTTGTGGTCCACAAAGACAATAGTCTTGGGGGACCTCAACATTCATGCTGATGCTGCCCTTGAGGGAGTTGAGCATGAGTTAATGGCCGCCATGGCAACCATGGGCCTGTCCCAGATGGTTATCAGCCTGACACATCAGGGAGGACATACCTTGGACCTTGTGTTTTGCACCGGCCTTGAGGCAGGTGTTCCGTTAGTGGGGGAGATATCATCTGTGCCCTTGTCATGGATGAACCATTACCTCCTGCATACCTCGCTCCTAGCACACGTCTGCACCTGGAAGCGTGTTGAGCCAATTTGGATGGTTCAACCCTGGAGGATGATGGAACCGGAACAGTTCTGGAATGCTTTGGGGGAAATACCCTCTGACCTTGATGACTGTCTCATCGATGACCTCATTGTGCTGTGGAACACCTTGCTGACAGAGGCCATTGATCAGACGGCTCCTATGCGTCTGCTGCCCAGGTGGCAGCTCTGTAGACCTCTTTGGTTTTCTGAGGAGCTGCAGTTGGTGAAGCGAGATGGGTGGCAGTTGGAGCGATGGTGGCTTCATTTGCGTGCTGAAGCTGATAGATTGTGGCATAGAGCCAGTTTACAAGCCTATGCCGTGGCTATGTGGACAGCAAAGAAGGAGTTCTTTGCTGCCCTCATAGCGTCCGCAAAATCCCATCCAGCAGAGCTGTTCCGGGTAGTGCAGGGGCTGGTCAGTCCGGCCTCCCTCAACCTTGGAGTGGAGTCATCTACTGCCTGCTGTGACATTTTGTGGACAAAAATCGCTCATATTCACCATGATTTCGATGCAGCATTTACTATACTAGGGGAACTAAAGGTTATGGAAGCCCCGTCATGTCCAGTTTTCTGGGATCAGTCTGTTTCAGTCTGTGACGCCCACCAATGCAGTGGATGTTCTTGGGGTGGTCAACACCTCCCTGTGGGTGGGCAGAGTGCTGGGCTGTCTTAAGGAGACAGTGGTGTGGCCTCTGCTCAAGAAACCATCGCTTGACATTTGCTCCCCTGTCAGCTATCGGCCTGTCTCTAACCTGCCCTTTTTAGGGAAGGTTATTGAATGGGTAGTGGCTCAGCAGCTGCAGGAACATCTTGATCGCATCGGTTTTCTTGATCCATCTCAGTCTGGCTTTCATCCGGGTTATGGCAGCGAGACTGCGCTTGTGACTTTGGTAGATGACCTGCACCAAGACATGGATCGGGGTTGTTCGACCCTGCTGATCCTGTTAGATCTGTTGACTGCGTTTGATACCGTTGATCATGAGTGACGCAACTGCGGGACTGTGCAGGAGTGGGAGGAACTGTTCTTGAATGGTTCCGCACATTCCTGACCAGAAAAACCCAGCGGGTGGTTCTCGGGGACTGTTTTTCATCATACCGAGACCTCTCATGTGGAGTTCCACAGGGTTCTGTTCTGTCCCCATTCCTGTTCAACATGTCTATGCAGCCGCTCAGCAAGGTGATTAGGGGGTTCGGTGTACAGTGTCATCAATATGCTGATGACACCCTACTGTACCTCTCTTTTTCAACAGACCCAGGCCTGGCAGTCTTGGTGCTTACTCAGTGCCTGGTGGCTGTGAGGGATTGGATGAGGGCTAATCGACTGCAGCTGAATCCTGACAAGACGGAGGTCATGTTAGTGAGTAAGGCGATGGAATTGGCGGCCCCCATCATTGATGGGGTCTGTCCTCCATTGACCTCCCAGGTACGGAGTCTAGGGGTGCTCCTCTATGCGCAGTTCCACCTGGATCTCCAGGTGGAGGCTGTGGCGAGGAGTGCTTTCCACCAGTTGCATCTGGTGCGATGGCTTCGGCTGTTTGTTTCAGACTCT
>QEPC01007343.1:25547-36519 GCA_003113815.1 Sphenodon punctatus
CAATATTACACAGGGGGAAACACAAAGAACACAGGGAGGGGTAAAAAACTGAAATGAAAATCAATCTAATAATATTCCTACTCTAAATAAATCCAAAACTTAAAACAGGGGAAGGGAATCAGGGATGGAATAAGAGGGAGAGGGAAAGGATTCAATGGAGGGGGTAGGGAGGAAGGAAGATTGAACACAGGGAACACAGGAAGGGGTAAAAACAAAAAAATAATACCTAAATCTATCTAATATAATCTAAATAAATGATAATATGGAGGTAAATGGGTCGGATGCGTGAAATAGGAGGCGGATGGCAATGGATCAGGAATAGGAAGGAGCAAAAACTAGGGATGGGCAAACAGAACGCGGTTTGGATGTTCGGTCGTTCGGTTCGAAATCTGAGTTCGGATTCAATGGTTCGGTTTAGTCGAGTTCGGTTTGGTTGAACTTGGCCGAACATTCAAAAATAGCGAAACCAAAACCAAAACGAAATTGAAACCGAAACCTAATTTTCAGCCCAGTAAAGACATTTTCCCTGCCCCCGAACTCATCCGAATTAATCCGAACACGACCGAACTGTTCGGTCGTTCGAGATTTCGGTTTGGACGTTTGGTTCGGACCTCTGAACAGACCGAGTTCGGTCCGAACTCTGAACATCCGAACTGCGTTCGCCCATCCCTAACAAAAACTGCTGGAAGAGAGGGAGCCTTCTGAAACGCCTGCTGTTCAGGAACAGTGACTAGCTAGAAAGTGTTGGGAAGGGGGGAGGCAATCAGTTTTGTTTCTTGCTGCGCCTGCCTCACCGCAAGCCCCATTGGCTCTGTGCAGCCTAGCCCATGGCCAATCGCAGACTGCGAAGCCAGTGGTCTGAGGTGAAAAGGGATGGTGATTGGGCAGGCTGGCTGCTACTCCGAGCCTCTCCACCTCTGGTGCCTGGAAGTCTGCTCCTCAACTGACTGCCTCACCCTGTCACTTTTGGCCTTCCAGTGACACCACGTTTTTGTTGTTTTAGCCACCCGAAGTCACCCAATGCGATTGGAACTGACCGAACTGTTCAGTCATTTCGGCGTTTGGAATTGAGTTCGGTACGGTTCGGTATGTTCGGATTCGGGTTCAGTCGTCCAAACAGGCCAAGTTCGGGCCGAACTCCGAACTTCCGAACTGCATTCACCCATCCCTACAACCAACTCACTCTAAAAGCGAACACAGAAACCCAGAGCAAGAAAGCTGCCCCACCGGTAAATGACTGTGCATTCTATTAAGGGGGAGGTCAGTTGTTCTGGTTTCCATTTAACTCATTTGTGTTTACACACACAGGGCTGTAATGAAATGAATGTGCACAGGCTTTAAGTAGGGGCCATGGCCTATGTCCCACAGGGAAGCCAGTCCTGGTAGCCCCTCCAGTGTTCCTGAGGCCCCCCAGGATGGCCTATTTCTCCAGGGCCCTCTCCCCACTTGTGACTCTCAGCCCCCAATGTGGCTTCTTCTGCATGGCCCTGCCTGCCCCCCGCCTGACCCCGAGCACCAGACTGCAAATTGTTAAAAGAGTACAGGTCACCTACCAACATTTTTTTCCATAACTAATAGAAAGTATACAATTTCCACACCCCTACCAGAGATATTGGGGCTTCCCCTTAGCCTGGAAACTCTAGGTCAACCCCTGGAGTTTCTGGGTGCAACCTGGAGGGTTGGCAATCCTAGTTAGGGCCTGTTCACAAAAGCAACTTCTCCAAGTGAACAATTCCATAAATTGCTTTATCCAGTCCTTTGTTCGGAGGAGCAGAGGGTGGTTATCTCTGTAAAGCAGCAGGGTTGATCTGGGGAGGGATGACTTTACTTCAGAGGGATGAAGCCACAGCCAGAGGGGCAGGGTGTGGGGTGTGGGGTGTAGCCATTATTTTTAAAGATACATGGATTGTGAGAAAGTATCTTGTGCAAACTGTCACAGGCATTGAGCGTCTCCATCTTGTGATTTAATTGGCCAGAGACAGATTAGGGGTGCTGCTTGTATACTCTGAACCTACCTATATGGCAGCAACCTTGCATACTCTAGCGGAGCTAGTGTCAGAGGTGGTCTTGTGGTCCCCGAAGAAGATGATCCTGGGGGACTTCAACATTCACACCGATGCCAGTCTTGGGGGGGATGGAGCATGAGTTTATGGCCACCACAGCAACCATGGAACTGTCACAGATGGTTGTTGGCCCAACCCATGAATATACCCTAGATATGATAGTTTGCACAGGCCTGGTCACCTGGCACATATCTGCCCCAAGAAAGGTGCAGAACCAGTTAGGTTGGTTTGCCCCTGGAGACTTATGGAACCAGAGAGGTTCCGGAATGGTCTTGGGGAGTTGCCCTCCAATTTCAACGACCATTCGCTCAATGACCTCGTGGCTCTTTGGAATACTCTGCTAACTGAGGTCATCGACCAAATGGCTCCTAGGCATCCACTCCCTGACCACCGACAACGCAGGTCCCCTTGGTTTACAGAGGACCTGCAGTAGATGAAGCAAGAAGGGTGGTGGTTGGAGCAATGGTGGTGTCGTTGTCGTGCTGAAGTTGCCCAATTGCGGCATAGAGTTAGTTTATGTGGCTGTGCAAGCAGCAAAGAAGAGATTATTTGCTTCTCTCATAGCATCTGAAAAGTCACGTCCAGTGGAGATTTTCCAGGTGGTGAGGGGGCTGGTCAGTCTGCCCTCCCTCAGCCTGGAACTGGAATTTTCCAGTGTGCGCTGTGACATGTTCGTTGACTTTTTTGTGGATAAAATCATTCGAATTCACCATAACTTCGATGCCATGCTTGTAACAGTAGAACCAGAGGTAATGGAAACCCCACTTTGACCTGTTTTATGGGATCAGTTCCAGCAGGTGTTGCCCGCTGATGTGAAGGATGTCCTTGGGGCGGTTAGAGCCACCTGTTGTGAACTGGACCCGTGCCTGTCCTAGCTGGTTAAGGCCAGCCGGGAGACATTATGGACATTGCTGGCTGGGGTGGTCAAGGTCAACGTCTCCCTTAGGGAGGGAAGAATGCTGAGCTGCCTCAAGGAGGCGGTGGTACAGCCTCTGCTCAAAAAACCATAATTGGACATTGACTCCCTAGCCAGCTATCAGCCTGGCTCTAACCTTCCCTAAAACGGGAAGGTTATTGAATGTGTGGTGGCTTGGCAGCTTCAGGGGCTTCTGGACTGTGCCAGTTTTTTTGACCCCTCAAAGTCCAGCTTTTGTCTTGGTTTTGGCACTGAGACTGTGCTTGTGGCCTTGGTTGGTGACCTCCGCCATGAGTTGGACCAGGGTCGATCAACCCTGTTGATCCTGTTAGATCTCTCAGCTGCATTTGATACTGTTGACCACAAGATGTTGGTGACCTGCTTGTGGGAATGAGCCGGGTTAGGTGGGACTGTTCTTGCATGGTTCTGCTCCTTCCTGGCCAGGTGAACTCAGCGTGTGGTGGTTGTTCATCATCTCCCCAGGACCTCACATGTGGAGTCCCACAAGGTTCTATTCTGTCCCCTTTCCTGTTCAATGTGTAGATGCAGTCTTTGGACGAGATTGTTGGATAGTTTGGTGTGCGGTGTCATCAGTATGCTGACACCCAGATCTACTTCCCCTTTTCAACTGAACCAGGCTCAGTGTTACCCAGTGTTTGATGGCTGTGATCGTGGTAGGAGGGACTGGTGGCAGCCATCACTGATGGGCAAGCCCCAATTCTCCCACGGAATTTAAAAAAAAATTCCGCAGAGCCCAGGCCCCAATTCTGCGCCTCACCGCACT
The DNA here is from genome assembly GCA_003113815.1 of Sphenodon punctatus. NCBI lineage: Eukaryota > Metazoa > Chordata > Lepidosauria > Sphenodontia > Sphenodontidae > Sphenodon > Sphenodon punctatus. The sequence goes on from QEPC01007343.1 coordinate 29,311, forward strand.
GATTTACCATGCGNGCTGTAATGAAATGAATGTGCACAGGCTTTAAGTAGGGGCCATGGCCTATGTCCCACAGGGAAGCCAGTCCTGGTAGCCCCTCCAGTGTTCCTGAGGCCCGCCAGGATGGCCTATTTCTCCAGGGCCCTCTCCCCACTTGTGACTCTCAGCCCCCAATGTGGCTTCTTCTGCATGGCCCTGCCTGCCCCCCGCCTGACCCCGAGCACCAGACTGCAAATTGTTAAAAGAGTACAGGTCACCTACCAACATTTTTTTCCATAACTAATAGAAAGTATACAATTTCCACACCCCTACCAGAGATATTGGGGCTTCCCCTTAGCCTGGAAACTCTAGGACAACCCCTGGAGTTTCTGGGTGCAACCTGGAGGGTTGGCAATCCTAGTTAGGGCCTGTTCACAAAAGCAACTTCTCCAAGTGAACAATTCCATAAATTGCTTTATCCAGTCCTTTGTTCGGAGGAGCAGAGGGTGGTTATCTCTGTAAAGCAGCAGGGTTGATCTGGGGAGGGATGACTTTACTTCAGAGGGATGAAGCCACAGCCAGAGGGGCAGGGTGTGGGGTGTGGGGTGTAGCCATTATTTTTAAAGATACATGGATTGTGAGAAAGTATCTTGTGCAAACTGTCACAGGCATTGAGCGTCTCCATCTTGTGATTTAATTGGCCAGAGACAGATTAGGGGTGCTGCTTGTATACTCTGAACCTACCTATATGGCAGCAACCTTGCATACTCTAGCGGAGCTAGTGTCAGAGGTGGTCTTGTGGTCCCCGAAGACGATGATCCTGGGGGACTTCAACATTCACACCGATGCCAGTCTTGGGGGGGATGGAGCATGAGTTTATGGCCACCACAGCAACCATGGAACTGTCACAGATGGTTGTTGGCCCAACCCATGAATATACCCTAGATATGATAGTTTGCACAGGCCTGGTCACCTGGCACATATCTGCCCCAAGAAAGGTGCAGAACCAGTTAGGTTGGTTTGCCCCTGGAGACTTATGGAACCAGAGAGGTTCCGGAATGGTCTTGGGGAGTTGCCCTCCAATTTCAACGACCATTCGCTCAATGACCTCGTGGCTCTTTGGAATACTCTGCTAACTGAGGTCATCGACCAAATGGCTCCTAGGCATCCACTCCCTGACCACCGACAACGCAGGTCCCCTTGGTTTACAGAGGACCTGCAGTAGATGAAGCAAGAAGGGTGGTGGTTGGAGCAATGGTGGTGTCGTTGTCGTGCTGAAGTTGCCCAATTGCGGCATAGAGTTAGTTTATGTGGCTGTGCAAGCAGCAAAGAAGAGATTATTTGCTTCTCTCATAGCATCTGAAAAGTCACGTCCAGTGGAGATTTTCCAGGTGGTGAGGGGGCTGGTCAGTCTGCCCTCCCTCAGCCTGGAACTGGAATTTTCCAGTGTGCGCTGTGACATGTTCGTTGACTTTTTTGTGGATAAAATCATTCGAATTCACCATAACTTCGATGCCATGCTTGTAACAGTAGAACCAGAGGTAATGGAAACCCCACTTTGACCTGTTTTATGGGATCAGTTCCAGCAGGTGTTGCCCGCTGATGTGAAGGATGTCCTTGGGGCGGTTAGAGCCACCTGTTGTGAACTGGACCCGTGCCTGTCCTAGCTGGTTAAGGCCAACCGGGAGACATTATGGACATTGCTGGCTGGGGTGGTCAAGGTCAACGTCTCCCTTAGGGAGGGCAGAATGCTGAGCTGCCTCAAGGAGGCGGTGGTACAGCCTCTGCTCAAAAAACCATAATTGGACATTGACTCCCTAGCCAGCTATCAGCCTGGCTCTAACCTTCCCTAAAACGGGAAGGTTATTGAATGTGTGGTGGCTTGGCAGCTTCAGGGGCTTCTGGACTGTGCCAGTTTTTTTGACCCCTCAAAGTCCAGCTTTTGTCTTGGTTTTGGCACTGAGACTGTGCTTGTGGCCTTGGTTGGTGACCTCCGCCATGAGTTGGACCAGGGTCGATCAACCCTGTTGATCCTGTTAGATCTCTCAGCTGCATTTGATACTGTTGACCACAAGATGTTGGTGACCTGCTTGAGGGAATGAGCCGGGTTAGGTGGGACTGTTCTTGCATGGTTCTGCTCCTTCCTGGCCAGGTGAACTCAGCGTGTGGTGATTGTTCATCATCTCCCCAGGACCTCACATGTGGAGTCCCACAAGGTTCTATTCTGTCCCCTTTCCTGTTCAATGTGTAGATGCAGTCTTTGGACGAGATTGTTGGATAGTTTGGTGTGCGGTGTCATCAGTATGCTGACACCCAGATCTACTTCCCCTTTTCAACTGAACCAGGCTCAGTGTTACCCAGTGTTTGATGGCTGTGATCGTGGTAGGAGGGACTGGTGGCAGCCATCACTGATGGGCAAGCCCAATTCTCCCACGGAATTTAAAAAAAAATTCCGCAGAGCCCAGGCCCCAATTCTGCGCCTCACCGCACTGATTTACCATGCGTGGGGGGGGGAGGGCTTTCCTCTTCCCTCCCCCCCTGCACTGGTAAATCCTTCCCCCAGGCTGTGAAGGGTAGGGGATTCCCCTCCCCAGCCTCCGCTGGCTGCCAGGGGCTGCCTCCCAGTTTAGAAATTAAAATTAGCTTAGCAGTGACGGCCAGCCACTCTCCTCAGTGTGCTCATCCCCACCCAGCTCCAGGGCTTCTTCGAGCAGCGCAGCCAGATGACATCATCCGTCTGCATCGCCCTGAGAGGCCCTGTTGGGAGGGGCCAGGAAGAAGCCCTGGAGCCGGGTGGGGACGAGCGCGCTGAGTGAAGCAGCTGGCCGTCACTGCTAAGTTAATTTTAATTTCTAAACTGGGAGGCAGCCCCTGGCAGCCAGAGGAGGCTGGGGAGGGGAAGCCCCAAGGATTTGTTCATCCCCATTCCCCCATGGAACCTCCTGCCCCACGTCTCCCCAGCACAGGCTAGAAATTCTGTGCTGGGGTAAGCGGGGCAGGACATTCCACGGAGGGAGGGGGATTCTGCGGGAAATCTGCGAATCGCAGACCCGCGGGAGAGTCGGGGTCCTGCTGATGGGGTCTGCCCTCCATTGGTCCCTCAGGTTCGTATTCTGGGGGTGCTCCTTGACTCACAGCTCTGCCTGGATGTCCAGGTGGAAGCTGTGGCACTGGGAAAGGGTGCATTTTGCCAATTATATCTAGTGCAATGGTTTGGTCTGTATGTCTCAGACTTCAATCTAGCGACCATCATCCATGCTTTCATCACCTCAAAACTGGACGATGGTCACTAGCTCAAAGTCTGAGACATATGGCCGAATCCATTGCACCATATATAATTGGCAAAATGCACCCTTTGCCAGTGCCATATACCCCAAAGTGGAGCTTAAAAAAAACACCTCCCCCCTCCCAACCTCCCACCCATCACCCGTCTCCCGCACCAAAAGCCTGGCAGAACAGCCAGGTCTTACACTTTCTAGAAAGAGAGAAGATCTGGGGCCAGGTGAACCTCTGTCGGAAGGGCGATCCACAGCTGTGGAGCGGCCAGCAAGAACACCCTCCTCATCGTCACCACCCGAGATACCCGGTGGATACTGAGGTGGACGTCCCACTCCTCAGCTGACTTCAGGGGCCGATTCAGGACCCGGGTGGGTGAGGTGATCCTGCAGATAGGTGAAGCCTTGGCCATTTAGGAACACCTTGAATCAGGCCTGGAAAACTATGGGCAGCCAGTGCAAGGAACAAAGCACTGGTGTAATATGCTGGTGGCAACCCGTTGCCATGAGGAGACGAGCCGCCATGTTCTGCACCAGCTGTAGTCTCCAGACTGTCACCAAGGGTAGCCCTACGTAGAGTGCATTGCTGGCACCATTTTGGAAAAGGGCAGCACATGTGCTGAACGTCCCAGGTGGCCATTTTGCATATATACAGTTCTTCTTTCTTTTTCTTTTTTTGCCATCATGTTTCTCGGCGAGAATGTAGTTAAGACACTGCTGATTCTCGGTTCGATCTCATTTGTCAGAACGAGCCGAGAATTTTGATTCTCAGCAAGAAACACGAGAATCACAAATTCTAATTTAAGCCCTATTCAAGACTGGATTGATATCCCTGTAATTGAGAGCTGAATTGCTGGTGTAAATTGGGTGCAACTGCAGTGAAACACATGGAGTTGTCAGTGGGGAACTGTGTCCTAGGCCTAGAAAGGCCTTTAAACATTTGTCTTGCATTCTGATGCCTCTGAATGACCTCTCTCAACCTCTCTCTTGTTGCTTTTCTTTATCTGTCAATCCACCCCTCGTTTTGTGAAAGTATCTAAACAAGAGATGTGTCAAGCTGTTCCAAAGGAACTACTTTCTGTTTCATTTATCTCCATCTTCTCCATCTCTTCAGCCCTTGTGACCCTAACAGTTGTTTGGGTTCATTTTTCACAGATGAGTCTGGATGAACCTTTTTTGCCTGCTTTTCTCTTGACAAATCCACAAGGCATGGTGGCTGGGTGGGCCCAACGGGATGTTATTTTTCCTCACTACTTAAGCTTCTTGTGAGTAACTCCCTGCAGCTGTCCATAAACACAGGGCTTTCTGATCAGAGCAGAGAAAGTGGTTGTGGGACTGTCTTGCGGCTCTCACTGTTTATGCAGGGAGTTGACCACAAGCCAAGCAGCACTGGAATCCCCTCAGCTCATGTTAAAGGGGTTTTAATAACTGTCAGTAACTAGGGCTACAAAGAATATTCGCCGAGTATTTCTGAAGTCCAAGGAGCATTCCCAAGCTTTTGGGCTGCTCCTCAACCTGCAGAGATTACTCTAATCCCCATGCCAGATTGGGGGGAGGTCTAAAAGGGGGGGCAAGGCTGGGTAACGTACCCACTGAAGGGGTCCCAGACTGATGTGTGGTCTCTTCCCTCTCTGAGCAGTCTCAGTTGTGTGTGTGTTTTCCCCTTCAAACTGAACAGTCATGACTAGAGACAGGTCCCTGTCCCATGGTGCCTACAATCTAGGAAGAACAAGGGAGAGGAGACAAGAAGGATTGGAACATAGGGAGAGACAGGAATACATTCAAGAAGTTGAGAAGTTTCATGTTCCCGTGCATAGCCTAGTTACAAAGGAGTGTGTGTGTGTGGGGGGGGGGGCATCCTAGAGGATAAGACAGGATAAAGGAGAAGCATAAATGAGCAATCTTTGGGGGTTGAGGAGCTAAGGAAAGCCTGGCAGAAGAGAGGTAGGTTTTGAGGAGGGATTTGAAGGTCTGAGGGAAGGGGCAGAGTGTGCATGCTCTAGGAGGGAGTTCCAGGCTTAGGGATCAGCATGGAAGGGGTGAAGATGGGCCAGGAAGCTGGAGACTCTGGCGTGGATAATAGGGATGTGCGAACGCGGTTCGGAAGTTCGGAGTTCAGACCGAACTCAAATAGTTTGGTCGACCGAACCGAATTTTTGAACTGAACTCGAATTCGACCGAACTGTTCGGTCAAATCCGAACCAGTTCGGAAGGCAAGAAAACCCAGTTTTGAATGTCCGAACTCGGTTCAGAAGTTCGGAATTTGACCAAACTCGAATAGCTTGGTCGACCAAACCGAACTTTTGAACCGAACTCAATTTTTGAACCGAACCCAATTTCCGAACACAGTTCTGTTCGCACATCCCTAGTGGATAATGGTGATGGTAGAGGAACTGCTGGGCGATGCCCAGCTCCATGTGCTTTTGAAGTGAAGTAGAGAGTGACCTCCTAACTTGAAGTTTCTCACTTTCCCCTATAAATCTTCCTATACTTCCTCCTGCAAGTGGCTGGAGAGCAAAGAATTCCGAGTGGAGTTTGCAGGAACAGCTCCGAGAAACATTTTGCGCCTGCTAAGGAAATTTAGGAGGCAAAGACCTATTATTGCTTCCACTGGCCATCTGTCACCCACCCAGCAGTTCAGTAATTTGTATGATGGTAGCACACAGAGGCCCTAACTGAGATCAGGCCCCCCTTGTGCTAGACCCTGTACAGACTCACAGCAGGAGGCAGACCCTGGGTTGTTGCCAATGTCTATGTCTGCTGAAGCTTTGGCTGGCAACATGCAACTGTCTGAACTATTTTCTTTGGCACAGCGGCTGCTTTTGATATCCGGTTTATTCAAGAGTCCTGTATATTGCAAATCAGAAACGCTTTGTTATGACCATGGACAGTAGAAAAACAATATGTATGAGCCGGAACCTTGGCAAATAACAAAAGAACAATGTAGCAAAGTGCATTGAGAGAAGGGACGAACTTCATTTAGACTAGATACAATTAAAGCCATGAGAGTTGCTTTGTTTGCTGAAGCGCTCTGGTGTCCCACATCGTTGGAGACGAGCTGTTTATTTGGATTCCTTTTATAAACCTCTTTGCTGTGTATGATACAAATTGAAGTGGGTGTACAGAAATGGTGAGTTCTTCTTATCTTTGTGTAAAACTGAAAAAAAAACACTGTTGGCCAGCTATGTTTCTAATGGTGCACTGTGGGTAACACAAATAAGTGATACCATCAGTTTTGCAGTGCACAAGCACAAATTCCACTGCTCTTCTTCTCTCCCTTTTCAGTCTAAGGGTAAGATAAGGAGACAGACATTTTAACTATTTTATTTTAAGACAGGACAACAGCATGAGAGCTGAAGCGGATAGATATTTTTGAAATTTCAATGACTAGTGGCATTTTTGGATAACCCTCCCAATATTGGAATAATGATTTTCCACCAAAACAATATTGGCACATTCACTTGTTTGGATATTTCAGTTATTTTGGTCATTTCAATATTTCAGTTACTTTATTTGGTCACTATTAGCACCATTGTGTGAATCGCAGTAATAGTGTCCAAATGGAGAAACCAAAAATACCAAAATGACACAAATAAACAAACAGAAATGACCACAATACTGAAATAATCAAACTGAATGATCCCAAGTAGACATGCAAACGTCGGTCTGCCGGGAGTGCCTTCCTGGAGGTCCCCCATGTTAAGCGGGGGGCCACAATGGAGAGGGCATTCTCGGTGGCCGCGCCTTTGGAAATCCCTCGCGGAGGAAGCTCGCCTGGCCCCAAGCCTTTTAACATTCTGCCAAGTTTGTAAAACCTGGCTGTTTGCCCAGGCCTTTGGGGAGCGGGGGAGGGGGGTTAGGGTTTTTTATCTCCTTCCCACCCTTATCTATTGTTGTACTGTTGTCCTAGCCCAGTTTTAGTGGGTTCTAATATTAGGATGGTTTTAATTTTTATATG
>QEPC01007343.1:37641-49907 GCA_003113815.1 Sphenodon punctatus
GGGGGGGGGGGGGGGGGGGGGTAAACGGGGCCCGGCGGGGGGGGGGGGGGGGGGGGAGGGGGATGGGGACCCCCCTTCACACCCATCCCCCCTGGGGGTGGGGAGGTTGGGTACAGGGTGGGGGAGGGAAGGATCAGTCTGTCAGCTAAGCTTACCTGCGCTGCTCTCAGTCTACTGCTCCGTCCCTTGAGCACGGCGTGACTTTCTCTCGGGGGACTGAGGCAGGGAGGAAGCGCGTGTGCACACTGCTCCCCCTTCCTCAGTCCCCCAAGCCAAGCTATCTCACCAGGGTTGTCAGCGCAACTGCCCTGGCGAGATCTTCCATTGCGCCCATTGAGTGCAATAGAAGGCTGTAGCCCCTCCCTCCACAGCACGTCCCATACGTGCTGTGGACGGTGGAGTTCAGCCGCCCAAATCGTGTTTTCCATAGGAAAATGCTTTGGGCGACTGAGTAGCTGAACCTTTTTGTCCCTTCGGGGACCCACTCCCTCTCCCAGTGGAGTGGGTGGGTCCTTGAAGGGAGAACGGGTTCAGTGACAGCTACAGCAGCCTCTGCAGCAGTTCAGAGACTGCTGTAGCTGTCATAAACGGCGGCACGGTTTTTTGTTTTTTTAAAAAACTGTTAAAGTCGGCGGTGGCCCCACAGGGCATTGGGGGGCACCGCCCATAACTCCGTGCAGGGGGAGCCATCCCTGGTGAAGTAGCTGGACTCTCAAGTCCTGAGGGTTCCCCTGTGTCTCTCTCCTTCTCCAGGTATATCTACAGAGCCCTGAAGGCAAATGGGGGTAATTGGGTGTGGAGTAGCTAGGCTATCAAGCCCTGAGTGTCCTTCGGGTGGTGGCTGAAGGATGGAGGCATAAGGATGCTCGCCGTTATGCAGCTGTTGAGCAGCCAGTGAGCAAGTGGTCAAATTATAATGGGTTACGCTCTGTATAGAGGAAGATTATAGCTGCTGGAGGGACTGTTACTGGCTTGCCTTATTACCGCCTGCATCTAGGCTTGCAACTCCTTCAAAGGTTTGTAGGCCGTTTATGGGCCTGTTAGGGGCAGAGGGTTTGTCTTAAATTGTTTTTAAATTGTTTTTACTTTTTAGGGTTGTTTGGTTGAGTTGGGTGGAGGGAATGACTGAGAGGGAGAGGTATAGGACTACTCTTGTTGGAAAGAAAGGGTCTTCAATACAGAGGGTTGGGAGTGGGGTATTGGGTTATTACCCCCCTGTGAGGGGGGGGTATGAGCAGGTATGTGGGGGGTCATTCCCTGGCCCCCCTGTTGAGGGGGGGTGGAAACAAGCATGGGGGAATTGAGTGGGAGGGTGTGTCCCAGCCCCCCTGTGAGGGGAGGCATGCATAGGGAAGAACGGTGGGGGAGTACGCCCCCCCCCACCTGCCACCTTTGCCGCTCCACCTCTGGGGGTGCTGGGCTTCAGAGACCCTCTCTGACTACCCACCTCCTGGAGTCCTGGGGCACCATTTTGCTGGGTGGAGATTAGAAATGATATGCTGGAGGGAAAAACCTGTCTGGAGGGTGTTGGGAGGGGGTCGGCTATTGGGGTCATGCTGGGCATGGGGCGGTATGGCGTGGGGGGAGGATTGACTCTCGGAAGAGACACTTGGTATCTGTCCCCAAATCCAACTACTCCCTGCCCCCCCGCCCCCATTTCGGGATATTTGGGGGCTAAGGCCAGTAGAGACACTGATGCTGCCTAATGCAAGGTTGGTGGCTAATAAAACATCAACCATCTGTGATTTTATTAAGGATGAGGCCGCTGACCTCATGTGCATTACAGACTTGGAAGAGATGAACAACTCTTATGCTAGCTGTATGTTTCTGACCCAGCGCAAAGTTTGTTGAGTCACTGCTACATACTTTTGGCGAGGGAGATGGGCTGTAGGGTGGAAAGGGGGCATGGGGAGGAGAGTGGCTTTAGTTTTGTGCCTCTCTTTTTATGGTATTTTTTGGTTTTATTGATTGTATGTGTTTTGACATTGTAAGCTGCCCTGGGCAGCTTGGAGCAGGAGGGGGGGGGGGTAGTAAATAAATAAATAAATAAATATCTGCTATGCACCTGTTCTGCATGGGCCCACATGCTATCAGGCCCACCATGTAGAGCAGGAACTTGCGTGTAGTTACTGATAAGAGCAGCTGCAGGCAGGGCAAGAGGAAGTCACTGTTGGCAGGGGCAGGGAAGAAGCTCTTACCTGAGCTCTGGGAGGAGCGGCTTTTGGAGTGGCAGTGACAGGTTCCTGGGAGGAGCCCCCAGCAGTGTCAGCAGCTGGAGTGACTGTATGTCTCTGAAAGGACCTGAGGAAGGTTCCTATGTGGCCCAAAAGCTTGCACATTCTCACCAACAGAAGTTGGTCCCATAAAAGAGATCATTGGAACTACTTTGTCTCCATGGTTGAAAGCACCAGAAGAAGGACCTGGGATCAGCTTCAGCTTCATTACCACTCCCACTGCCTCCCGCTCCGAAGGGCCTGTGACCGCTGCTCCTGTCATGACACTACTAGGCACCTGCTACCATCACTCCAGTCACTACTGCTGCTCCCTGCAACCTGCTTCCACCACTCTAGCCACTGTTCCACCTCCAAGAAAGCCACCCCACCCCCCATCTAATTCCTAACAAACCAGCCAGGGCTTCATGTGGGGAAGGGGGGGGTTGTCAGTGCTCATCCTGACAATTAAATTCAAGGCGTGGCTGAGCCCCCGGAAATCTTTCCAGTAGGAATGTGCACCCCAAAATGTGAAAGGTTTAAAAAAAAAAAAAAAAAGGCCAGTATTGGTCATTTCAGGGTTGGAAACAACATCCAGAAAAACATCTGGCTGGTTTATTTGGCTTTTATTAATTACTTGCTTGACCCATGCCCCTGCGCTGGTCATCATATAAACTAAATTACAAGAACTCCTGCCTTATTTTCAGGTGCAGAGAGAAAAGTTGGTCCAGCGGTTGGGCTGCTTGCTGGAAACTAGGGTTCAGTTCCCTGTGCTGACAAACTCTGGGCAGGGGGATGTGGCTTCCAGGTCAGGGGAGGGGGCACAGCTTCTGGGGCAGGCTTGGGCCTCAGCAATTCATGTTTTTTTATCTTTTTACAAATTCAGCACTAATACTAGCTATGTGTGTTTGAGTGGCGCTACTTGTTAGCTGGCACAACTGTTCAACAGACAGTTGCCAGCATGGGTTTAATTTTACTCGTAGCTGGCATAACATCTGTTAGCACTTTTTACGTTTTTCCTACCATTCTGTGGTGAAGTGATATTTCACAATGGCTGGTATTTACTGGCAATTCTTGCGCGCTTTCAGCTATCTTTGGGTGCTTTGTTGGTTCTGATGTCAAACCTTGTCTAACCAAACATGAAAGTCCGTCTTGCCTTAGACTTTTCAATATCCATTTGAATTTTGCTTCTCTGAGGTAATGATAGCCCCCATTCATGTTACAAGACAAGAGTACACTGTATAGGACACAGAAGACTCAAGTCCCTCTTCTATGGACTGTCTTTCTCACATGGGAATAATTCTTTGCAGGCTTTCTGGAGATTTCATCTTCTTTAGGCTGCCATTATCCTAATGGGGCAGAAAGGAACACGACAGTTATTTTCTAATGGTTCTGGAACTTTCTGATGTTCCCTGTTTTACCAATGAGCAAAGGAATTGATTCTTCACCAGCTGCCCCTTTTGGTATTACTGAAACTGATTGTCCACTTATTTTCAAAGTGCTACTATCTGAAGAAATAGTGGCAATTTATGCACAAGTTCGAAGCTCCACAAAGGGCTGCTTTGTTACTGGAACTTATATCTCAAAAAGACTATTTTTTTTACAAATCAACTACAGTATAAGAGGCTACAACTGAAAATCAATTAGGACCAATTGGGGCAAAATTCCCATTATCTCCAAGGCGGCTAGATCCAGACTACAATAGGCAATAGACCATATATTTAATTTACAAGCCTGAATGGTGATTTGAAAGTCATGGCAAAGTATTAATATGCAAAATGTGAGAAGCATTAAAAAGACACAGGGTGATAATAGACACGATGCTGGTCCGCCATGGCCTGCCTGGACTGATGTCTCACCAGGAAGTTTATCATCTCCAAGGCGACTAGATCCAGACTACAATAATATAATTTTATTTACTTAGCGCCCCCACCCCCTTCTACTGAATTGTTCTCAGAGCACTTCACAAGATTGATACAATTAAATAACCTAAAATCCATGTAAAATAGGATGCATAAAACAATATTGCATATAACATATATGCAAATAAAGTACCCAGCATGATCTCCAGAAATTGATTTCACAACTTATGTGGGGATGGGATGCTGCTAGGATGTACTGGGGGTGAAAACAGACATGACGCTGTAACCACCCTTTAACCACCCTTGGTGGTCATTTATGCATGTTGAAGGGCCGCATAGGGCACCAATACAGCCCTGCAACATGCATAAATAACCACCAAGGGTGGTTAAAGGGTGGTTAGCGTCATGTCTGTTTTCACCCTGAGTCCCCTCAGGCCTGGCTGGACTATAAAGCCAGGCGATACAAAGAATTTCCACATTCGATCTTCAGGGCTGAAATCATGTCTCCATGCAGCGTTGAGCACTTTGTGGGCTTAGTACCTAGGCAACCTGTTTTTGAGCGGTTTTGGCCCTCGGGGTGGGGGAGTCCCACAGCACAAGCAGCTCTGCGACTCTGTCTCTCACCCATTCAAAACTTCTACACATCAGATTCTAGGGATGAAACTCCGGAATGATTTTCAGTTTTTGTGTTTTTGGTTTCGGTTCTCCAAGAATTTCAGTTGTTGTTTCAGTTTTAGAGTTTTTTCATTGATTTCTTTTCCTTATTTTTTTTTATTTTTTTTTGGCATTAGAAAAAAAGGGAAACAATAATGCAAAAAACCTGAGAAACCAAAACGGGAACCAAAATTTCAGATAGAACCGAAATTCCCATTTTCAGGCTGTTTCAGCTCTAGTCGAAACCAAAATTCCCATCCCTATCAGATTCCTTTAATCACAGTTGTTATTAATAATTTCTATAGCATTTTCAGTGTTCAAAGTGTTTTGCAATCCTTATCCAACTCACTCCCACAACAACTCTGTGGATGGAGACCATGTAGTTCAAATTATCTTTTATTGGACCAACTTCTGTTGGTGAGACTATGCACGTTTTCAGGCCACACAGAGTCCTTCCTCAGGTCTGTAGCCTAGTCAGTCATGAAAATAAAGTTCATTATATAAGGTTCACTCTGTGGTTCATCATTATTCCCATTGTGCAGCTAGGAAATTGAGAATGAGAACTCTTTCACACCTGCACAAATGTATCCTTAGAAGATCGGGATCTGCATGCAAATCAGGCGTGTCTTTGATCAGGTGAAAATGACAAGAGGTGCATGACTGAAGCTATGAGCGTTTACAAGGGCAATTGACCAAGCTGTGAAATCCACCTCTGCCAATCACCCTTGTAAACACGCATAAAAGCTTCAATCTCGCACCTCTGGGGTGCTTTTAGATGGACAGGTTGCCCTGGCACTGGGCACACCAGCCTGCTTCATCCCTGAGTAGCCTGTCTGTCTAAAGTCTTCCCACCAGATGTTGAAATGAAGCAGACTGCACCACCTTTGTGGAAGCCCTGCCGGCAGTGTTCTAGAACATCCCGGAGCACCGGCTGTGGAGTGGGCTTGCCAAACCCGGGGAACCAGCCCAAAGCGGAGCAGCTGTCCGTCTGATGTGCGGATCCACACTGCTGCTCCACTCCCAGCCAGCCATTGCCCTGGGCAACACTACAGAGTTGCGGACACCAGCATAGAGCACCGGCCAATCAACCACAATTCTATGGTTCAGGAGGGGGCACCAGGCAGGTGAACTGCAAGATGAGGAATCCACTGGGTCTGTCTGAACCCGACCCAGGTGGGGCTAGACACAGGGATGCACCCTGAAGCAGCTCTGGGGCAGGCTGCCTCCGCATCCATCTGAAAACACCCACTGACTTGAATGAATTCTGTTTACCCAGCTCAATGCTACAGGGTGCTGAGCTCTGATCCGGCAAAGCATATGTTTAACTTGTGCATATGAATACTCCAACTGTGAGACTGACTGTAATCAGTCTGGGACAGGAGGGAGCATTATTTAATTAAGTGCCTGTACAGTGGCTAGCACCATTGGGGCCCATGACTGGGGCTTCTTGATTCTACTGCAGTGGATCAAATAACAAGGAAAAAAGGGTGGAGAAATTCTCCCAGACCGTTAGAGGTTCTTCCAAAGAGCGATGACTACATGGGAACGCAGCCAGCCACAGGATGGGGGTGAGGGGGCGGGGTGAATAATGACAGCTGTTCTCCTCTGTAGTCAAAACATCTCCAAGAAACTCCCCAGGTTATAGAGTCCTCCTAAAACAACTTTAACCCTTTATATATTTCACAGCTTTCCCTCAACCATGCAGTAGGAGTATGTAACAGAGAGTTTGTTCATTCATGATTACATTGGTCGTTTGACAACTAATTGCCAAGAGATGGGCATACCTCCCACCAGTGCCTTTTTATGAGGGGCAGTCCCTCTTGGATGCTGAATCCCACTATCCCTCTTTCAGGAGTCAAAGTCCCGAGACGGGGAGAGAGAGAGAGAGAGAGAGAGAGAGAGAGAGAGAGAGAGAGAGAGAGAGAAGACTGGAATTCAAACTTCAGGCACCTCTTTCCTAGTTGTCTCCCAGAGAAAGCCCTTGAGAGGACAATGAGGAGATGACGGAATGGCTGATAAGCAGGAGAACATCCAGGTGCAGTCACACAAGATGCCCTGGGCAGACTAGCATACCTTGGACAGCCTGCTGGGCAGCAGGACCACACAATGCAGTGCATCATGTGGCCGGCGGTCGCCAGATGTTCCCCCTGCCATGCGGCGGGGAGAGCAGCTGGCTGCTACATGATGCATCCTCAGGAAAAGGCTGAGGACGACGTGTCACATAGCAGCCTTACCCCATGGTAAGGCTGCCCAAGCCATGGCAGCCTGTGTGCCAAGGTCCCTTCTGCCCCACCACGTGGCGAGCTCCCTGGAAGGGGTTTGTGTGGCAGGCACTGTTGCCTGTCATGTTTGGCCACGTCACAGCTGCAGGTGGGATTTTGGTTGAGCCAAGGGGTAGGGTCCACTTGTGTGGATGGCACCTTGGCACGCCCTGGCTGCATCAGGAGTTTGGGCAGCAGCCCACCCAGCTGTCCATCAGTGGGGGGTGCGCGTCTGTCCAGCTCCCATGCTGGCCCTGTAGTGTCGGTTGCACTTGCCTGCCATGGGGCTGCATGGTGAACAGGCCCACCACAGCCCATGTGGCTGCACTCTCTGGGCGCTTTTAGACGATCCCGCTAACAAGCAGGATCGTTCAGAGGTGGGATCGGGCACCCGCCTTTCTCTCTACGCCGGAGAGCATCAGACCCGGCGTAGAGACTCAGTGCACATGCGCACCCTTCTGCGCATGCCCACTCGTCAAAATATCCCGAAGTGTGCCGTGAAGCCGGCACAGCGGCGATCCGCGTTGGACGGGGCAGGATCGCCTGCCCGGTCTGACACAGGGAAGAGCCGGCTTAAATGTGCGTTTTCAATTTAAACGAGCGCAAAGAAAGGCGGCTGATCAAAGGATCAGCCGCGTTTCTTGTCTCGTTTAAAAGCAGCCTCAGTCTCTCTTTATGAACTTGGAATGTTGAGAGGTGTGTGAAGGGGTGGAGCTTATCTTCTGATGGGCAGAGTTTATAGACCAAAGGGGTGGGGCTTGTACCTCTTTGGTTGCTGGAAATGTTGGGAGGTTTGGATGGGGCAGTAAGAATATAGCATCTCTTTGAAAAGGTTTCTCAAAGCCCAAGCATTTTCCTGAGGTAATGCAAGACCTTTTTATTTGGCCAGGCATTGATCAAATGGGGATAAATTCTTAGGAAGTACATTTATAAGGAGTTATTTTTGCATTGTATATTTATGATTTGATTCCTATTTTCTGTGTTGCCATTATATTGTATACTTATTCCACATGTTGTTATTTTATTCATATCTATTTTGTGTGTTGCTGCTCACCCTGAGCCACCCTTGGGCTCGGACAGGTTATAAATTTTAATAAATAAACTATGGATTCAATAACACGCATTCCTCTAAGATACAGGCTGGATTCACAGGAGCCTTTTCTCCCGGCTCTTTAATTATCTGCATGAGAGTACTGTTGTGTTTTATCATCCTTCACATGTGCTGCTAAATCTCCATTCCGCGCATTAGATCTTGCCGCCCGTTATCCCCTATGAGCTGCTAATGATCCTGTCATTCTCAGGGGCTCCTGTTCTGGAGTTGGGGGGAGGGGAGGGGGGACATTTGTTACGTGGAGGCGACAGAAACACTGGATGTTTTTAGACTGACCCGGGGGTGGCTGCGGCAGGTTTAGATGGAGGCGGCTGTTGCTGTGGTCCATAGTCTGCCCATGCGGTGCCCCCCTCCCTCACACCATAGCACTGTGGGCAGATCTCCAGCTGCTCTAGGCTGCCACTCACAGCTCTATGACTTTTGCCAGGGCAACCCCTGGCTGGAAAAGGAGCTGTGGCAACCTGTCTGTGAGTAGACAAACTTCCCAGCAGGAGCTCTGGGTTAGGGCAGCCCACTTCTCTTGTGGTGCTCCGGGATGTTCCTGCAATGCTGAGTGAAATAAATAATTTGAGGTGGGAGTGTCTGTGATGACCATCCAGAACGTCCCCCCTGAACGTGTCTCTATGACAGTGAGTAGGGATGGGACTTTTGGCAAAATCTGGGTTCTCTGTTTTATCGATTCTCGGTTTTCCCTTTATCGGTTCTCTCAGATCTATTGGTATTGGTGGTGTCGGATCTTTAACATTGCGGTTCTCACCATTGACTTCAATGGGGAAAACAGCAATGTTAAAGAACTGATATTGCCGATAATGCAAAAGAACCAATATTGCAGAGAACTGGTATTATCTGATATATCAGAATAGAACTGACAGCACCATTATTGGCCACTATCAGTTCTCAGCAATACCGAGAGTCCCATCCCTAACAGCGGGGGAATAAGAAAGGGCAATAAAAGTGAATTTTCCACACGTTATCAGCAATGAGTGAGAGGAGCTTAGCTTGATTAATTAATCCTTGGTTTGCAGTTTGTCAGTTGTGGGTGATTTAGGACTTGCTCACGCAGGATCTTGCAATCTAAGTCATTTACAAGAGCAATAAAAATGTGGGGGAAGCAATTTGTGCAGCATTTTATGACTTGGGTGAATGCAGCTAATTAAGTTATTCCTCATATGCCTCCGGAGAACATACCCATAGCCCTAAACGTATAGGAAAAGCAGTACTTTAAACTTGAGAAAAACATAGGAATCTAGTTCTATGGATCTAATTTTGAAAAACTGGCCCCTTTTTTCCCCACAAGAGACTGCTGTTTGTACATCACCTAGCACAATGAGACTCCAGTCTTGGTTAAGGCCTCTATTGTTTTTATTAAGTATTGCTATTTATCTACTGCCAACAATGTACCCGACACTGAATAATTGAGAAAGGCCCCTGCCCTGTGGGGCTTACAACTGAGGAGAGACAAAGGAAGGAAGACAAAGGAGAAGATAACATAGATAGTTCCTGAGCTGTGGCTCAGAACTGCAGATGGAGTCATGAATTGGTGACTATTTGATAATTTACATCCTTTTGTTGCTGTCCAGGGTTGTGGAATTATATTCAGTCCTCATATTGGGGTTATGAAGGCAAAACTCATGTTCTAGATGGTACCACAACACTAAAGGCCATTTCACACGGGCCGCGGGGGGTGGGGGAATGGGTGGGTGACATGGTGGGTGGGCGGTGTATGGGGGTGCGTTCCCACAGACCCCCAGCCACGTCCACCCATCTCCACGCATGGCGCATCAGGCATTGGCGCCTGTTGCTCAGTGCATGGGTGATGGGTGGAGCATGGGAGTGTGCATGCACCCACCCACCCACTGCCCACAGTGTTCCCATGGGCACCCCCATCCCCTCACCCGCAGCAACGTTCACACAGGCACCCCACCCACCCACACATGTGCGTGCGCGGGGGTAGACACCTGTGTGAAAAGGGCCTCAAATGTACATGCTTGTTTTAATGCTTCTTTGATATTATACTGGAAATAGTGTTGCCTTGTAAGATCATAAATCAAACTTATCCAAATCCTCTCCCTTTATAGTGATGAACCCCTCTGGAATTGCAGTCAAGGTTGTTAAATATGCTTGTCAGACTTTCTGCAGAAGTCCATCAATGGACAGACAAGACAACCTGACTGGTTCAGGTGAAACAGGAAAAGGCTGTAGATTAACACTTTGCTTGACTGACTCCACCTTTGTAAGCAGTAAAGAGATACAATAATCAAAATAACTGAAAGCTTTTGTTGCTCAGCACTGCAGCCACAAGTCTAGGCCAGAAAATCAGACAAGAAACCTAAAAAATGCTAAGGTTCTCCCCTTGATTAAAAGACGTTTCTGACCCAGACTGCACAGCTAGTTACAAAGTAAGACTAATAAAAGCCAGTCAGAGCTTTTGTGAATCAATCACTTTCTCCCCACATCTCCACACCTGACACTATACACATTTTCATACGTTGAATCTGAAACACTTAATTTGAAGTTATCAGTGCATTAAGAAAAGGGAATACGCACTGAGGGGATGTCAATGGATACCTGAGAAATATATCTACTCTGTCTCACAGCCGCCAAGAAGTGGCTTCATCAGTCATGTCAAAGTGCCGATAAGCTGTAAAACAGCAAAACCATCAGTCTGCCTGGAGAAGCATGTTCTTCTATGCAAATGTAGATGGCTGTATGGGCCCCCTGGCCAAAAATTCAGGTTCAGTGGGCACTGGGTGCCCAGTGGCCTTCTCCAACAGGGACTTTCAAGACCCTAATCTTGATTAAATAAAAACAAATGAATAATGTAACTTTCTCTTCTCCCACCGCAGGCACATGTCTCCATTTCCATTCATGCAAAAGAGTCTCGCAAGAATGAAGCATTTAAAAGTGTTGAGCTAAATTCACAATTTTTGATTTGGAAAAGGAAATGTTCGTGCTTTTTTGTGGTTTTTGTGCTATTTTCCACACTGCCATTTTTATTTTATCATAGAGTTGAAACAAATCTCCATGGTGTGAATACTACATATATACAACAAATCTGACCACTTTGATTTAAATCTGACAAAGCAGATACTTGGTCTGGCTTCTCCAGATATCCACTTTGGATATTTCGGTTCAGTCATTTTGGTAATTCAGCTACTTCATTTAGCCAAAACAAAGTAAACTAGATACCCAAATGACTGAAATAAATGAAGTATCCAAAACAAAAAATAACTGAACAAGCATATGTGCAAGTAATAATATCCGCTTGTGTTGCAGGTATCATTCAGATAGTCAAAGGACTACCCAAAAAAATGTGAACGTTATTATTAGAGTGTGGGAGTGCTCTAATCAATAGTTAAAGTGTGTTGCACACTATTTTATAAAGCCCCAACATTCTATTTGTTCTAAAATCGGCATGATCAAAGTTAGGATTGTGAAATTTGTTGTGGAGTATCACTGCGGTAAACGGTTCATGCTGTGAAAACTTCAGCTGAATTCATTGGATAAAGGCTGAACTATCGCAGTTTGTAAACTGCACTTTTAAGCCTGATTTTTCGTTTAGTCAGACTATCTCGATCTGGGCAGGGCAGAGGGGTTGATTGTTGGTGGGGAGGAGGAATTAGCTTTTTAAAAAATTAAAGGAGGTTGCCAGGGGGTGCCTTTGGGATTTTATTTGTAAATCTGATTAGTAGTTTTAAAGTTATGGGGTTGTGAAAAACCCCATGATAGCCTATGGAGAGGTGCGGGGCTGCTTTGAAGAGGAGTGCTGCTCACCGCCTCTTCTCCTGTCTTTCCCTTCCCTGAGTGGGGCTCCCGGCTCAGGGCAATTGTGTCTGGGGGTTTCGGGGCACTGGGGAGCAATAGCAGGGGAGCAGGGGAGTGAGGATGAGGGATGCTTTGTGTGGGGGGGCAAGGGAGTTAGGACAGGGGGCGCTTTGGGTGGGGGGCAAGGGAGCGAGGGCAGGGGGATGCTTTGCGTGAGAGGCAAGGGAGTGAGAGCAGGTGACACTTTGGGTGTGGGAGACAAGGGAGTGAGAGCAGGTGACACTTTGGGTGTGGGGGGGCTAGGGAGTGATGGCGGGAGGAAGGGATCTGGGACAGAGGGTGCTTTGGGTGTGGGGGCAAGAGATCTGAGGCAGGGGCGCTTTGGGTGTGGTGGGGCAAGGAA
>QEPC01007343.1:51882-77684 GCA_003113815.1 Sphenodon punctatus
TTTTTTTTTACTTTTTTGTTGGGACTTACATTGCAGCCATTCATTTAAATGGCTGCAATGTAAAAAAATCCGGTACCCGGAATCCGGTAACCGGACCGGATTTACCGGGTTGAATCCGATAATGCCGGTATGCCCAGTACCGGCATTATCGGATTCCGGATTTGCCGGTATTCCCACCCCTAGTAATAACTGATTCACAATCAGTAAGGACAAATGCAGCTGAAGGTTTAAAAACAGAACTTTACTTAAGCTTTCTCAGGCACAGATCCTTAGTTACATCTAACTAGTAGTAAGACAAAATGGAGAGTGAGACAATGAGAGAGAAGGGAAGAAGGAGTGGTTACACAAAGGAATTCAACTGCAAAAGCTCCCTTCCATCTCCCTTCCATGTACACATGAACTTAGCAATGCCATCTGGTGGCTCTTTAGTCAATTACTGTTCTTAATACAGCAGGCATTAACTTGCTGATGTTGCATATACCAACAGTCCCCACACACAGAGCAACCGGGAGAAATAGCGGTTACTCAGTGGGTGTGGATGTGGGGGGGGGGCTGAGTGGGGATGCGTGTGCGCCCCATGTGTGGATGTGGGCAGGGAGGGAGTTCCAGGTGTGGGGGGCAGCTAGGAAGATGGGACAAAGATGGTTAGGGGAGCAGGGGAGGCATGAGAGGGCGAGATAGGGGACAGAGGAGGAGTGGAGTTCACAGACTGGAGTACGGAGGGAAATTAGTGCAGAGAGGTAGGGGATAGCAAGGTTGTGAAGATCTTTATGAGTAAAGATTAGGAGCTTGTGCAGGATTCATTCAGGAAGGGGGAGCCAGTGAAGAGAGGAGAGGAAGAGCTGCACGTGGTCGAAGCGACGGGCGAGGTGGATGACCCTGGAAGCAGAGTTTTGGACAGAGATAAGGGGAGAAAGGAGAGGGGGGGGGAGGCCAGTGAGAAGGAGGTTACAGTAATCAAGGCAAGAGATGACCAGGGCATGAACAAGGGTTTTGGCAGAGAAGACAGAGAGAAAAGGGCAAATCTTAGCAATGTTATGGAGGGAGAAGCGACAGGATTTGGAAACGAAGTCGATGTAGGGTGTCACAAAGAGATACTGGACCATAGGTCTAACAAATATGTAAAGCTAAAAGGTTAAACATGTATATAATGTTAAAGCTGACAACTGTAAACTCACTTCATGTAATCATGTACTGTAAAACTGAGAACTCGATTGAAACTAACGTCATGCAATGGAGAGAGACAAAGATATGCCAATGTGTACTCAAAAGCTTAACACCTCTGCAAAGAGCCAGACAAAAGTCATTAAGTTGCAAATGCACCTTTTCCTGCAGACGTGACACGGACACTCACCAAGCGGGAAACTTGAACAAAGGACTCTGGAAAACTATTTAACTTAGAGACAAGACAAAGGAAGGGGCCTGCTATCTCTGGAAGCTGAGAGCTTCACCTACATCTTGTAGCCAGGGAAGGCTGTGCCAAAACGAACTATGAAGTAAAGACTTTCTTGGAAACTCTCTAAGATTGGAACCCAGCTCTCCAACATAGGACTGAGAAGGAATTCAATTGAATGAACTTTCTGTAGGGTAAGAGTTATCTAGGGACTCACCCAGTACAGATCAGGAATGTGTTATTTTACAGTTTACTTTATTAGCCACTCTGTGTCAAACTATCTTTGCTTATGTAATCAATAAGCTTTCTTATTCACTAAGAAAGTGTCTGTTGTCTAGCATTGGGGACATAATCTGGGTACTTGTGCTTTCAAGCACAGGCGAAGCCAGAGAGAGACAGTGTGTAAACGGGAAGTTTCTGGGAAGTTGGGAGACAACAGGATTATCCCAATTGCAGGACTGAATCAGCCAAAGAGAGAACTGGTTCAGGTGGGCTGCAAGTGAGGGAAATTGAGTCACCCAACCCAGGAAAGTGGGAAAGGAGGGGCTGCACGTGGTCGAAGCGATGGGTGAGGTGGATGACCCTGGAAGCAGAGTTTTGGACAGAGATAAGGGGAGAAAGGTGACAGAAGGGGAGGCCAGTAAGAAGGAGGTTACAGTAATCGAGGCAAGAGATGACCAGGGTGTGAACAAGGGTTTTGGCAGAGGAGACAGAGAGAAAAGGACAAATCTTAGCAATGTTATGGAGGGAGAAGCGACAGGATTTGGCAACAGAGTCGATGTAGGGTTTAAAAGAAAGGGGTGAGTCAAAGATGAAGCCTAAGCTACAGACTTGGGGGACGGAAAGGATGGTGACCCCCTCGATGAGGATCGACAGGGAAGAAGAAGAGGAAGGATGAGGGGGCAAGAAAAGGAATTCAGTTTTAACCATGTTGAGTTTGAGTTGACGTTGAGACATCCCGGTAGTGATATCAGAGAGACAGCTGGTGAGGTGAGCTTGAATAGATGGAGAGAGAGAGGGAGTAGAGAGATAGAGCTGAGCATCATCAGCGTAGAGGTGATATTGGAAGCCATGGGAGCAGGGCCAGACCTAGGAATTTTGCACCCCTAGGCCCTTCTCAGGCTGCTGCCCCCAAGCCAAGCCCTGCCACAAGCCAAGCCCCACCCACATGCTGCATGTTCATGGGTGGGGGAGCCCCATGTGAATTACATGGCGTATGCACCCACAGTGAATGGGGATGCATGCATGTGCCTGCCTAATGCATCCCCATTCACCCCCCACTCGTTCTCATGCACGGAGCAACCAGGGGAAATGGCGGTTGCGCCATGGGTGCAGATGAATGGGGATGCATGTGTGGACGTGTGCATGCCCCGCCCATGCACTGGCACATTCATGGACACCCCCACCTGGCGGAGCCATGTAAAAATGGCCTGTGAGGAGCCACTCGAAGAACAGAAGGTTGCTGCTTTGTAAATAAGGTTCTTCGAGATGGGTCCAAACATTCTCACAACACCCACCCTTCCAGCCCCACATGGAATTTTTTTCTTATATTCCTAGAAAGGGTTGGAAGGAACTGTCATTCTGAGGGTGAGAGTGCTTTTTATATTAGAGGAGTTCGAGGCCATCATGCGGTCTATTATTTGAATAGGGTGAGCTGAGCATGCAGAACACAGTTGTGAGAATGTTTGGCCCCATCTCGAAGAACCTTCTTTACAAGGCAAAAACCTTCTGATCACTCACATGGGGAGGAGTTGTTTGTAAACAAACAGCTTTATCTCCCAGTCCTAGGAGATGGAGGCAGAGGAAGGTGAGGGATGGGGACCGGAGCCATGGAGGCGAGGCAGAAGAACTTATTGGGGAAGAAGCTGGCTGCAGCCTGCTGCTCAGTCAGGCAAGCGAGGGGCCCCAGTTGGCCGCAGGGCCATGTGCAGCCACACATGTGGCACATGCCTGGGGTCGGCCCTGGGTTGGGGGCAACACTGAAGCTGGGGACAGGAGGGTGTGAGCTGGCCCCTCACCTCCTCCATTCCCTCTATTCTTTCATGTCGGTTGGGGAGAATGGGACAGCTGAGTAATGTCTCACAATCCTCCCTCTTACCCACTAGTCCCCACTGCCCTCCCAGAGCACAGTGAAGCTGGGTACAGTCGTATACAAATGTTTCATTTAAACTTTAAGTTGGGTATGCATTGAAATTAATTAAATGGAATGGCCATTGGAAGGAATGGAGGCAACAGCAGTGGCAATTTCTAAATAAATATTATTGTCATTCCAACATCCAATTAAGTGACTGTGAAATAATACAACACAGCTGCATCTTTGGGAGTACATGGGGAAGGCAAGAGGGTGTGAAATAATGAGGAAGGCACCAGATGCAGTAAGTGGAATGCTTGGAATGATAGGAGGAAATACAAAGAGTGAGCAGGATCAAGTAAGTGGGTGGAATGACAGGCGGAATTAGAAAATAGTTACAATAACAAGGTTCTGAGTGAAATAACTGATTCAGAAGACTGACATGATACCAGGGGGAGCCATCCTATCATTTAACCCACTTACCGTAGCTGACACCCTATCCTTTGAGTCCCAATAGCCTCCCTCCCTGTTATTCCACTTGCTCTCCTGTTTTTAAAAAAAAATCTTTATCATTCCACACACACCCTTACTTCTGTTCCATATGACACACACAGAAAAACATTGTACTTTTTGAGTTCCCTGTGCGGGGAGTGGGGGCTAGAGGGGTGACTTGGACCCAGGACTTCTGGGTTATTTGTTACAAGGTTGAGAGCTGAGCAGGGGAGAGGAGAGCAAGTTAGGAACCAGGACTATTGAGTTGCTTGTGAAGGGAATGCAGTCTACTGGGTTAGAGTGGGGTGGAAAGGTTGGAAGCCAGGAGTCCAGAGTTGTCTTTTAAAGGATTGGGACCAAGTAGATTATTATTATTATTATTATTATTATTATTATTATTATTAACAAACATTTATATAGCGCCAGCAGTGTACCTGGCACTTTACAAAGTAATAGAATAGACACGGTCCCTGCCCCTAGGGCTTACAATCTGAGAGACAGGAGCTGAGGGAGAGACTTAGGAAGGGGAACAGAGGGAAAGACAAGGGGTCTAACATTCATGAAGATGCGAGGTCTCAAGTGCACGTACTTGGCTTGGTTACAATGAGAATGACAGCAGGCAGGTCCATGTTGCAAGGATAAGGGTAAACCGATCGTAGGTATAGGAATAGTGGCTCAGCAGGATAAAGAGTCAGACAGAGCAGAGCGAAAGAGGTGAGTTTTAAGGAGAGATTTGAAGGTATGAAGGGAGGGGGCAAGGCGGATGTGGACAGGGAGGGAGTTCCAGGCATGGGGGGCAGCAAGTGAGAAGGGACGAAGGCGCTTAGGGGAGCAGGGAAGGCGTGGAAGGGTGAGAGAAGGGACAGAGGAGGAGCGAAGTGCACGGGCTGGAGTATGGAGGGCGATAAGTGCAGAGAGGTAGGGGGGAGCAAGGTTGTGAAGAGCTTTATAGGTGAAGACTAGGAGCTTGTGCAGGATTCGTTCAGGAAGGGGAAGCCAGTGAAGCGAAGAGAGGAGGGGCTGCACATGGTCGAAGCGACTGGCGAGGTAGATGACCCTGGCAGCAGAGTTTTGGACAGAGATGAGGGGAGAAAGGTGAGACCGGGGAAGGCCAGTGAGAAGGAGGTTACAGTAATCGAGGCGAGAGATGACCAGAGCATGAACAAGAGTTTTGGCAGACGAGACAGAGAGAAAAGGGCGAATCTTAGCAATGTTATGGAGGGAGAAGCGACAGGATTTGGCAACAGAGTCGATGTAGGGTTTAAAAGAAAGGGGTGAGTCAAAGATGAAGCCTAAGCTACAGACTTGGGGGACGGAAAGGATGGTGACCCCCTCGATGAGGATCGACAGGGAAGAAGAAGAGGAAGGATGAGGGGGCAAGAAAAGGAATTCAGTTTTAACCATGTTGAGTTTGAGTTGACGTTGAGACATCCCGGTAGTGATATCAGAGAGACAGCTGGTGAGGTGAGCTTGAATAGATGGAGAGAGAGAGGGAGTAGAGAGATAGAGCTGAGCATCATCAGCGTAGAGGTGATATTGGAAGCCATGGGAGCAGGGCCAGACCTAGGAATTTTGCACCCCTAGGCCCTTCTCAGGCTGCTGCCCCCAAGCCAAGCCCTGCCACAAGCCAAGCCCCACCCACATGCTGCATGTTCATGGGTGGGGGAGCCCCATGTGAATTACATGGCGTATGCACCCACAGTGAATGGGGATGCATGCATGTGCCTGCCTAATGCATCCCCATTCACCCCCCACTCGTTCTCATGCACGGAGCAACCAGGGGAAATGGCGGTTGCGCCATGGGTGCAGATGAATGGGGATGCATGTGTGGACGTGTGCATGCCCCGCCCATGCACTGGCACATTCATGGACACCCCCACCTGGCGGAGCCATGTAAAAATGGCCTGTGAGGAGCCACTCGAAGAACAGAAGGTTGCTGCTTTGTAAATAAGGTTCTTCGAGATGGGTCCAAACATTCTCACAACACCCACCCTTCCAGCCCCACATGGAATTTTTTTCTTATATTCCTAGAAAGGGTTGGAAGGAACTGTCATTCTGAGGGTGAGAGTGCTTTTTATATTAGAGGAGTTCGAGGCCATCATGCGGTCTATTATTTGAATAGGGTGAGCTGAGCATGCAGAACACAGTTGTGAGAATGTTTGGCCCCATCTCGAAGAACCTTCTTTACAAGGCAAAAACCTTCTGATCACTCACATGGGGAGGAGTTGTTTGTAAACAAACAGCTTTATCTCCCAGTCCTAGGAGATGGAGGCAGAGGAAGGTGAGGGATGGGGACCGGAGCCATGGAGGCGAGGCAGAAGAACTTATTGGGGAAGAAGCTGGCTGCAGCCTGCTGCTCAGTCAGGCAAGCGAGGGGCCCCAGTTGGCCGCAGGGCCATGTGCAGCCACACATGTGGCACATGCCTGGGGTCGGCCCTGGGTTGGGGGCAACACTGAAGCTGGGGACAGGAGGGTGTGAGCTGGCCCCTCACCTCCTCCATTCCCTCTATTCTTTCATGTCGGTTGGGGAGAATGGGACAGCTGAGTAATGTCTCACAAACCTCCCTCTTACCCACTAGTCCCCACTGCCCTCCCAGAGCACAGTGAAGCTGGGTACAGTCGTATACAAATGTTTCATTTAAACTTTAAGTTGGGTATGCATTGAAATTAATTAAATGGAATGGCCATTGGAAGGAATGGAGGCAACAGCAGTGGCAATTTCTAAATAAATATTATTGTCATTCCAACATCCAATTAAGTGACTGTGAAATAATACAACACAGCTGCATCTTTGGGAGTACATGGGGAAGGCAAGAGGGTGTGAAATAATGAGGAAGGCACCAGATGCAGTAAGTGGAATGCTTGGAATGATAGGAGGAAATACAAAGAGTGAGCAGGATCAAGTAAGTGGGTGGAATGACAGGCGGAATTAGAAAATAGTTACAATAACAAGGTTCTGAGTGAAATAACTGATTCAGAAGACTGACATGATACCAGGGGGAGCCATCCTATCATTTAACCCACTTACCGTAGCTGACACCCTATCCTTTGAGTCCCAATAGCCTCCCTCCCTGTTATTCCACTTGCTCTCCTGTTTTTAAAAAAAAATCTTTATCATTCCACACACACCCTTACTTCTGTTCCATATGACACACACAGAAAAACATTGTACTTTTTGAGTTCCCTGTGCGGGGAGTGGGGGCTAGAGGGGTGACTTGGACCCAGGACTTCTGGGTTATTTGTTACAAGGTTGAGAGCTGAGCAGGGGAGAGGAGAGCAAGTTAGGAACCAGGACTATTGAGTTGCTTGTGAAGGGAATGCAGTCTACTGGGTTAGAGTGGGGTGGAAAGGTTGGAAGCCAGGAGTCCAGAGTTGTCTTTTAAAGGATTGGGACCAAGTAGATTATTATTATTATTATTATTATTATTATTATTATTATTAACAAACATTTATATAGCGCCAGCAGTGTACCTGGCACTTTACAAAGTAATAGAATAGACACGGTCCCTGCCCCTAGGGCTTACAATCTGAGAGACAGGAGCTGAGGGAGAGACTTAGGAAGGGGAACAGAGGGAAAGACAAGGGGTCTAACATTCATGAAGATGCGAGGTCTCAAGTGCACGTACTTGGCTTGGTTACAATGAGAATGACAGATTAGACAGAGAGAAGGGGTGGGAGCCAGAAATCCCAAGTTTTCTCTTTCTTAAAGAGGAAACTGAGTGGATGAGAGGCCAGCTTACGCCTTCCTGTCTCCAGCTTCAGTGTTGCCCCCAACCTGCAGAGGAAGAGGATTGGGACTGAAAGACGAAAGTAAAGTGTGGGTGCATGGAGCCTAAGTTGTAAGCGAGCACAATATGTGAGACTGTACAATGTCTTTACTGATAACATGGCACGGAAGTTAAGGTGAGAGTCTTAACTTGCAATTTGCATGCTTTTTAGTGCATGGTTGAATGTGCAAGAGCCTTAACTCTTCTTGTAAACCGGAGGTTTTTTGACTATGGAATAGACAAATACATTGGGTGCAGTCAGACAATGTAGGCTACTATGCCTTGGGCAGCCTTAACCCACTCCTGACAGCCATACGACGCGATGCGTCCTCAGGAATAGGTCAAGGACGCATCGTGTAGCAGCCTTATCCCAAATGGGATACAGCTGCCGAAGCTGTGGTAGCCCGTGTGCCCGGGCCCCTTCTGCCCTGCTGCGTGGCAAACTCTGCAACGGGGCTTTGACCGGCGGGCACTGTCGTCATCTCACGGGCCCTAGGGGTGGGATTTTGGTCTGGCTTAGGGAGGGAGGAAGGAGGGAGGCAGGGCAGAGCCGGGCACCCACTCATGTGACCAGCAATCAGACAGGAGCCCGGCTCCCCACAGGGAGCGACCATCTGCCCAGCTCCCCATGCTGGCCTTGCAGTGTGCCAGCTGCACTTCCCACCATTGGGTCATGCGGGGATTGGGCCCTCGCCGCTCATGTGGCTGCACTCATAATCTACAAAAATCTACAAAACCCACTATTCATTTCAGCTCTATTTTATTCACAATTTGATGGAACAGATGTTTACATAAATCAAAAGCACAGAAGAGTAAAATGCACATTTGCAAAAGTTTGGGAAAACGGGATTTCCAAGCCACTGGAAATTTCAAAGGTTTCTCCCGTCGCCTCCATAATCCAAAATAAGGATGACAGTTCAGTATTTTGAAATTCTAAGTGAAATAAAAATCAAGAAAATTTTCACTTGTTTACTTGATCTTGGAAAACGCTTAAAAAAATAAATAAAAATCACTCCTGCTCAGGGACAATGTCTTAACAATCCTTTTGGGGCAAGTAAACATGTTTGTTTGGGTCAACTGAACATTTTTCTAAATGAAAAAACCTTGGCAGAAACCAAAAATATTTTCTCAACTGCATTTTGAATGAAAAACGGGTTGATTGTGCTCCCATTTAACTCAATGGCAAAAAAATTAAGATACTAGAGCTGGATTTTCAAAAGTGAGTATTCATTTTGAGAATATCAAGTTTTGAGCCAAAACTGGATATATCCCTTAACAGGACAGATTTTTTTTTCCAGACAATGCTGGCCCCCTGCTCTCTGAGAATCAGTCTTTGCTGACATTTCTAAAGTTTGACACTCAAAAACAGGGATATCCAGAATTATTGGTCATTTGTATTACCTTCATATCCCACTTCTTAATAAGACTAGACATTCAATAATTAATACCAGCCCTCCTTTCCTTGTCAACTGGCAAAAGGAAATCAATATGGAAGCAGAAAAGATTAAGAAGGCCATTTTTCATTCAATTTGTAAGCACAACAGCCATCCCTCTATCTATTCAATATCTCTGTAATGAGTCCTGCCCTCAATCCCCCAAAGGCAGGCAGACAGGAAAATGATCATTCCAGGTCCTTTCTAAGCCAGGCACCTGCTCACTCAGGCGAAACTGCCAAGTCATACTCAGCTGGAAAGAGACCCCTCTGCATACTCTGGTTAGTTTGAAAGCAGTTTTTGTCTCTCCCTTTTTACAGAGTGTGTGTTCCATTAAACCATTGCATGGTCTGTCCTCTACAGTTTGTGGGGTTCCTCCCTTACTGTAATAGGTGCACTTTCACAGTAGAGCCCTGCGTTGGGAGCAGATTCCAGAGCAGGGAGCCCCATTAATTGGGGCAGGAAATACTGTTCTCCCTCTTATGAGTGGGATTCGCCAGGCCTAGTTTGCTGCCCACAGGGGTAGCCTTTCCTAGCCTCCAGCACGTCAGGATGGGGGGTGGGAGGCTGGTTTGGTTCCCACCGGACATCTGATCTGATCAGTACTTCAGTGGGACTGTGGGATGGGGACAGGGTGAGACAATTTGTATTTGTGGACTGACACAGGACCTGAAGCTATGAGACAGGATGGACATGGGAGGCCTTTTTGACTCCCGTGCAGAGCCCTATTTTGTGTTATTTATAGTTCTTAAGAAAAACACCAGCAGTTACGTTTTCTTTAGGAAAGCATTTTACTTGAACATTCTTGAACTATGTACAAGAGGGTTCATCTATTAGTCTCAGGCTGAGTGCTTCCTTCTAGCAATTTTGCATACTCAGTTCTGCTTACAGGTTCTGCCAGTACACGCTCTGGCTGCTTATGGGAGCTTAAGGATACATTGGGTAACTGTCGCTTAAAGTGATAGTATCCTACATCTCCCCTTTCAACAAAACAGAATTAAACGTCTTATAACCATATACACGTTCAGAAAACTTCCTATTAGTTAATCTCTTTGTTCTTAGCAACTCTCAATAAGTCTCTGTGGTCATTTCCTAAGCCTTGTTGACCTTTGTAACTCTGTACAGGTATTTGTAATACTCTCAGATGCCACCAGGGGTAGTACATTTGCCTCTTCAGGCTGTCTGACTATTGGCTGTCCTGGTTCTGAGTTGCTGTATTGTCTTCAGGTATTCCTTTGTCTTGTGGTATAATTTGTAAGTGTCTTTGATTCCTTCTCAGAATCTGTCCCCGATCAATGAAGATCTCCTTTGTGTGAAGAGCGACTTGTCTTTTAACTGTTGCCTTTTGGACCCACTTTTGTCTATTGAATAAGAGAACAGTTTTTTGTGGTCGCAGTGGTCTTAGCTCTCTAGCTCTTCTGTCATAATACCTTTTCTGTTCCATCTTGGCTTTCTTCTTATAGGTATCCACATATTGTGTATTGCATCTTGTTCCTGACATGTAATCAAGTAAGCAGGTCCTGAGGTTTTTGCCACATAACATTTCTGCTGGAGAGAGTCCATGCTTCAGGGGAGTAGTTGAGCAAAGCCAAGTAATTGTTGGTGGGTGTCATCTTCTTTTGCTTTACTCAACATTTTCTTTATCATTTTGACTCTGTTTTTGACTAACCCATTGGGCTGGGGGACTTAGTGATATGTTTAAAGTCATATTCTGTGGCGAAAGCCCGAAACTCTTGACAGTCAAACTGCGGTCCATTATCAGTCATAACTACCATGAGTAATACCATGTCTTGCAAAGGCAGTCTTCAAATGATTTATTACATGAGTGCCTGTAGTATTGGACAGCAGAGTCATCTCCAAATAATGTGAATAATAGTCCAAAACCAGCACATAATTCTTTCCATCAAGTACAAACAAATCCACCCCCACTTTAGATCATGAATGTAAGATTTGGAGTCCGTTAACATGGGTTGTTTTGCTCTAAGTTTATTTTTTTGTATCACTAGGGGCACTTTCCTGGGTGCATATGATTCTATCAACTCTATTTTATGCTCTCTTGGCAGCATTTCCATACCTTTGAAAACATCAGTGAATTCATCCTCCACTTTGCCAGGCTTTATCCCTTACACAGTGTAAAGTTTCTCAATAAGCCCCAATTCTTGACAGGAATTTAGGTCTATAATGGGCAGGGCACCCCATTACCTGCTACAATCACAAATTCTAAAATTGTTCAAGTTTCATTCATCTGTACCTCAAGCATGCAGATCCCAGTAGTGGGAATTGGTTCTCCATCTCCACTATATGCTCTGAGCTGTACGTTTTTGCGCTCTCCCGAGACAGGTTTCTTTTTAAGGTTATTAACAATACTTTCAGATATCACATTAACTTGCACACCAGTGCCTAGCTTGTAGTTCACAATGGTTCCATTTGTGATACGTGCAATAGTCCAGCGCTCTGAAGCTGACTCTCCTTCAAGTGTTACCTAGAAAGAAATCTATCGCTGTTTCTTGCACAAAGTGTTCTCTATATGGACTGGCATTGCATCTGTCTGCACTCTGCACAACATGGACACTTGGCTTCCTCATGGTTTGCATTTGCAGACTTTCACAAAATGATTTGGATTTTTCCAAATGTGGCACGTTTGCCCAAATGCTGGACATTGGCCATTTTTAACGGACGGGAGTGCGTGGGGGGATGGGTGTGCTCGTGCGGTGGGTGGGTGTCCGTTTACACGGACGCACGCACACCTCCACCGACGGGGTCACCTCTGGTTTTCTGGATGGCCCCGTGGCTGGAGATGGGTGGGTGATGGGTGTAGATAGGTGTGCGCTGGGAGTGTACACACACAAGCAGCAACCACCCATGGTGTTTACACGGGCGCACTCCTGGTGCACACCCATCCCACCCACCCACCACCGGCCCGTTTACACGGACTCCCCTCCCTCACTCACCGCACAGCCGCCAGAACACCCAGTGGTGGGCGGGGCCATCTGGGTAAAAATGGCCATTGGCGTGGCACATGTGTTTCGACAGCGTGTTCAATCCTTCATTTTACTTTTGTCCTCTACCGTGTTTCCTTGCTGCTTTGCCTATTTTAACTTGTGCTGTTTGCTGCTGGCTGTAACTGTGCTGCAGAATTTTCTCTCCAAAATTGTATATGTATGGGTACTTTCTAAGACTTGCAGTCTGTTCTTGCTAGCTTCAGCTGCCTGACACAGCCTTATTGCTTTCTCCAGAGTTAGAGCTGGATCCTCTAAAAGCCTTTTTCGTAAGACTGAGTCTTTAATACCCATTACAACTTGGTCTCTGATGAGGGAGTCTTTTAGTCCCCCAAAATTGCAAGTCTGACTCAGGAGTCTTAAGTCAGTGTAAAGGCTTCAATCGTTTCTCCCTCCTTTTGTTTACTCAGATGAAATGGATAACTTTCAAAGGTTTCATTTGTCTTAGGAATGCAATATTGCTCAAATTTAAATATCAGAGGCTCAAAACTAGCTTGCTTTTTATCATTTATATGCAAGCTGTTAAAAAGATCTAGAGCCTATGGCCATACAACATTCAGAAAGAGTGTCATTTTTTGCACATCCTCTCTCTTAGCCCCAGCACCGGCCTTCAGGAATAACGCAAGCTCCTGTTTAAACCACTTCCAATTTTCTGCTGTATTTTTGGACATAAGTGGGCTCAGAGTTCTGAGTCCTTCCATATTCTCAGCCTGTAGATGCTCACCATAGCTGTGAGGTATTTGTGAGGCAATCAGCTCTCAGCAAGACCCAAAATACCAGTAGGCCCACCCGAAGCAAACTGTAGGCCCAAAGCACTCTTGGTACCATGTGTTATTTATAGTTCTCAAGAACACCACCAGCACCTTTAGGCTGCTTTTAGACGATCCTCACGCAGCCTCATTTCTAGTAGACTTCAGAGTCTAGAAGAAAAGAAATTCTCACGGGGGATTTAGATGTTCCCCCACCGCTACCAGAAGTCAGGCGGCCGCCATTTGAAACAGAGGCTGCTGGCAAACTAGCACTTGCTTGGAGATGCTGACTTGTGAAATCCACATAATCAAGGGTTTACACGTCAGCATCTCTGTCAGGGTATGGAGGGGGCAGGGCCCGCAGGGACTGCAGAGAAGGGGGCAGGAGGTGGTGCACAGTGCCCAGGAGGTCATGCTCCCCACCCCTCTAGTACCTGATGTGTCTGTAGAGGCTTCCTCTGCTTGCAGTCTGCTGGGCCAGCGATTACCCGATGAGAGGCAGCTGCGGCGCTCTGAGCGCCTGCAGCTGAAGCGAGGGCTGGGTCTGAAGCAAGGCACATAAAAGGAGGGCCATTAGGCTTTCTCCTTTGTTGGTGATCAGAGCTTCTGGGTTCCTGTGAGCTGGCCCATGCGTTGGTATTTGGAGAAATTGTGGTTTACTAGACTCCCTTCCCTTTCCCTTCCCTGTTCCTGGGAAGAGGGCTGCGTGCGCGAGTGGTGTATGCTTCCGCCTTCCTTACTGTTGACCTTCCTTGCCTTCCTGTGTGTGGTTGCCCTAATCCCTTCCTGCTCCCCTCTGGGGTTCCCAAGGCCTGGGGTCCCTACCCCCTCCTCACTTGTTTCCCATCCTGGGTCCTGTGTGTGTGGAGGATCACTATAATCCAGGGCATGACATCTCCGGCAGGCCGACTGATGAACGGTGGCTGGGTCAGGTGCCTTGTAGCATACAATTGACCACACAGTGATACACCATACTGAGTGCTCCTTTAACCCTAATAGTGTGCGTCTGTGAGTCAGGTTTGTGTCCTTGTGTCGTGTTCCCCCTTCTTCGGTCCTGTTTCCCCTTGCTAGCCCATATTCCCCACAATTAGGGATGGGCAAACAGAACTGAGTTTGGAAATTCAGTTCGGTTCAGTTCAGTTCGGAAATTTGGTTTGGTTCGGAAGTTCAGTTCGGTCGACCGAACTGGTCGAGTTCGGTCCGAACTCCGAACTTCCGTTCAGAGTTCGCCCATCCCTACCCACAATCTCCAAGCAAGCACTAGTTTGCTGGTAGCCACTACTACTGTCTCAAATGGCGGCCAGCCGGTCACCTGACTTCCGGTAGCGGCAGGGGAATATCTAACCTCCCCTGTGCAAGTTCCTTTTCTTCGGGACTCTGAAGTCCACAAGAAATGAGTCTGCTTGAGGCTCATCTAAAAGCAGTCTAAAGATGCTGGTGGTGTTCTTGGTGTTCCTTCTAGCAACTCTGCATACTCAGTTCTGTTTACAGGTTCTACCAGTACACTCTCTGGCAGCTTGTGGGAGCATAAGGATATATTGGGTAACTGTGTCTTAAGGTGATAGTATCCCACATTTTTTAAATTCTCCTTTCGTCCTGCTGTAATGGCTTATGATGCCCAAATCAATATTGACTCCATTGTTTTGAGTGTCCAATAAATGAGGGTCCCTGCCAATAAGGTTATGAGTTTTTGTTCCCAAGTCTGTCTTAAAGGTTTCCTTTCAGAACAAGGACAGAGAGATCAGAAATTGAGTGATCATTTGGGCAGAAGTGTAAATCCACAGTTGAATCAATGTTTTCATCCATAATATATATCTGTGAGAGTTCATACACTCATGTACGGGTTGATAGGTTTCACTAACGTAGTTGCCATGGGGTAATTTAGTGCACTCTGTGTGGGTGGGTAGGTGGGTGGGTTTATGACAGTGCCTGTCAGCTGTGGGGGCTTGGATGAGGTCGAGCCATCTGCAATTGAATCCTGACAAGACGTAGGTGATGTTGGTGGGCGAGGGCTTGGGGGGCCTGGGGGTGGTTTAATCTCCTCTTGTTGTGGGGGTTCGCCCCCCCCATGGTGTCTCAAGTGCGGAGTCTGGGGCTGCTTTTAAACGAGACAAGAAACGCGGCTGATCCTTTGATCAGCCGCGTTTCTTTGTGCTCGTTTAAATTGAAAAGTTACAATTAAGCCGGCTCTTCCCCGCGTCAGACCGGGCAGGCGATCCTGCCCCGTCCGACGCGGATCACCGCTGTGCCGGCTTCACGGGGTATTTTGCTGAGTGCGCATGCGCAGAAGGGCGCGCACGCACACTGAGTCTCTACACCGGGTCTGATGCTCTTCTGAGCATCAGACCCGGCGTAGAGAGAAAGGCGGGTGCCCGATCCCGCCTCTGAACGATCCCGCTTGTCAGCAGGATCATCTAAAAGCTCTCTTGGTGTGCTCCTCAATTTGTGGCTCAGCTTGGAATCTCAGGTTGTGGCCGTGGCGGGGATTGCGTTTCGGCAATTACATCTTGTCCGGCAGCTTCGGCCCTATCTCTCAGACTCCAACCTCGCCACTGTCATCCATGCCTTCATCACCTCGAGGCTGGATAACTGTAATGCGCTCTACGTGGGGCTGCCCGAGAAGCTCGTCCGGAGGCTGCAGCTGATGCAGAATGCCGTGGCCCATCTCCTGACGGAGGTGGGTCGCAGGGAGCACATGACACCAGTGCTCCGGGCTCTGCACTAGCTGCCTTTAAAGCACCGGGCCAGGTTCAAGGTGCTGGTTTTAACCTTTAAAGCCCTTCACGGCCTGGGCCCTGCTTATCTGCGGGACCGTCTCACTCCCCATGTGCCCGTGCGACCCTTGAGATCGTCCGTGGGGGTCTTTTTGGAGGTTCCACGGGCGAGGTGGGTGGCCACTGATGTTAGATCTTTTTCTGTGGTCGCCCCTGTGCTGTGGAATTCACTCCTGGAGGAGGCTCTGCTGGCTCCCACTCTCCTGCTGTTTCGGCATGTATGTAAGACTTGGCTGTTCCATCAGGCTTTTAGCGAGGGGTAGGGAAGGGGTGGGGATGGGGGCTTTTCCCCACATACTGTATTTTAAATTGTTTTAAATTTTTTACATTATTTTAATGAATGTTGTTCACCGCCCCGGGCTGCCCTGTGGACAGGAGGGGCGGGATATAAATTTTAAATAAATAAAAAATAAAATAAAATAAATAAATGAATGTGTAACACACTCAGAAAAATCCCCTTGCTATGGGCTGTCCCCCAGCACAAGTGATACACAGCTATGATTTGGCTTCAAGTGCAGGCTTAGCTGACAACCTAAGCTGGAGTGTCGGAGCCAGGTTGAGGAGGCAGGTGGGACATATCGTCCACCCCACAGTTTTTGACAGGAGGTGGTGGTGATGGTGAAGCTTCTCAGTAATAGTAGTTGCACCATTTGACCTTAGCACCATATCTCTGCGCTGCAGCCAGTATACCTGCACTTAGCAGTGTCATTAGGAGGAGAAGGCAGTGGTGGCAGCCCAGGCCTAGACAGTAGGGAGCCTGGCTGTTCAGTAGTTCTGGAAGTGAGCAGGAAATGGGAGGGAGTGGGCCCAACTGTCCGGGCCCACCTTCTACCTCACAGCTTCACCCTCACTCCTGCATTCTCCCATCTGTCAGCACAGACTTTGGGTAATAACATACGTGATGGTGGCAGTCCGCCATCACGCCATGATCCAGACCAGGGTGCTGCTCACATCCTGGTCAAGATTGGGTCTTGTTTGTGTGAACAAGCATTCACACGGCCAGGCCCAAGAGCATGGGGGCAGGGCACCATAAAAACATGTGGCCAGCACCACACCACCACACTGTGCCCAGCAGCCAGCCTCCCTCCATGACAGGCAGCCATGACAGCCAGTGACAGCTGCCTTGGCTGCTCATCATGGGGGCCATTCTGGACCAGGCATTAAACAGCAGGCTACGCAATGTGATAGGCCGCTGTAGCCATGTCAAGCAGGTCACTGGAGTCACAGCCTGGGCTAGCTGCCGCCATGCCTGGAGAAACTCCAGACCAAACATCTGGATGACCCATAACAAATGTGACGGTGGCCCGTGGACCATAGCAGGCCACAGTCACATTTGTTAACAACCTTTGAGTTCAAGGGGAGCATTGTTTGGTGTATATATATATATATATATATATATATTCCACCTCACAAGTAGAGGGTGAGCCTTGAAAATCAGAGTCTTGATTTGGTTTGGGGGGGAAAATAACATTTGAAAGTACTGTTTTTATAACTTCATTGTTGAGGAAATCACACACACCCATCAGAGGTCTCCTTTCGGGTAGGTAGACAACATTACCCCTGGCTACCCTTACTGGCTGTCAAGATCTGGAGGCAATTCATTATTGTCTTCCGAATCCTCAGGTCCCCTGGCCTGTATTTATATGTTGTAGGGTTGTTGCTAAACAAGTGTGATACTTTGCTCCACTCACGTCATCTGCTCTTCGTTGCCATGGCGATGTGTCACAACATCGCTCCCTCACAGGATTTAATTCCATTAGGGGAGCACTTATTTCCCCACCTTTCCTTACACAGTGAAAGGAGCTTTGTGAGGTAAAATTAATGGTTACGTTGAGATGTTATGTTTTTCAGGCAGGAGTATAATTTCTTCGATGATATTAAGACCTTAAGAAAATTGGTTTCTGTAGGCTTCCAAACACATTTTGATTGAAAACAGCTTACACTACAATCTGAAGCAGTGACACCCCCAGGGAGAAAAGTGGAGGAGAGCACAAGTTCCCTTCCTTTATCTGCATTAGGAGTTTGAGCCATTAAAGCCCACTAAAGGAAAGACGCACACTTGATTTTAAACAGTCTCGAAGCAGGTCCTACAAGCTCAGGTGTGACAACTCTTCTTCCTACAGGAGGGAGAGAACTGTTGGATTAGCAGGTAGTGCTACAATTTTCTCCTTTCCTGGGGTTTGTTGATCTGGTGGGTTCCGTTCAAAGCTGTCCCTAGGCACGCAGGAACTTTGTTATTGCATTGGACACCCCATCAACAGAGATATTGGTCGAAAAAGAGATGTTCTAAATTTCATCAAGAAGGAAATAGAAGAATTTAGAATGACAGTGCCTCCGAGTCTGATGGCAGGGGGAGTAGGCCTCCAGGTGGGAATTGAAGTGGTCCCTATAAGACAAAGGATGGGAGTCTGGGCTCCTGCACAGACCAGGGTGGATAACAGGCAGAGTCAGACAGCCAGAGTCTGCCAGGTCTATGAGACCAGGGCAATCAGGGAGGGGATAGGACATGGTGGGTACATGGGTCAGGAAGGAAGGGCCCACCTAACTGGGGAGGTGGGCTGCATGAGAGTGGGGAGGCAGGCTCTGGCAGGTCCTGCCCCCTTGTGTCCCAATATTCCCCCCCTTGCTCAATTAGGTCCTCGCTACCCATCCCCTTGCATCCCAGTGCACCCTACTCTCCTGCCCCATTGACCCTGGGTTCCTTGCCTCAATGGCCTCAGCATGCCTCACCCTTCCACCAGCCCAGTTGCCATTGCCTATCTGCCCTGTGGCTCCGGAGTGTGTCCTGTCTCCATGGGCGACCCGTTCCCCATCTCCCATGGATGGGCCAGGACAAAAGCAGGTGATCTGGAGATGGTCCATGGGCCATGATGCCCATCTCTGCTCTATGGCATTCTTGCGCTTATATGATGCAAGAATAAATCTATGCAAGAATAAATATGATGCAAGAATAAACTGGGCTTATTTTTCCAACAATTTTTCCCTTCAGAAACTAAGGGCCCAGAGGATCCCCACACCTTCAGCATAAACAATTTACCACAGATTATTGCTATTTCAGTCATCATCGTCGTTTGACCCTGCTAATTCTGTTAGATCTGTCAGCTGCTTTTGATAAGTGTTGACCATGACATGTTGGTGACTTGTTTGTGGGTTCAAGCTGGAGTGGGCAGGATAGTCCTTGACTGGT
Organism: Sphenodon punctatus; assembly: GCA_003113815.1. Lineage (NCBI taxonomy): Eukaryota > Metazoa > Chordata > Lepidosauria > Sphenodontia > Sphenodontidae > Sphenodon > Sphenodon punctatus. The sequence continues at coordinate 70,748 of QEPC01007343.1, forward strand.
TCTGCTCCTTCCTGGCTGGGAGAACTCAGAGTGTGGTGCTTGGGGATTGTTCTTCATCTCCATGGGAACACGCCTGTGGTGTCCCGCAAGATACTATTACATCTCAACTCTTGTTTAACATGTATATGCAGCCACTTGACGAAGTCGTGAGATGGTATGGGGTGTGGTGTCATCAATATGTCATCAATATGCTGATGACAGCCAATTCTCCCTCTTATTTTCATCTGACCCAGACCCAGCAGTCTTATCCAATGTCTGGCGGATGTTGAGGATTGGATGAGGGAGAGCCGACTGAAGCTGAATCCTGACAAGACAGAGGTGATGATGGTGGGAAGGGCAGTGGATGTGGCGGTTCCCATAATTGATGGGGTCTGCCCTCTGCTGGTATCTCAGGTTCGTAGTCTGGGCGTGCTCCCCGAACTGCAGCTCTGCCTGGATTTCCAGGTGGGGTCTGTGGTGAGGCGTGCGTTTTGCCAACTACATCTGGTACGACAGCTTCGGCTGTATGTTTCAGAAAGTGCCTGGCAACCATCATCCATGCTTTCATTACCTTGAGATTGGACTCTACGAGGGGCTACCTATGGCGACAGTCCAGAGACTGCAGTTAGTGCAGAATGTTGCAGCCCATCTCCTTACAGGGACGGGTCGCTGTGAGCACATTACACTGGTGCTCTGGACTCTGCGCTGGCTGCCTATAGTCTTCCAGGCCCGATTCAAGGTATTGGTTTTGACCTATAAAGCCCTATACAGCCTTGGCCCGACTTACCTGCAGGACCACCTCACTCTCTGCTCTCTGGAGCGGCCTCTGTGGTCCACTGGGGGTGCCCTTCTCGAGGTCTCCCATATGGCCCGGGGGGCCACTGTGGAGAGGGCATTCTCGGTGGCCACATCTAGGCTGTGGAACTCCCTCCCGCTGGAGGCCCGGGTGGTCCTAGATCTCTCCTCTTCCATCGTATCTGTAAAACTTGACTATTCCGCTTGGCTTTTGGCGAGGGAGATGGGGTGTAGGGTGGGATGAGGGGGAGGGGGGCAGTTTGGTTTGTGCCTTCCTTTTTATTGTATTTTATAGTTTTATTGTTTTTATGTGTTTTAATATTGTAAGCCGCCTCGGGCTGCTTGGAGCAGGGGGGTGGTGGGTGTATTAAATGATTTTATAAATTAAATAAATAAATCATTAGGCTGTTTTCCACCCTTGGAGGCTGGCTGCATCACCATTGCTTTTTGTCATATTTGCCGTGTGGTAGCATTTTTCATGATGTCTGACTGGATTTACTACGTTACAACACTGAGGTGATATGTGATAGACGTGTTCTGGGTATTTTCCATGGTGCTTTTACTGTGGATCATCTCAGTGTTACTAACTGGTAGTTTTGTTCAGAGATGTCAGGAAGCATGCCGCCGCATGGGTAACCCAAGGAAATCTGTGGTGCTGCCAATGGGTGTGTGTGTGAATGGTGTGTGTGAATCTTTAGGGATGGGAAGTTCCCATTCAAATTAATCTGTAACTTTCCGTAATTGGCCGTTATGGATTAATCTGTACAAACTGCAACTATGGCAAACACACCCATTGCAATTCCGTTTAAAATCTGAACATAATCCCAAACCCTGTACATGTGCAAAATGGCCAACTGGACCGTTCTTTGCACGCAGTCTTTTCCAAAATGGCAACAGCGGCGTCACTGCCATTTTGGAAAAGGGCAGCTAGCTGCACATGTGCAGTGGCAATTTTGTGCATGTGCAGACCAGCTGTCCTCCCCCCCAAATGGCGGTGATACTGCAGCCGCCATTTTAGAAAATGCCGTGCATGCGCAAAATGGTCTGGCTACCATTTTGCCCATGTGCAATAGGTTTTTAAAAATTTAACAAAAGCTTTTATTATCTTTTATTTTAATTGATTTAAATATGGATCTGTAATACAAATCTGTATTTAAATCCAGAAATTAAAGATCTGGACCTGTAACAGATCCAAATCCATAATTTCTTCCAGATGCCCACCCCTAGTAATCAGAATGCCAGAAAACCCTTTAGGTTCACTCCAAAGTCTTTGGACTGAACCTTTGGATTCACTCTCACTCAGATTCCCTGAACCAATGGCAATATGTCTCCCCAAACAGCATACGTTCAAATTTCAAATTAAATATGTTCAAACCTTCTTTGTAAGATCCTCATGGTAGGGACTGGTCTCTAATTAATGATTGTGCAGTGCCAAGCACATTGCCTGCGTTATATAAATACTTAATAAAATAAATAATAAAATCATCATCTTAGCTGTACATGCAAAGTATACATACCTACATTAGGTATTTGTGACAGATGCACCCAAACCTGATCCATGCTTCAGAATCTGGAGCAGCCAAACTTCACACCTCATCCCAGAAGCTCAAGATTTGTATTCATGCTCACAGATGGGTACAAATTTGTGTTTGTAAGCAACCTTTTCTTTACTCAGATCCCCTGCTTTCTCTGCCAAGGGCAAATGGCAAATGCCCATTGTATCTTGGTTTTGCTGAATACGTTGCATTACTGTAAAAGATTAGGAATTGAAGACAAAATGTAAAAGCCTTAAGGAAAGAGGCTTAGGGATTTCACTGGCCTGTATCCAGAGGAGGGGTGGTGTGCTTGGCCCTGCCTGCCAAGACTTTCTTCCTACCCTGGCCTCTGCTTATAAGCAGTTCATAAGTTGTATAAATCAAAGAGGATTGACACAGGGAGTCTAGAGACATGTGAACAAGGCTATTCCTAACCTGGTTGGGATGTGCTTTCTCATACTGTGTAGCTGTCTTATTGTCCGCAAGGATCTTCCTTGTCCCCTTGTAGTTAAGCTAAGCACCTGCAACCTCTCAAGTTCTTGAATATCTCCCATCTCTATCCCTCCCTGTGATCCCCTTTCCCTTGTCCATCCTTGACTGTAAGTCCCTGGAGGCAGGGACCTCTCTCTAATCACAACTAGGGCTGAACCAAATAGTAAAAAAAAAAAAAATGCGAGTTTTTCTGAGTTTCCGAGGATCTGGCCTGAATGTTCGACTGGTCCTCAGTAGCATGGCTGAATACTCAGTACTTGGTAAAATAGTATACCAAGTCCCCTTATACATCATTGATGGGGTCTGCCCTCCCCTGGCTTCTCAGGTCCAGAGTCTGGGGGTGCTCCTGGACCTCCAGTTCTGCCTGGATGCCCAGGTGGTGGCTGTGGCAAAGGAAGCATTTCTCTAGTTACACCTGGTGCGTTGGCTTAGGCCGTATGTCTTGGACTCAGAACTGGTCACAATCATCCATGCTTTTATTCCCTTGAGACTGGATTACTGCAACGCGCTCTACGTGGGGCTAACCGTAACCTTTGGTGTTGGTTTGGAAGCTGCAGCTGGTGCAGAATGCAGTGGCCCGTCTCTTGACGGGGAAGGGCCGACACGAGCATATCACACTGGTGTTTCACTTTCTGCACTGGCTGCCAGTAGGCTTCCAGGCCCAATTCAAGGTGTTGGTGCTGACCTTTAAAGCCCTAAACAGCTTGGGCCCCGCCTATCTGCAGGACCGCCTCACCCTCCGGGTCCTGGAGTGGCCCCTGCAGTCACCTGGGGGCGCCCTCCTCACGGTCCCCTGGGTTTCCCGGGTGTCCACTATGAGGAGGGCGTTCTCCATGGCTGAACCGCGGCTGTGGAACTCCCTCCCATCGGAGATCCACTTGGCTGCCGGCCTCCCCTCTTTCCGCAGACAATGTAAGACCTGGCTGTTCCACCAGACCTTTCCCGAGGGAGATGGGGTGGGTGGGGTGGGTTACGATAGAGTAGGGGGGTGGGGTTTTATATTTATTTATTTATTTATTTAATTATTATTGTTTGTTTTAATGTTTTTAAATGTTTTAATATGCTGTGAGCCGCCCCGAGATGCTTGAGGCAGGAGGGGGCAGCATAAATTTTTAAAATATAAATAAATAAATACAGGGGCAGGAAAAGTTCCTATAAGGGGGTATGACTCCCCTTTTCCTGCCTGTTCCCTGTTCCCCCTTACCTGCCCCCTGCTTCCCCCTGCTCCCCTTCCGTAACCCTTCCCCTTTTCCCCCTTTGTTCAATCGAAGATTTATTGAGTACCAAGTACCGTACTGAGTACTGGCTACCTGTAGGTGATACACATAGAATACTTGCCCCTCCTTGGGATCTTTTGCCTTCCCACTCCTGTCGGAGCCTGGCCATGGGCCTGCATTTCAAGAAACATAAACATACTGTATGGAATGTTCATCATGAAAAATTATTAGGGTTCCTGGCAGACCAAGCCGTAGGTAACTCCTGGTTCAAAATCCCCACTGACCAGTTCCGTCACAGGTGGAAAAGTTGGAATCAGCAATCAGGCTGAGCGTCTAACTGGGAGGAATCAAGAGCTAAGGGCTTACCCCCAGAGGGTCCTATAAAAATGACTCACTGGCCTGGGACATGTACGTGTTCGTAGGGTGCAGGCAAAGCTAGTAGCCTCAGAGAAAGCTGGTTGCTTTCACACGTGCTATAAAAGGCTGGGGTTTGTTGTAGCCTTTTTGTCTTAGAAAAGGAAGGGACTTTTTGTTTTTTAATTATTAAAATCTGTGAAGTTTTATACTTTGACAGTCAAATTCCGTTAAAGGTGAATTCACAAAGCTGTAAGCAAAGGCTTTACATGAAAAGCTCAGGAGTTCGGGTAGCTGAAATCAAACACTCCATTGTCTTAAGCCAAGTAATTTAGAGCGATTACTTAGCACAGGAGATCAGTCTGTCTGTCATCAGAAGCACTTTATACTGTTTCACCTTAGCACAGCAGGACTGCTTCTGAGGTGGGAATCCCAAGCCCTGAAATTTTGAAACCTACATGGTTCATGTCATTTGTGATCTGACACTCCTTCTTTATGCCCAATGTGACTTAATGTTACATCTCATTAGGTTTTTTTATACCAGTCTGTAGTTTGTCCTATTCATTGTGTTTAGAACGCTTGTCGGCGCACCCCCCAATGAGACACAGAGGCTGTATCTGGTTTTAACTTGGCCGCACTCTTTATTCAAACATATTCAACAAGGCCAGTGGGTGATTGCACCAGCAATATGGGTCCAGTACGCTAGCTACTTAATTCTTATTAACTCGAGTACTGCGGATGTGCCCTCCCAGGTCAGTACTCCCAAACTGAAGTTCCCCCTTCGACAGCACCCTGGCTCTGGCCGAAGGGGAACAGGCCCAACCGTGGGCTTGAGTAAGGAGGTGAGTACCTGCAAAGCCAGCAGACCGTGCATATACTTACTGACCCCACCTGGTACCCCTCCCAGGGTAATGACCCCAGTGCTTGCTGAGTTCCCCCTCGCACTGGGTGTCACCTCCCTATCTCTTAAGGAGATGACTCATCTTATCCTATTCTTACCTATTTAGCCTACTATAGCATACTGGACCCCCGCCAAGTGCGACGATTATTACCCATTATTGTCAAGTAATCAGTCATTCCAACTACCAAATTCTCAAATTACCTCAATTATGTACTGCATTTGAATTATTAATTTCTTGTCTGGTTAAGAACAATTGGTAATTATTATAATTAGATTATTTCCAATTTCCCTGGTACTAAACAACCTATTTAACCTTTTCTTCACTGTTAAAGGGGCGAAACAAGCAACGCTTAAATTACGCTAGTCGCCAAAATCCCCCTTCGGCTCCATAATGGCAACCAGTAAAAACCAGTGCTAGAAGTGAGGTGGGTGGGGCTGACTTTCCTGTTGTTCGTGCCGAATGTCGTTTCTTCATGGCCCGACTGGCTCCGCCCTCCCTACAAAGGGCGGGTCTGCTCATTTCTTTCTAGCGCAGTGCCTCAGCGCACGTGCTACACCAGGTCAGTTGCCATAGCAACTCCTCTCCCGGCAGCGGCGCTCTACCGCTCTGCCCTTCCTTGCCAACTACAGCCTGCATCACCTGATGGGGGCCTGACAATTACCCCATCGCCGCCATTACGGCGGCGAAGGCGACATCTGTTGATACACAGACGGATACTGAAGGGTCTCCAGTTAGCGTCTGGTGGATATCTGGTTAATCAGATTACCAATTTCCTGCAATATTGTGCTTTACCATTTATCACATTACCATTTGCCCATATATTTAACTCCTTCCCTCTGTCCGGACCTGATTTTAGAGTTGGAACAGTAACAGTCAGTTGTGCAGTAATGCTGTCATACAGTAAACAGTAATGTAGTGAAGCAGTTGACCTCTGTGGTATTATGTGGTATTATACAGTATTTTGGTTAACCTCTATGGTAACCAGCTAGTTACCAAATGATTACTAAACTAACTCAAATACCGGATATTAACCATGGATATTTTTTTTGCTATTTGTTTCAGCACTAATCATGTTCCACCGATATTCTGTCACTAACATGGAGACATCTCCTCTGCTTCTGCCTCCTACTATTCTAAAACAAACAAGCAAAAACCTTCCCTTTTAATTATGTTATATTTGCCTTTGCCAAGGGCTGAAATTCTAACAGCTTAACACAAGCAAGGAGCATTCTGGGAAAATCAATTGCTTGCATGAGCATACAGTTATATTGCAGTTCAGGAGATCTTAACAGGCCTCAGTAGACTAACACAGGGGTGAGGAACCTTTTCCCTCTTCCAGTCATTTAAAGAACATTATTAATTATTATTATTATTATTATTATTATTTATTAAGCATATATATAGTGCCAGCAATGTACCTGGTGATTTACAAATTAATTGAATAGACATGGTCCCTGCCCTAGGGCTTACAATCTGAGGGGGTGGGGGGGACAAAGGAAGGGGAACAGAGGGAGAGACAAGGAGTGTAACATTCACAAAGATGCGAGGTCCCAGGTGCACGCACTTGGCTTGGTTACATCAAGAATGATGGCTGGTTGGTCCATGTGGTGAGGATATGAGTACACAGACCTCAGGTAACAGATTGTACTGGATGGAGGGTATC